>JAJOZX010001044.1:505000-855000 GCA_023014485.1 Bathynomus jamesi
TCTGCTCCGGCTTCTTGCATGAGTCCTTTAAGGTATACAACTTTGTTCGTGGAATGGTTTGATTTAAGGCCCTGTATGTTGGCTAGGATTATTTTTATTTTTTCTTTCTTTTTGGCATACAGGTGGTTCCGATTTGTTTTCCAATGGGGGTGCCGGTTTCGTTGCCTTATGGTCCTACGAGAATTTACCTCTTTTTATCTTTGTCGGTACCTGTTGTCCCGATAATGGATGAAGTGCCTTTGTTCGTACTTTCTGTCCGGCTCTCAGATTTCTATATTTATATTTGTCAGCTGGTTTTGTAATTGCTGGAGAGTATTTAGCAGCTGAAATGTGTTGGCTGCGTCTAAAAAATTGCCACTCTTCTTTGATGTTCGTTTTTTCTGTTCCCTCGTTGCGTTCCTTTGAGGGTGGTGGTATCGGCATTTTTTTTCTATTGCAACTCCCATATCTTTCATAAGTGTTGCAGACTGTAAGATGGTGGAACATGCATTTCTTATCAAACTTGCAGTATCCACTTGTGTAATGCATTTTGCATAATGTGGGATGTGCATATATGCATTGCCCATCCCGATATCTGCAGTTTCCTTTCGCGTAGTATTTGCATACGATATTTTCTACGCTTCTGCTTTCTTTCTTATTATTTTCGAAGTTCTTAGTTTTGACATTATCATTATTTTTCTCATATATATATATATATATATATAATATATATATATATATATATTATATATATATATATACATTATAACTGCAAACACGCAGTATAATTAACGTAAAGAACGACGCTTTGTATAGGAGACTTATTCCCGCAAGATGAGAGCGAAAGAACGAAACAATTGAAAAAATGAGGTACCCACCCGGGAATCGAACCCGGGATCTTCCGATTGCCGGTCAGACATGCTAACCACTACACCATAGGCCTCACCCAAACAAATGCTCGTAATTCCTCTACATACGCGCAGAAACCAATGCCCCAAAGGGGCACCTCCCGCATGCCGTAACATTTATACATTATAACTGCAAACACGCAGTATAATTAATGTAAAGAACGACACTTTGTATAGGAGACTTATCCGCGCAAGATGAGCGCGAAAGAACGAAACAATTGAAAAAAATGAGGTACCCACCCGGAGCATTTGTTTGGGTGAGGCCTATGGTGTAGTGGTTAGCATGTCTGACCGGCAATCGGAAGATCCCGGGTTCGATTCCCGGGTGGGTACCTCATTTTTTCAATTGTTTCGTTCTTTCGCTCTCATCTTGCGCGGATAAGTCTCCTATACAAAGCGTCGTTCTTTACGTTAACATTTATACATTATAACTGCAAACACGCAGTATAATTAACGTAAAGAACGACGCTTTGTATAGGAGACTTAACCGCGCAAGATGAGAGCGAAAGAACGAAACAATTGAAAAAATGAGGTACCCACCCGGGTACCTCATTTTTTCAATTGTTTCGTTCTTTCGCTCTCATCTTGCGCGGATAAGTCTCCTATACAAAGCGTCGTTCTTTACGTTAATTATACTACGTGTTTGCAGTTATAATGTATAAATGTTACGGCATGCGGGAGGTGCCCCGCCCCTTTGGGGCATTGGTTTCTGCGCGTATGTAGAGGAATTACGAGCATTTGTTTGGGTGAGGCCTATGGTGTAGTGGTTAGCATGTCTGACCGGCAATCGGAAGATCCCGGGTTCGATTCCCGGGTGGGTACCTCATTTTTTCAATTGTTTCGTTCTTTCGCTCATCTTGCGCGGATAAGTCTCCTATACAAAGCGTCGTTCTTTACGTTATATATATATATATATATTATATAGGGTGTCCTAAAAAAAACTATTCTCTTTATAGCATCATATATTTTATAATTTAAAAAAAACCAAACAATATATTGTTATAGCAATTGCCAATGAAAGGTAAATTAGTAATCTAAGTGATCAAAATGTTATAGCGAGTTGTTTGCATATAAAATTTAATTAACTATGCCAAGTGCTCAAAATGTTCTCCGGCGGCATGAATGCACTTTTGAATGCGTCGACTAACTGATTCGCAGACATGGACTAATGTGGATGCTGTGATGGTCCCGCACTTTTCCCTAATTGCATCCTTAAGGTGTTCGAGTGTTGCGGGTCTTGTACCATAAACTGCATCCTTCAGGTAGCCCCACAAGTAAAAATCAAGTGGAGTCAAGTCCGGTGAACGTGGAGGATACTCAACGCTTCCTCTTCGTCCTATCCAACGGTTAGGCAACGTTTCATCGAGGTACCTTCTGACATCACAACGATAATGAGGGGGGGCTCCATCTTGTTGAAAGTAAAAGTCGTCGTTTCCAAACAACTTCCGAACTGCAGGTATAATTTCTGTCCGCAGCATGTCGAGATATGCGGCACCGGTAACTGTCCCATTAAAGAAAAATGGTCCAACCAAACCCCTGGATGATAAACCACACCATGCTGTTAATCCTGGTAAATTAACATGTTTATCCACATAAACGTGTGGATTATCAAGTGACCAGTACCTGCAGTTGTCGATTTACTGTGCCATTCAGTTTGAAGGTAGCTTCATCAGACCACACGATTTTGTTGTATTGAAAGTGCATTCATGCCGCCGGAGAACATTTTGAGCACTTGGCGTAGTTAATTAAATTTTATATGCAAACAACTCGCTATAACATTTTGATCACTTAGATTACTAATTTACCTTTCATTGGCAATTGCTATAACATTATATTGTTTGGTTTTTTTTTTTAAATTAAAAAAATATGATGCTATAAAGAGTATATAGTTTTTTGGGGACACCCTGTATATGTATATACATATGAGACAGGAAATAAAATGATAGTGAAAGTACTTGAACTTATCACAAATACATCCTCTGCGAATATAAATGGACTTCCTGTCAAAACCGACTCCTTTAATTTGATAACAGTATAGTATCTTTCTTATCAGATAGGGAATTATAATGTCTGATTCTAAGTTATATATTCAAAGACTTTATATTTAATAGAAACTGAAATATTTATCAACTGCGTTATTCATTCTTCTGAATTTAGTTTTGCTCTTATGATAATAAAAACCCACTCTAATAGACAGAGTTTATTTCCACAACAGTTTCGATGCCCACTGGCACCCTCTTCGGGTGGATACAGAAAAACGAATGAACCAAAAGCAAGAGGGAAAACAGTCCAGGGACCATTAAGAAATTTGCACCTGGTTAGATCCCGTTCTCCCGACACTGGAAGGGCATTTTTATTAAAGGGACCTGCTTATAAGTACATTCGCACAAATTTAAAACTATCTTCTTGTTCTATACATACAGATTCTATTATTTTTTTTTTATTATTAAATTTATTACATTTAATATTGCATTATTTATTACAGAAATTATAAATTTATTACTACATTTATTACTACATTGATTATTACATTGTTGTTTATTATACAGAAATTATAAACCGAAAAACGAATGAAAAAGGCGAGAAGGAAACAATCCAGAGACCATTAAGAAATTTGATTCACGGAAATCTCATCGCCGGAAATTTTATCGCTGGGAAATTACGTCGTAAAGAATTTTAATCGCTAGGAATTTTGATCGCAAGGAAAATACATCGCCACACCATAGAAATATATATTATTTTAGTTAATGTATAATATTTTATTTGAAGGAAAAAAAAGTAAATAGCATTTATTTTTATTTGCATTCAGTTATATTAATAAATAAAAAATAAGATATAAAAAGTAAATAGCAATTATTTTTATTTACATTTATTTATATTAATAATATATAAAGTTTTGTTACTTATTATTAATCATTACTATTAATAAACGAATAATAGAAACATAAAAATAAGAAAAATTAATTAAATGCAGAACTTGTAAAATTTTAGAAACCAAAATTGTGAGCAATACCTCGTAAATAATCGAGTACTTCGCGATTTTCATAATCATTTACGATGCGCTGGATTCTTGCTGCAACATCTCTATATTTCTTCTTAGGAGGAGGAATTTCTGCACCGGCGACATATTGTTCTATTTTTCCTTCGTTTCTGCTTTGTTCGTCTTTTATGGTTTTTATGAATTTCCATATTGTTGGATGAGAAGCCCTAATTAATTCGCTGGATGCTCGGTGCCATCCTTCGCATGAATTATTTGTTTTAGGAGCACCTTATAGGGCTGTATCAAAGCACTTCCATAATGCATGGGCAAAGCGAGGAGGAGGAGGAGGAGGAGGTCGGCGAATTAAACGACGATCAGAGCGGCGAATCCACGTATCTTCCATATAATCTAAAACTGGCTGAGCTTCCTCTGGAAAATTATCATTATCACACAAATCTTCAAAACAACGAACTACGTCATTAAGTGGCACGAATGCGATGGCTGGGATCATGCGCATTTTCAATGCAAATTCTGCATCATTTTCATACAATTGCTGCAGTCCGTTTGTCTGAAGATTTCAAAAAATACATTAGGAGAAATGAAAAAAAAAGCAACATTTTTGTTGACAATCTGGAAAGGCTGCACTAAAGGCATTGATCGCTGCGAGCTCGAAATCTGTCATAATCGTCGTAGGTGACAAGTTTGGTTCCAAATTTTTTAGTTCCACTAAAAGTCTGCTGTAAGTATTTTCATTTCTTCGAGTCAATAACGCATAAACAACGGGAATAATATCACCATTTGTGACTATGTTCCACCTTTATTCGAACAACTCTATACAGTACAGTCTTAAAAGTTCCATCTGCATACCAACATCTTGAATTAGACAATAACTGTAGATTTCGCTGAGTAGAAAATATCAAGATTCTATTTGGGCCATCGTTGTTGTCGTACAAAAGAAAAGGTTCATTTGAATGTGTCACTCAGGAGGAATGTTCAAATCATTTAAAGTCGCTGGATTGGGAGGCACTTGTCCCGCTTGATTTCGAGTGTTTCGGATTGTCTTCTTTAAAGATTCTGTAGGGGGCATCTGGCCGACGACTGCTTGAGATAACCCAATGTAGGCTTGTGTTACAATACAATGAGTCCCATCTTGAGTCGTGCGAGCTTTCTCTTTCACTGCATTGAGAACCTTGGTTACTTCAACATGAGCACGATTGTGTTCTCCAACTCGTTTGGTAATTGAGCAATTTTCTGAATGAAAGCGTGCCCGACAACGCGTTTTGTAAAATTGATCGCATTTCCAAAATACTTTTTGTCCACTTGCCTTCTCTCTAACAAATAGATGACCATTATCAATCAGTTTCCGCTGATTCCTTGTGCTTGAAACATAGTTCAGGCGCATATTGAATGTACTGCCTTTTCTTATATATATAACACAACCACGCACCGGCAATACCAAGTCTATGATGATTAAATTCTTATTATAATTTCAAATAATATAGACTCCAAAATCTTAAAGGTCTATTTTAATGACTACAGGGGCGGGGCTTTTATGCGGGGCAGGACAAATGGGCTAAAACTAACCATTTTAATCTTGTAACCTTTCTCCCATCTTAGCTTCTTAAAACAGTCACCTGCATTTACGTCAAAAAAGGGCCAAAATGAGACACTTAATCATAATCTTATAATTATCAGTCCCATGATCATTTAAACTTTTAAAGCTTCGCATGTATAACTTATATATGTTTACAATTAACAATAACAATCATTTTTATTTGTATAAACAAATTTGCATAACAAAAGTTAAGAACATAAAATTAAGAAAAATTAATTCAATGCAAATCTTAATATACAGGGTGTCCCGTAAGTCTGGACCCATAGGGAAAAATAATAAAATTACAAAATAGTCCAAAAATTTATTACATAATCTGTTCAAAGTGTCCGCCGTTGTGTCGCACACATAGTTGAAGACGCAATCTCCACTGCGACAGCACTTTCTGAATCACAGTCGCAGAAATTTCTTGACACGCCTCCACAATGCGTGCTTTAAGGTGGAAAATGTTCTGAAGTTTGACCTCGTACACTTTGGCTTTCAAGTGGCCCCACAAATAAAAATCATAATAAAAAATAATAATAAAATAATAATAATAACATAATAAAAAAATATATTATAAATCCCTATGGGTCCAGACTTACGGGACACCCTGTATATATATATCTATATATATTATATTTAGAACATTTTTTTTTTTTAATTTTTTTAATTATTTTCTATTGCGCGGCGATGTATTTTCCTAGCGATGAAAATTCTTGGAGATGAAATTGTTGCGATGAAATTTCCGGACACGAGAAATTCGTACCTAGGCTTGATCCCGTTCCCCTGACCCCAGAAGGGCATTTTTGTTAAAGGGTCCCGCTTATAAGTACATTCGCACAAATTAAACTATCTTCTTTTATACATACAGATTCTATTATTTTGACATAATTACTGCATTTATCGCATTTACATTTTTTTAACATTTATTATTATTATTACCTTTACACTAATTATTACATTTATTTTATTACCTTTATTATTACATTTACATTTATTATTTCATTTACATTTTACCGGAAAAAACAAAAACCGAATGAACCAAAAGCGAGTAAGGAAACAATCCAGAGACCTTTAAGAAATTAACACTTAGGTTAGAACCCGTTCATCCGACTCCTGAGTCGTTTATCAGAAAGGCGTATTTTAAAGCCAGAAAATCTTTTTATGCCCCTCGGGAACCTTCAGTTAACCAAAAACTATGAGTTTGCCTTACATTGCCGGCTTAGAAAGAGTAAAACCGTTGACGAAAGATTTTAAGTTTGCTTTGGTGTTCAAATATTCGTCTACCGTGAAAAGTAAATTGGTCAGGAATAACGTTGCAAAACAGAAACAATCCTGTGTCTAAGGGGTTCCAAAAAACCTTAGCCCCCCCCCCATTTGCAGCTTACATGTTTACTTATATCGAAATAGTTTTTAGTGATTATAAAAATATATAAAATTCTTTATTTATTGCAGGTATTAAAATTACTCTAGCTGATAGTGATAATATAATGGCTTCTCAATTAATTGGTGATTCGGAGAGGCAACGTGTGATAGTTGCATACGAGCAATAACATTTCGGGAAGCTCGTGATGCTGGAGCCACCTTTATAACACGTTCATGGGTTGCCAAAAAGTTGCGAAGAAGTGAGGACTTCGTCAAAAGAAATTGGAATAAAACTTTGGATGAATGTGAAATGGATACAACCAAATCTGGGCGCCCAAATTTGCCACTCCCTCAGGAAACAAAGGACATCATTGAAAGCGGTACGCGTAAGCGGAAAAACAGCTGTGCTAAATTTTCTAGAGAGATCGAAGTGTTGAGAGGAAAGATCGTTAGTGGTGAAATCATTCGACTGTACCGTCATAGGCAAGGTTTAAAGCCTTGGCATGAACTTCCAAAGCCAAGAAAATTTGCCCATTATCTTGAAGATTGGGATGTGGATGATTTCATGCATTTAGCTATCTCCGATGAATTTTTTGCTTACGTAACACGTCGGCCTAACTACCAAAATGATCGAGTGTGGGCCACAACACCAGATGAAATCGATGACAATGAACATTACCGCGAATTATTAAAAAGTTCAGACTGTTGGTGTGTTTGTTTTGTTCACTGCAAAGAAGCTCATGTGGGTGCTGAAGCCAAATGGTCAGAGTTGGGATGGACAGTATTTTCGTGATATTATTCTATCCCAACATGTCATTCCTTTTCTAAGAAACCCAAACAATGTTATGGATGTCGATCAGGTCACACTTCTGCACGATAAGGTCCCCTGCTTTAAGGCATTAGCCACTCGACAGTTGTTGCGGAACCATGAGATCGATTTCTTTAGAAATGAAGAATGGCCAGGAAATTCTCCTGACCTGAACGTCTGTGAACACATTGGATCAGTTATAAAGGACAAGGTTGAATGTCTCTTGTTTAAAGAACCTGCAGCAAATCGATTTTCGAAGGATACAATGACGCAACACATTGAAACTGTTTTAGCAAATTTGCATAACGATCAAGATCTACTCACGTCACTTTTGGCAAGCTACTCAAAGCGAATTCAGGCTGTCTTGGAAGCCAATGGTGGGAACAAAAAGTTTTAATTTTTCCATTAAATGCAGGATTAAATTCTCTTTTGTAAGGTATGTTTAGTTTTACTGTACCTCTAATGGTTTAGGCCATGGGCGGGGGGCTAAGGTTTATTAGAGCCCCGTACAGCATTCCCTGTAAAAGTTGTGATTTAGTATACAGGGTGTCCGAGAATTATCTGTACAATTTTTGGCTGTTATTAAAAGTCAACCATGAAGTGTAGAAATTCCAGTGTTGTCCCATTTTAAAGAGAATCTCATTAAGTTTTTTCTGATACCAAGTTTTGACAAGTTTTTTTAGAAATTCCAGTGTGTCCGAACATTATCTGTACAATTTCATCTTTTAATAAAATTCTTGATAACACACGTAAAATTCTTAAACAAGATTATTTAGAATCTGTATTTTCAAAAGTTTCTTTTATTAAAGTAACGTTGTTACAAACATTCGATATGTGCACCATCAGTGATTCGCAAAACATCCAATCGATACTCCAAATGTTGCCATGTACGCTGCAGCATATCCACATCAATTCGCTCAATAGCAGCTGTGATTCTTGCTTTTAAATCATCAATGTCTGTCACCCGCGTACATTTCTAAAAAACTTGTTAAAACGTGGTATCAGAAAAAACTTAATGAGATTCCCTGTAAAATGGGACAACACTGGAATTTCTACACTTCATGGTTGACTTTTAATAACAGCCAAAAATTGTACAGATAATTCTCGGACACCCGGTACGTAGGAGAAACTGGAAGAAATATTGAAACCCGTATCAAAGAACACAAATATGCCATCAGAAGTTGTAATACTAATAATGCCATTTTTTTATCACGCCAGCCAAAATAATCATGCTATAGATTGGGAATCAAGTAAGGTACTTTATATATGTAATAATTATGTCAAAAGAAAAATAATAGAATCTGTATGTATAGAACAAGATAATTATTTTAATTTGTGCGAAGGTACTTATAAGTTGGACCCTTTAATGAGATTCTTGGTCAAAAAATCTCTTACGGAGTCTGGTGAACGGGTTCTAACCTAAGTGTGAATTTCTTAAAGGTCTCTGGATTGTTTCCTTATTCGCTTTTGGTTCATTCGGTTTTTTTTTTTTTTTTCTTCGATAAAATGTAAATGGAATAATAAATGTAAATGTAATAATGGAAGTAATAAATGTGGAAATAAATATAAATGTAATAATAAAGGTAATAAAATAAATGTAATAATTAGTGTAAAGGTAATAATAATAAATGTTAAAAAAATGTAAATGCAATAATAAATGTAGTAATTATGTCAAAATAATAGAATCTGTATGTATAGAACAAGAAGATAGTTTTAAATTTGTGCGAATGTACTTATAAGCGGGTCCCTTTAATAAAAATGCCCTTCCAGTGTCGGGAGAACGGGATCTAACCTAGGTGCGAATTTCTTAATGGTCCCTGGACTGTTTTCCCTCTTGTTTTTGGTGCATTCGTTTTTCTGTATCCACCCGAAGAGGATGCCAGTGGGCACCGAAACTGTTGTGGAAATATAAACTGTCTATTAGAGTGGGTTTTTATTATCATATTTTGACCACGTAGAAAAAAGAAGTTTTTTGCATTTAGTTTTGCTCTTCATTTATTAACATTTTTATACCTGTTCAGAATTCTGCAGTACAAATTTGTTAATTATTAATTTTAAATCTACATTGATTTGTCATGAGAATAACTGCTCTCTCTCTCTCTCTCTCTCACTTAGATTTATTTCGGTTTGATGGAAAATAATATACGATGTAGGAGCAGCTTGGAATATGAGAGTGGAAATTCCCTGTTGCTTCTTCCGTAAAACTTCAACATAATTTTTTTTATAATTTTTTCATTAAAAATCTTAGAATGAGATTATTTGAACTTGGCTATTAGGTAATATATTCAAATATAAATAGCATAAATAAGAATTTTTTTTTTATTGAAATAGTCATACGTACTATGATGTATGTATGTATTCAATTGCTTGTAAAGGTTGAAAGTAAGAAGACAATAATGAAGTGGGAAACTAAGAGCTTGTTGGATTCGAACCCGCTCTGAGTCGTTTCAGAGTCAGCGTTCCTACTAATTACGCCATCCACGGGTTCTTGATGATCCGATCGGTACAGAAACGCTTATTTCGGAAATAAGTGAAGTGGGTTTTAGTTCTGCTGGTTCCTAATTTCACACTTTATTTATTGCTTTTTCACTTTCAACCTTATTTAAGTGCAGTTATTGCGCTTAGAACCCATTAATATATGTACTGGTAAAAATCGTTAAAAGAAGAGTGAATCACCATCGATATTGCGCGTGATGGTGGTGTGGTTAGCGTCGCTCACTGACTACGAATTCATCGGCCCCCGAAATCGAGACCCGGTGACGGCAGGCAGCGCGCAGTAAAACCCAGCTTTTCATCCTTCCACACAATAAAGAAATTGTTTGGTAGATAAATGGGTACACTGGGTAGCCTAGTGGTTAAGACGTTGGGCTTCTAGGGGGGGGGGGGGGGGGGCATGGTTCGGATTCCACGTTAAACTGTAGGTCTAAGGTGGAGTGACAGGTTTGACTTTCGTCAGAATGAACAATTTGGGCGGAAGCTAAACCAAGGTTATGTATGTTACAACTCGGAATGGTCCCCGGAGAAACTTTTGTCACACACACACACACACACACACACACACACACCACACACACACACACCGCATGGAACGAGGAACTCTCTTTTGTTCCATGCACGGTCGTGTGTGTAACGTGTATATATAATTTTTTTAAAATTTGAAGCCAGAACCTCTTGAGGGACCTACACCCATTTCGTAGATAAGACCAAAAAACGAAACCAAACTTTACTTAACCTAACTTGTCTAACCCACAATAATCTATCAATTGTTTGGTCTTGTCGATTAGATGTTGTTAGTCCGTTCCTGAGTAGGAGTCGCGAGCACTTATCACACTATGACGGGATAAAAGTTAACATAGCCTGTCGTATATTTAAATGATCTAGGAAACGCCTAACGCTTTCGCTTACAGAGGTATTTTACGGTGTTCACCCTTCCGCACTCGAGGTAATGGCAGTATTAAATTCAAATTTCTGGTTTAGAACTGGATTCCTATATGGTGATTGCGCTTCCGACTTTTACTCAGGAAGTCCCGGGTTCGAGTCCTGGTGGGAGCGGTTTGGTTTTGTACAAAACCACGCATGCTCGTGCGTTCTATTTGTGTAAGGATCAAAACGGTAGTGAACATTTCTTAAATTTATTTCGGTAGCCCGAACGTTTCGACCAAATATATCTCATCCTCAGGGGGAATTAAGCACTGTGCCTAATGCTTTGATTTCTAATGGATTAGTAAGTTTGATTAGCCAATGGAACAGTTTGTTCTAACGGATAAACCCAGAAGTTCGGATAGACGCATCTGAAATTGGAGCTGCGTACAACTAATATATGTACATACCCTTCAAGCGATCGCGCATGTATTGATTTTAGACAAATATTCTTTAGGAAATTATTTTTAAATTTTAAAAAGTTAGAAATTTTCATGGGATTAATAAGAGCAAATGTAAAATTAATTTGAGGGCAATAAATTTCTAACGATTTACTCAATTCATTACAAATACGTAGAGAGAGAGAGAGCTCGCGCGCCATAATATTGGAGTTTAATATATCTATCTACTTTTCCTACAAATTTTGGACTGGATTTATCACAGGAAATATTAATAAAATTCTGGTGCTTTCCTGTTAACGGGAATACCCAACCGCCCGCCACCAAACTGTTTATGTATTTTTGCTCGTCATTTTCGTTTAAACTAACGAAAATATCACAACTTAACCTAACCAATCATCAAGGGCGTACAGTTGACCTAACCGGGCATTGAATTAACCTAACCGGTTAATATAACCGAAAATGCCCGGTTAGGTCAACTGTCCGCCTTTGATAATTGGTTAGGTTAAGTTGTGATATTTTCGTTAGTTTAAACGAAAATGACGAGAGCAAAAATACATCATAAACAGTTTGGTAGGCCCGATAATACGTAAGTACCGAATTTATTAATCATTTAAATGAAATTAGTTAATATATAAGCGATAATCAGTTAGTAGGGAGCCAAAATGTCTGTCATCTAAAATCGCGGAAAAAACGTCGCTGCTTTCGGTACGTTGTCGCCACATGAATTCCGCAAGATACGAATCCAGATGATGGCGGGCGGTTGGGTATTCCCGTTAACAGGAAAGCACCAACATTTTTTTAACTGTCAAAGACTTGTGTGGAGTATTTATTTATAAAATATTGTCCTAGAAACTTCACTTCAAAGATACATAGTTGAAGCATAATCCATAACTTCTTTGTAATAAAGTTAAGATGCCATTACCAAGATGTCTATTTAAGCAAAATTAGATGATGGAGCGGGATGGTACTTGAGTGGAGTAGGAAGACTAAATCACTAGCGTAGCTAGAGGGGGGCGGTCCGCCCCGGGCGGCACTTTTGGTCTACTGCAATGAAAAAAAAAAGTTTTTTTTATGTCGGGACAGTAGAAGGATACAAGACGCCAGACACAATTTTATTTTTCCACGAAAACACTGCTTGCTTCGTTAATTTCCGACAATGGTAAGGATTGTGTTCCCTTGAAGATGGCCTTATTGACCATCATACCTATTTAAGCGCTTAGTTGTGCTTAATTAATAATAGCATTGGTATAAATGCATTTATTTCATTAAAAAGGGAAATAATCCATAAAGTTCTGTAAATACGTTATAATCTATAAATATACGTTTAATTATAAATAATCAATATCAAAACTAATATGCTGGTATTAGTTGTAAAATGATAATGGTAATCCCAGGATTCGGCCGAGAAGGAATTCGAGAAGAAATACTTCAGAAAGTTGAGGTTTTCCTTTCTGTGCTTTCTTGGCCTGTGGGGACCCGTCCTTCTAGAAATTAACGACACACAGGCTTACCTCCAAACCAAAGGATTGAACATACAACAATGTGATACAAAACTCAGGGCTTTAAAAGCATTTCTAGTTGAAAACAGGGACGAGCTAGTGAATAATGGAGTAACCTATGCCAAAGGAATTTATGATGATCTGGGGATAGTCATGGAGCGTCAGCGTCGAAGTAGAAAGAAACAAACAAATGTTTGGTGAAGGATCACGAGATGCTGAATTGCCATACGAAACTGAGTTGGCGAGAGAGATGTTTTCTTCGCTGGACAGAGTGATCCAAGAAATAACTTTGAGATTTCAACAGCTTCATGAACTTGCTGAGAAATATGTCTTCCTTACCCCGTCGAATCTTTTGGATGATAAATATGAGTGTCAACTAGATCACGATCACGATGACATTGATAAGGAAGAGTTCCTCGTTGAGAGAAAAAGACTCCAGCATTTTATTGCTGTTGCTGCTACGCAAGACGAAACAGAGACGTGGAAGGAAGGCCCCCTTGAACTTTTGCAGTTTATTCAAAAGTATAATCTTGGTAACTCGGTTCCAAATATTGTAATACTGCTGCGGATTTTTCTCACAATTGCTGTTAGTGTTGCTAGCTGTGAGAGGAGTTTTTCTAAACTAAAACTGATAAAGAATTACCTAAGATCTACTATGAGCACCTTGCGGTTGAGAAATCTTGCCATACTGTCTATAGAACAACAATTGACAGACGAAATAGACTTCGACAATGTCATCGAAGATTTTGCTAACAGAAAAGCAAGAAAAATAACTGTGTAGAATGTTGTAGTTAATTTTTTCACTTCAGAAGTAAACATGTTGTCCTAATATTTTTCACTGTTTTTTTTCTATGCGTCGTTTTCACTTTTTGTTTAAGTATGTTTGTTATGTGTATTGTGTTGTGTTTCAGGGGGGCGGCAGAAACTCTAGCTACGCCACTGAGACTAATCCATAGTGAGGGAGCGACTTAACACTGCCATGAGCGTGAGGTCGTCTCATACTCGTTTACAGATCATTATTATTTCTGAGAATTATATCAGGATGTCGTTCATAGTTTTCTTTGAAAGCACTTCCATGACCGTTTTTCTTTTCATATCCACATGCCACTTTGGCTACAAAACTTTTCACGTTTTGAACCCCCCTCAGTAAACAGAGCACCTACTCCAAATGAGAGGACAGTAGGATGTGCGATCTCTGTTTTCACTTCGCTTATAGGAAAACTGTTACCCTCTGAGAATGCATCGCACGGAACACCCAAAGGGCTGATATATATATATATATATATATATATATATCCCCGCAAGGGGTTCTAAGCTCGTGCTCTTGAGTGCTCTTTGTGCTTGTTCCTGGAGGTTTCACGTGCGCCCTCCCGGCCCTAGCACCCAAGGATGATGGGGCTCGACCCTGCAGTCCTTGTCATCCTTGGTCTTTTTCCACTTCGACTGTCCCCTCCACCCTTTCTTTTTCCTCTGTCTTTCATCTCACTTTTTCTTTGTTTTTCCGCTGAGATATGCCCTTTAAATAGAGGCGAATCGGTTCTTCCTGAACAAAAAAATATATATATATATATATATATTTTTTTTTTTTAAGTTCGGGAAGAACCGATTCGCCTCTATTTAAAAGGGCATATCTCAGCGGAAAAACAAAGAAAAAGTGAGAGGAAAGACAGAGGAAAAAGATATATATATATATATATCACCACTGCGTTTATAGATTAAGTACAAGATAGAGCAAAGATTTGTTTTTCACGTTTTCGAAGACCCGCCGCCCATACACCCATAAAAGATAGGCAGCTCACAGCATCATTGTCAAGTACACTGGGTTAGCGTACTAACGAGATTTGTGTTATAATCCAGTGTGCGGTCAAATTCTTAATAATATCAGTATGTATGTCGTTAGTTTGTATTGCAGACACTTCTGTCTTTATAGCTCTTCGGGTGTATGATTTATGAGGATTAGAATATATATATGTATGTATGTATGAAGATACTCCTTGTACTGTAACGACTTGCCTCCGCTCACTAAGGAAATTATATATCCATTTCCCTACTTTTCCTGTTATTCCCATATATTTCAGTTTATGTATTATGATTCCGTGGTCACACTTGTCGAACGCTTTAGCAAAGTCTGTGTATAGTACATCATAGTTTTCATTGCTTTCAAGTGTATCAATAATGTTGTTGTAGTGTTCCATTAGTTGTGATAGGCATGATCTGCCTGATCGAAACCCGTGTTGGTTATCATTGAATTTTTTCTGAGTTTCCAAAAAGTCATAGATTTTCTGTCTAACTATTCTTTCAAATATTTTAGTGAGATGAGATGTAAGCGACACTGGCCTATAGTTTTTGGCCTCGGATCGATCTCCTCCTTTATATATTGGGACTATGTTCGCGCTCTTCAGGATGCCCGGTATTTCTCCCGTGTCTAATGATCGTCTCCATATCCAGTATAGGGGCTCAGCGATTGCATTCTTGCAGTTTTTGATCAGTGTGGCATTCCATTTATCCGGTCCTGCCGCTGAGTGTGTTTTTAGTTTCCCTATGCTTGTTAATATCATCCGTCGTAAAGTCGAAATCCGTTATACTTTCCCCTTGTGGTTCTTCTTCAAAGAACGCGTTTCTATCGCATATCAATTTGTCAGTTTTTGGGATACTGAAAGATGATTCATACTGAGCTTTTAATATTTCAGATACTTCTGTTAGATCATCAGATAAATCCCTGTTCTCATTTTTTAAAGGTCCGATAGTCGCTTGGTTTTTCGACTTTCTTTTTGCGAAATTATAGAAGTACTTTGAGTTAGCCTTTATCGCTTCTATAGCGTCGTCATCTTCTTTTTCTGTATGCTTCTCGATTTGTTCCTGTATGACTACATCGATACTTTGTAGTTTATCATTTAATATTTTTCTGATGTTGCTATCTTTACAATTACTTAATTTTGCAGTCACTCTTTTTCTCTTTCGGAACAATGCCCTCTTTTGTCTCTCGAACCTGCTTCTCTTTCCTCTTTGTTGTATCTTTGGGACATGTTTTTCCACAATTTCTAGCGTCTTCTCCTCTAACGTCATTAGCATCTCTTCCGTTGTCTTGGCCTCGAAAATGGTTTTCCAATCTATTACTTCCATGCTGGATGTCACATCTTCCCAGCTTATAGCTTTGGAGTGAAAATTAAAAATTTCGAATTTGCTCCTTTCTGTTGTGCGTGTTCTTTCCTTTCCTGTTGACTTTATATTAGTTGTTATTTCAATGATATTGTGGTTTGATATCATAGTTGGGGATATTTCTACATTATGAATTAGATTACTGTTGTTTGTGAATACCAATAGGCAGTTGTTTTTTCTTGTGTTTTCTGTTATTTCTTGCGTTAACATAAATTCATCAGCTAAAGCTAGTAGCATTTTTACCTGCTCCTGGCCTTCTCGTGTGCCCCCCTTGTCCTGGTGTATACATATATTTTTTCCTATCCTTTTATATTTCATGAATGGGAAATTAAAATCACCACAGAGGAAAATATTTGGGGTTGGAGAGTGTAGATCTTTTACTAAGTTTCTTACCTCTGTAATGGAATCTGAAAATTTTGAGGTTCGTGTGTTTGGGGGTCTGTACATTACAATTAGTACCATATTTAATTTTTCAATTTTTGCTGCTACACATTCTACGTAGTTGTTTGAGGTACTTATAGCCATTTCTGCTATGTGCCTTTCGCGTGTGTAAATAGCACATCCTCCTTTACGTCTCGCTGTTCTGTCGGCTCGGAGGATGTTATAGTTGTCAATTTGTATTGCTTTTTTGTCAATACAGGACTCTCAATTTTCACAATTCGCCTGGCAGTCCTTTAGATGAGTTTCCGTGAGGCATGCAAAGTCTGCTCCGGCTTCTTGCATGAGTCCTTTCAGGTATGCAACTTTGTTCGTGGACTGGTTTGATTTAAGGTCCTGTATGTTGGCTAGGATTATTTTTATTTTTTCTCTTTCTTTTTCGCATACAGGTGGTTCCGCTTTGTTTTTCCAATCGGGGTGCCGGTTTCGTTGCCTTGTGGTCCTCCGAGAATTTACCTCTCTTTATCTTTGTCGGTACCTGTTGTCCCGATAACGCATGAAGTGTCTCTGTTCGTACCTTCTGTCCGGCTCTCGGATTTCTATATTTATATTTGTCAGCTGGTTTTGTAATTGCTGGAGAGTATTTAGCAGCTGAAATGTGTTGGCTGCGTCTAAAAAATTGCCACTCTTCTTTGATGTTCGTTTTTTCTGTTCCCTCGTTGCGTTCCTTTGAGGGTGGTGGTATCGGCATTTTTTTTCGTATTTGCAACTCCCATATCTTTCATAAGTGTTGCAGACCGTAAGATAGTGGAACATGCATTTCTTATCAAACTTGCAGTATCCACTTGTGTAATGCATTTTGCATAATGTGGGATGTGCATATATGCATTGCCCATCCCGATATCTGCAGTTTCCTTTCGCGTAGTATTTGCATACGATATTTTCTACGCTTCTGCTTTCTTAGTTTTGGCATTATCATTATTTTTCTTTGGTTGTTTATTTGCTACGTTTTTAGTTATCATCTTTATCATTTCGCTCGTTGGACCGTTTGTCTACTTCGCCACTTTTACTTATTTCTTTCCTTTCATCTATGTCTTCCTTCCGTATTAATTGTTTATATCGTTATTTGTTATTAAATTGTTCGTTATTATGCTGTTAATCGTTATTTCGTCTTCTCTCTCATCCACCCTGTTTTTCGTTGGGACCATTTCGGACACATGCGTCCCCATTATTTCATTCTTTTTTGTAACTTTCGAGTCTGCTATCTCCATTTCTTTAAAGACCGCGAAAGAATTTACGGTCTGTGTACATGCGCCACATAGAAATTTGATCCCCACGACTTGTTTCGCGTTCGAGACAAGAGTTATTTCCCGATCATTCCAATTCATGCAGTTAAAGTCGTTTAATCGTTGGCAGAAATCACACCTAATCGCTAGGCTTTCCGTTGTTACTAAATTGCACAAATTACAGATTAAGTGAGAATTTTGACCCATATCCATGATATTCCTTAATTAGCGTAAGAAGAAATACCCACACAAATTCTTTATTTATTTTTATTTTTATTTTTATTCCTGTTTCCTTTTGATGGTCGAGGGTATTTCGAGGGTTTTATGACCTTTTTCCTGCTTTGTTTCAAACTTTCTCGAATGCCAACCGTATTTCGTTTTGAATATATATGTTAAAATTGGTGATAAATTATGTAAACTGTATTGCACTTTCTTAATTTTAATGAAATTCACTTTGTAATTTATATGCACGGATTCACTGATACTTTATACACTTTCGGGTGCAAACAGAATAAACCGCCGAGTAGATTATTTCCTTCTAATTTGGGTGTTAAATAGAGAGAGCAAAACAACACGTCCATTCACCACAGGGTACAAGCAACTATATTATATAATATACAGGGCGTCCCAAAAAAATGTATACACACTTTAAATACTTATAAAGTCAGTGTTTATTAAAATACATTTCATTTTCAAAATGTAATAGAATCTACAGACATTATTTAATTGTTTTGTCAACGCCTGTTTTCAAACTGACGTCCGTTCTGGTCCAGGCACTGCTGATAACGCGAAGCAATGGAATCGCAAACATCACGAAACATTTCGTTTGGTATTTGTGTGCATTCTCGTTCAATGGCTGCTCTCAATTCAGCGACTGTTGCAGGTTTTATAGCGTAGACTTTGTCTTTTAAGTATCCCCATAAAAAAAAGTCTAGTGGTGTGAGGTCTGGTGAACGCGGAGGGTATTCTACGAAACCCCTTCGTCCAATCCACATCCACATCGTGCCAAGTACCACTCGCAATACTCCACTCTTCGGTCCGGATCATCTTCATTAATAGCATGGACTAATCTTGGAATGTAACTTTTCCATTGACAGCGCTTCAAAATGCGTTGGACAGACGATTCTGAAATTCCTACCTCACGACTCGCTTGCCGCACAGATTTTCTTGGACTTTGGTGATACGTTTCCAGTACTCTTTCTTGCTTTGTGGGGCTTGTCGATGTCCGTGGTCTTCCGGAACGCTTCTTGTGGACATTCTGAACAGTTCCATCGGCTTCAAACTTATCTCTAATTCGAGTGATGGTAAGTCGCGTTGGTGGATCTGTTTGAAACTCCCTCCTAAACTGTCTTTGCACTTCAACTGCGTTTTCACACTTCCAGTAGCATTTTAGAATGAATTTCCTTTGTTCAAAGCTTAGTCTGACTGCCATTATTAATTCTAATGGGTTTAACTTGGAAAGAAAGAAACATCAATTGAGCTATCAGCTGTTAAAGTATGTATACATTTTTTTGGGACGCCCTGTATATATAGATATATTATATTATATATATATAGATATATTATATATATATAGATATATTATATTATATATATATATAGATATATTATATTATATATATATATAGATATATATATTATATATATATAGATATATATATTATATATATAGATATATATATTATATATATATAGATATATATATTATATATATAGATATATATATATATATATATAGATATATAGATATATATATTATATGTATTATATATATATATAGATATATATATTATATAGATAATTTTTTTCTTTTTTTTTTCGTTGTAGGACAAGTTTCTCCTCAAGTAATCATAGAAAATGTAAATAGTTCTGTAGAAAACGGGCTTTTTTTCGTTAGCCTCGTGAGATCGGTAAATAGATGCTTTGTTTACAAATTTATTGAACTAATTTTGGGTGCAAATTATTTGAGAATCTCCATATCGTCGTCATTCCACATTTTAAATTTTGTGTTAATTCGTGTAAGTTTAAGGAATTACGACAATTATTAGTGCGTATTTTAAGTTGGACTAGTCATTTTCGTTAAACAAATCTGAATACAGTCTAGGCCCTTTCCCTTGTTTAGGACTACACTGATAAGATGGATGCTAGGTCATCTTAGACCAAAGCTAAGGTTCAGTACTTAAGTTTTGGATGCGTTACAAGACCTGTACAGATTATGAAGTTTCTCGTAAACGAAGACTGCTTACACTGAAGTGTATTACGCTTTATCACAAATAAAGTTTTAGTCATTGTTGCCCTAAATATAAACGTAAATTGACCTAGGGCTTATGTTGTCAAACTTCAATTAGGCAGTTAGGTAGCCAGTTGATTGGTGTATTTCCATTCATCACCATCAAAGTTTTTCCTTCAATATTTGGATTGACTGGTTTAAGAATGGGGTAATGGATCACCTCACTATAGGCGGATTATGGATATTCAACGTAAGGCAACCAAGCTTATTCCTAGCTTAAGGAGGTGGGAATACAAAGACTCGCCAGTAAGAATAAGCGAGATTATAGTGCTTATTGCTCGCCTCTAAATTAGTAAAAATTAATGTTGCCAAGTGTGATCGGTATTTAAAAAGTTTATATATTTATCATATTTGTTTTTGAATTGATTAACAGTGGCAGAGTTTAGTATAGTAGGGTTATGCTCCACCAAGTTGTTCCATTGGTTCACAATGCTCTGAGTGTAGAAATACTTTCTCATATCTTTATTGCATTGTTTCTTGTATATTTTAGAAGGATTTCTGTTGTTTGTGGTAAATAAATTTTCAAAATTAATGTTGTCATGTCCTTGAAGAATCTTAAAGGTTTGGATCTTGTCTCCTCTTTGTCTTCTTTGTTCTAGTGTAGTAAAGTGTAATATTTCAAGTTTTTCAGAGTATGGCAAATTTGCAATTTCTGGTACTAATTTAGTTCAATCACATCTTTATATAAGTATGGGGGGCTAAGACTGAATGGCATATTCTAAGTATGGTCTTATGAATGTTTTGTAGAGGATCAGAATGGAGTCAATGTCTATGAAGTCAAAGGAAGATCTAATCAGTCCAAGGGTCTGAGAAGCTTTCTTGACTATGTTGTGTACACGAATTTCAATTTTCAAATCTGAGTAGTGGGTGACACCCAAGTTTTTTCAATGGGTAATTATATAGAAAATGGCGCAACCCGAAGTATGATGTAAAAAACATTTTATTAGGTCAATTTCGATGTGCTGAAGCCAAATCTGTTAACCATTTGGTGTGCAAATGCTTCAAATTAGAGTAAATGTTATTTATATTTTACTCTTATTTTGAAGCATTTGCCTAAAAAATGGCTAACAAGCACATGAAAAAACCTATCCTAACCTAAGAGTACAATAACCACACGGTGGGCACGACAACTCAGAAAGTAAAACACCATGTTTTTGGAAAAATAGAATTGCTTCTTCATCATTTTCGTAACACTTTACAATAGCTTCAATGTATCTAACAGAACACCCTTCACACTCCATTGCTATACAAACATTAAAAGGGCGCATTTTAAAAGGGTTATAAAATTGCTTCTGTTAAGAACTACTTTGACTCGCGGAGCAAAATTATTGGAACCAAAACATAAATGATGGGCAAATGAATGAACTTCAAAAATTTGTAATTTTATTTATAATCTGTAAAAATGTAATTTGCACACCAAATGGTTAACAGATTTGGAGTGAAACTATGGAATGATTTAAATGCCAATATAAGAAAATATTGTGAATGTAAATTTGTTTAAAACCAAGTTGAAATCCCGATTAATAATAGCATACTAACAAAAATTATTGGAACCAAAACATAAATGATGGGCAAATGAATGAACTTCAAAAATTTGTAATTTTATTTATAATCTGTAAAAATGTAATTTGCACACCAAATGGTTAACAGATTTGGCTTCAGCACATCGAAATTGACCTAATAAAATGTTTTTTACATCATACTTCGGGTTGCGCCGTTTTCTATATAATAACCTTTCAATGTTGGTTTCTGTTAAGTTTGTAATGTTTATATAGTAATTATTCCTAATATTGTTCATGCCAAAGTGAATTGCTTTACATTTATCTGTATTAAAGTAGAGTTTTGATTCATTTGACCACTCAACTAGTTGGACAAGATAATTTTTAATGGTCTTGATATCTTCTTCTGTTACAGCTGATCCATAAATTTTTGTGTTATCAGTGAAGATCTTGCATATAGATTTGAGATTTACTGGTAGGTCATTAATATAAATTAGAGAGAGCACTGGCCTGAGGACTGATCCTTGTGGGACTCCACTTTGATTTGTCTCTATTTACTGATACACAGTGTATTCTGTCTGTCAAATAAGCTTCAGTCCAGTTAAGTATATTGCCATATATTCCATAACTGGTAACTTTCTGCAGAAGTCTTCTGTGAGGGACACTGTCAAAGGCTTTTCTGAAGTCTAAAAAGATCACATCAAAGGGCATGCTGTCATCATACATTTTTGTCCAATCTTCAAAAGACTATCAGATTGGTGAGACAGGATCTTTTAGGAATAAAGTTGTGTTGAGAATTGATGACAATGTCAAAGTTGTATAGGTGAATCATAATTTCATTCTTAATAATAGTTTTCATTATTTTAACAGTTTGTGATGTAATAGAGAGAGGTCTATAATTAGATGTACATAGTTTTCTTGTCACCCTTCTTGTGAATTGTAGCTGTTATGGCTTATTTCCAATCATGGGGGTCTAGAACATTGTAGAGATTTATTAAATATAATTGATAAGGGTTTAGTTAATTGATTTGAAGCCATTTTCAGTATCCTGGGATGAGTGGAGTTAGGTCCAACTGATTTATATTCATTCAAATTTCTTAAAATTTTTAGAACTTTCTTTTGCAATGTGGAGGTCTCCAATACTGTTGGTTGATGTTTCATTAAGCACCGCTTCATTATTGTCATTGATAAGTCCCAAAGATGGCATTGCATCATTCAGTACGGTATGGTATTATGGCAGAGTCATCTGGGTCCTCTTTAAAAACAGAAATGAAGTAATTCATCACATTTGCAGTTTCATTATTATTTTTGGTCACTTACCCTCTCGATTAAAAACCTTGTTAATTTGAGTTTTAATCTTTTTCTTTTGATTGGCATATTTATAAAAAGCTCTCTTGTTTGTTTTCATACTTTTGACCAAGGTCTTTTTCAAAATCACATTTAATTTTTTGAATGGCTAGCTGTTTTGTCTCTTTGATGTATACCATATTCTTTGTATTTTCTTTTCAATTTAATTGCTTTATATCTATACCATGCACAGGCTTTTGCCTTCACTGCTCTGGCAGCTTCTTTATCATACCAGGGGGGTTAGGTCTAGTGTCATACTTATCATTCCTAGATTTGGGTATATTGGTTTCAACAACATTATGGTATATGTTTGTAAGAACTTTCCAGGCTTCGTTGATATCTAATGGTGAGAGGTGTTCTACCCAGTTCAAGCCAAATTGAGTCTTTATATTATCTTCATTACATTTATAATAGTTATATCTCGGTTTATCTTGTATAGATGATTCATTGTCAATATTAGCAATATAGCCTATTCAAATTTCAAGATAGCATGGTCACTTTTACCTAATGTAGTGTCCACAATAATACTTTCTACCCCAAATATATTTCTAGTGATAATTAAATCCAATAAACTAGGTTGATTAGTGCCTCTCACCCTCATGAATTCTTTCACATTTTGGGTCAAAAAATTATCTTTTAAGATTATTAATGAGATTAACAGAGAGGAGGGAATTTGGCCCACCAACACCTTGGAATGTCTCCCAATCTATATTAGGAATATTAAAATCTCCTATTATCAAAAGGTGATCAGTTTTTAGGGATGCAGTCTTACTTAATAAATCAAATAATATGTCATTTTCCCTAACAGCTGCTTGAACTCTATAAATCAATCCAAAAATAATAATATCCTTGTTAACAGTTATAACACACCATAATGATTCATCAAATATAGATTCATTCAATTCAGCACATATTTCTAATGAGTAAGTATCCCTAACATAAATTATAAGTTCACCTCTTAATCTTGCACTGTCTTTTCTTATAAAACTATAACCACTTAAATTTAATTGATAATCTGGCATTGAATTTGTATACCAAGTTTCACTAACTGCTATAGCATCAGGTTTATCAATCTTAATTCTACTTTCAAACTCGTTAAATTTGTTAATTAGTGATTTTGAATTAGTGTACCAACATTGAAGACTTCTGACATTAACTTTACTAGATTTGTCTAATGTTAGTGAGGAAGATTTACTATTTAGTTTTTTTGAAACCTATGGTTAGGGCTCATTAAATTAACACGAGCTGGGTAGGCATTATTTCCACTTTCATTATCAGTCACAATTTTAAAGTTCTGAATTTGAAGGTTCCTTTCTCCTTGAGCTAGTCTATCTTTTAGCTCATCATGAGCTTTTTTAGATAACTCATTGCTTCAGGGTATAATCTGGTGCAATGTACACATTCTTTTTCCATTCATTAATACCAGTAGCATTCTTTATATTCTTTGTAGATTTAAGGATTTCATATTTCCTATCAATATCTTTTAGTTTCACACAAAGTGGCCTTGGCCTAGAATTGGGATTATCCCTGGGTTTGCCAAGTCTGTATATTTTTTCAATTTCACCACCTTTTATTTCTAAGTCATCAGATAGACCAGTGTGAAATTGACATATCATGTCATGGTCAAACTTAACTCTGTCCGTAGAATATTGCCAAAGAGAGGAGAAATATGATGCAAACATTTAAAATGTTTTCAGGTTTGGACAGTTTAGATGCAAGTAATTTTATTAGAGTGACAGAACAACTCAGGGGGTTGGGGGCTAGTAACAAAATTAGAAAACACTCATAGACTGGATCTATAAAAATAATATTTTAGTTGTAGATTAGTTGATTTTTGGAGTGACTTGATGTACCATACGTAGTAAATAGTAGCTCCGTAGTTTGTTTTAAGAAAAATGGGTGAATGAAAGACAGTTTGTAAATTGTATAAATAATGTGGTGATATCCTACTTTGATGTGCCAAATTATTCAACCAACCAGTTAGATCAACTGTACACCCTTGACAGTTGGTTAGGTTGTCGTAATATTTTCATTTAAACTAACAAAAATATCAAGACTTAACCTAACCAAATGTTAAAGGCATATAGTTGACTTAACTGGGTAGTCAATTAACCTAATTAACATAAACAAGTAATTTGAAAGTGTTGAAGTACTGTTTATTTTTGGTTGGTTGAAAAATTTGGGCCACCAAAATAGAATATTTCCAATAATGTAGCCCATATTTTAATTTGATTAATGTTGGCTACTTTGTCACTGGTAGCTTTTAAGCCCAAAATAGTTAAAGATAGGGCCTAATTAACTTACTTGAAATAAATATTTTGCAAAATCTGATTATAAAATATGGCTTTGGATAATGTAGGTTATAAGACTTGGATAATCTCAATAAACCACTCTAATAATAATGCTGTTAGTTTAAAGTGACTCTACCAGATCTAAAATAATAATTATTGGTACCTTTAAAAATAATGTTCTGGATCTGGTGAATTTCTGCCAAACTACTTAATATAGGGTTAAATTAGTGCTAACCTAATTACTGATGATGCAAATTTCATTTGATGGCTTTGGGCTGCAGGGCATTTATCATACTAACCTCATGGTTCCCACACAAATCTGGAATTTATTTTTCGTGACTTTTCCAGAACTTAATTCATTATTATTTACAAAGACAGGCCAAATGTTGTATTAGTACAGGCAGTCAAAACTATAATAATACTTAGCATGATAGGTAAGAGTATTATTCATTTGACTAACTATTAATACTACCTATACAACTCTGGTAGTAAGGGGACATCACACCTTGCTGAAAGAATGGGATAAGTGAAGCGAACAGCCTATCACAAATGTTGGTGCTTGCAATCTTAAAATTCCTGAAACTTTACCTAGTCCCTATTGTTGGAGCAGCTTTGTTTGTTTACAAACAAAATCTAATATTTGTACCCAAAGAAAAATAGGGACTAACCTAACACAAACCAAATCATCTTGAACCTCATTTTAGGATGCCTCTTACATCATGTAAGAGAAATGGTGGGCATATTCTTAAATATAAGCCCCCATCCTGCAGGGGGCTCCAGATTTAGACATCTTGGCAAACTAGAAGACTGCTGTAGTGTTGATACTAAAATTCTGCCTCTGACAAGATTTCAGAAATTTTTTTACTTTTGACCATTTTCCATAAAATTTCCAGGAGTTTCCAGGGCTGTGGGAACCCTATAACCTTGTTTATACATCTGCATACTCACATTTTAATGAAAGATGAAGTGAACAGTTCTTCCCAGTTTAAATTTATTGGTTATTTTGTGGGTAACTTAAAAACTACTAAAGCTTCATGATGTAATCAAAGTAGTCGTGATGGGACGATTAATCGGAATCGAGAATCGGAAGAATCGAGCATTTTTCAGGAATCGGAATCGGAATCGAGAGAATTGTACCATGATTTCCGATTCTTAAAACGATTCTTTAACTTTTAATTGAACCAGTTTTGCAATGTAAACTTTAAAATTTAAATGAAAGAGGATAAATTTTATTTTTATTGTATTGTAGCTATACATTAAAACATGTATATCCATGATGTGTAATCAAGAAGATTAAAATGAATTGTTACAACTTACAGTTGATTTTTATTT
The DNA here is from genome assembly GCA_023014485.1 of Bathynomus jamesi. Taxonomy (NCBI): domain Eukaryota; kingdom Metazoa; phylum Arthropoda; class Malacostraca; order Isopoda; family Cirolanidae; genus Bathynomus; species Bathynomus jamesi. The sequence goes on from JAJOZX010001044.1 coordinate 531,537, forward strand.
TTAAACCACCATCAGATGGGGGAGAAGGGACTGATTTTGGCGGGTTTTTTTTGGAAGGATAATGATAGGCAAAATTTGTACAAACTTTTCCTTTTATTTACCAAATATATTCAACATACAGGCCTTGACCTGCGTATATAAAATAACAGTAGCAAAATATTCCTTTGGTTTGATATCAAGAGGTAGAGATTATGAAAGATGGTGTTGAACTCTGTTGCTGGGGGAAAAGCGACCAGTTTCGGGGGAAAGGGGACTGGAGTAAACTTTAGCGCATAAGGCATTTCCCGAAGACATCTTCGAACAGGATGACTGACTTGTAGATGTTGGCCACCTTTAGCTTGAACACCAGGGCTTCTGGGGCCACCACAGCCTCGTCAATCGTGGGTGGTTCCCGGAAGGCGAGTTGTCCTCTTGGTGTTTTGCCGTGTTCGGTTTTCCTGAAGAATCGAAGAACCCAGTCGTGCCCATGCCTTTTTATGATCTTCGCCACATAGTGGTAAGGCTGTTGGCTGTTGGTTCAGGAATGCATAGGCCCAGTCACAGCCAGGAAGGTTGTCCGTGAACATGGACACTAGTGTGGACCAAAATGGGGGGTAAATTATAAAGTTGAAGAAATCCTTGTTCCACATTAATGCCCTTATTCCACATTAATGCCCTTATTCCTTTGGACCAGATAGACATGTCAGCAAAATTTTGGTCAAATATGAGAATATTTAGGGGTCCCGAGATTTAATGACTTATAAAAATTTTCCAATGAATAGGCGCGCTTAGAACATCAATGATCAACTCAACTCTTGAGTTGCAACTTAGGAAAAAATTTCTTATTTAAGAAATTTTTGGTGTTAATAGAGTACAAAAACAATCTTAGATCATTATTTCAGAGAAAATTATTAATAAGGAAAACAAAAATTTTGGATAAAATATATTATCCTTAATTGGTCAACTCTAAATTAAAGGCTTTGCCTAATTGGCTTAAACCTTTTAGTTATCCTTTTTATCTCCTAATTTAACTGGTTTATTTTACTATTTCAGAAATTTAATTTTTTAAACTAAAAATGGCTACTCGTTCTAAAACTAAAGTTTGGCTCAGTGGCCATTTATATAAAGATATACTTTGTTGCCGCTTACCTACAAAACTGCAAGTTTTGCAAAAATATTTCTTCCATCAAAAAGAGGAAAAATTGGGACGAAGAAGATCCATTAATCTTTGCTTAGATGAAGTGATGACCTACTGGGAGAAAGCCAGGATTCCCACAATGCGTAGAGACAGTGCCATCCGAAAGATTGACTCTTTAATAAGCTGTTATGATAAATTGATGAAAAACAGAAAAAGGCCTGAGGAAAAATGCCGTATTGAAGAAGCTATTTTTAAAGATGAAATTAAGGCTGAAATTCTTGATATTGGTCACTCTAATGCCCTTTTGATGATGTCAAATGAAGAAGACAAGCTTTTCTACTTAAGCCAGCAAGAAGATCCTACACAAAGTAGCATGGGTACAGTAGACCAAATTCTTGCAAAAAGAGAGAAAAGAAGGCTTCATCGTGAAGAATTAGAGTGTGAAAGAGCCCTCAAAGAGCAGAAGTGATCTAAAAGATCATTCTTGCCTGCCAATAGAGATGATTTCACATCGTCATCATCATCATCAACTAATGACGACAACCTTGAAATGAATTTTCAAGGTCCCTCTGAAGAGCAATTTAAAAAGAAAATGTTGGCTCCTAAAAAGTCAAAGCCTATTGACAAAAATGTTGTAGTAGCCTATGATAGAATGAATCTTTCCAATCGAGATGCAGCTATGTCTTATGCTGTTGTTGCTCAGTCTTTGGGCCATAATTTGGAAAACATTACAGTGTCAAAATCTACTATGCTTCGAACTCGTCAAAAGTTACGCAAAGAAATAGCAACAGAATATCAAGAGCAAGCATTTTGTCCTGGAGAGCCTTTAGTTCTTCATTGGGATGGAAAAATGCTCCCAGAGATATCAGGTTAGTTTTTTTGTCTGATTAATTTAGCATATTTATATTTTATCTCTCAGGTGAAAAACTTAGTTGTGGGTCTGGTTTTCACACCTAGGCAATGTGTTATTATCTGGTTGGTTTTAATTAAACATTTTGATAGCTAAATTTCTATTTAATTAGGTTACATTTCACTGTCTGAAGCTAGTTCTCACAATCTACACCATTTTACCTTCAAATTAAAATAAATCAAGTTTAATTTAAAATAAATCAAGTTTAATTTAAAATAAATCAAGTTTAATTTAAAATAAATCAAGTTTAATTTAAAATAAGTCAAGTTTAATTTAAAATAAGTCAAGTTTAATTTAAAATAAGTCAAGTTTAATTTAAAATAAGTCAAGTTTAATTTAAAATTATATATTATATATATATAAATTATAATATATATAAATATATTAAATATAAAATAAAATATTAAATATATAATATATATATATAAAATAAAATATTAAAAAAATATATATAAATTATATATAAATTATATATTTTAACTTTTTCTTGCAGGCGAAGGAAGAATGGAAAGGATTGCAGTGTTAGTCAGTGGGAATGGTGAAAAGAAATTGCTGGGAATTCCTAAAGTCACTGCTGGCATGGGTACGGAGATGGCTCGTGTTTGCATTTCTCTCCTGCAAGAACATGGTATGACCCAGAGAATTATTGGGCTGTCATTTGACACAACAGCATCCAATACCGGAATCCATGCTGGAGCTTGCACTAAAATTGAACAAGAACTTGGAAAAGAGCTTTTATATTTAGCCTGCAGACACCATATTTATGAGATTGTCCTATCTCAAGTCTTCCGGACTTCTATGGGCCATTCCTCTGAACCTGATATTCCAATCTTCAAAAGATTCAAAACTCAATGGGATTTTATGGATCATTCTCAAATCACAACTGCTGTTGATTCCAAAGCTGCAGAATAATTGAAAGAGTTCAAGATTTAAAAAATCAAACAGTCTTAATCATGAAGGAGGCACTCAACTCTAAACAGCCAAGAGATGATTATAAAGAATTTTTTCAACTTGTTCTCGTTTTTTGGAGAAGAAAGCATTTCTAATACTCCCTTGAAGAGACCTGGAGCGTACCATCATGCAAGATGGATGGCAAAGGAATTTATGCATTTAAGCTTTTTCTTCTCCAAAATCAATTTAAGATGACTAAAAAAGAACTTGATGCAATAACAAAATTTGTTTATTTGTTGCATTGGTATACGCAAAAGCTTCTCAACCAGAGGAAGCCCCAAATGTTGATCTTAAATTTTTGCAAGATCTTGCAATAATGGAGGAAAATTCTTTGATATCAAGTGTTATCAAGCAAGCCCAAAATGCCATTAAACGACATCTGTGGTACCTCTCAGAAACACTTGTTGGATTAAGCTTCTTTGACAAAAGCATATCCCTTGAAGAAAAGGAGCAAATGCGAAATAATATCAAAATGCCTCCAAGAAATAAGGGACTGAAACGTTTAGAAGCAAAGGTAACCCTAGCTTCTTTTAAAGAAAAAAGGATTTCTGATTTTGTTACTTCAAGGACTAAATCTCTCTTTGATGCTCTACATCTCAATTCTCTCTTCACTGAAAATTCTGCATCAACATGGGAATAGATCCTGAGTACCAAAGAGGCTGTGCTAGAGTTCGTGCCCTTAGAGTGACAAATGACACAGCTGAGCGGGGTGTTGCATTGATTGAAAAATTTAATCAAGCAGTGACAACTAAAGAAGAGGACAAACAATACCTGCTCAAAACAGTTTTCAAGAATCGTAAAGAATTTCCAACAAGAAATAAAGCAGAACTTATGAAAATGAGGAAAAACTAATTTTTTCAGCATTAAAAGGAAAAGTGCAATTTTCGGGACCCCTAAAACTTGACGTAGAGGTTTCAAATTTTGTAATTTGATTAAGGTAAGCAAAAGGAATAACATTACTCATGTGGAACAAAGATTTTTAAACCTTCATTTTTTTGGTCCACACTAATGGACACCATCCTGTCCATTTTGTTCAGGTAGTCCTGGATAAATAAACACATTTCCTTCATGTCAAATGCCAGTCCGAAGTCGCAGAGGGTGGCCAGGTTATGAGCGATGGCCTCTTCCTCTCCGTTTGTCAATGCTGTGTGCCTGCCAGATTGTCCACCTCATTGGACTTGGCCGTGGAAGCGCTTGTGGAGGGTCGTTTTGGGGATCTGGTACCGTGCGGCTACAACCCTCTCGGATTCACCATTGTTGAGGTCGATTAAAGCTCGGGCCATATCCTCCTGGGTGTATCCCAACTGTCGGACACCTTCCTTCTTGATGTAAGTGCGCGGCATTGTCTGTGAAAAGGAACATTTCTGTAAAATTTTGATTCAAAGAAAACATGGAAAATAGCGGTCCCTTTTACCCCAGCGTACAAAGGAGACCTGCACCCTGTACCTAATTAATATTATGAAGTATAAACCAGTATGAAGTTACCTTATTAAGTGGTTGTCTTCTACAAAAAATTTCAGTCTTCCTGATTAAATATTTTTTTAGTTACAAGCCTTAGCTTTTAGCACGAATTTTTAAACTTTTTTAACAATCTTGCTGAAAAGAAAGAAAAATACTTGTAATTACCAGATATCATAATTATGCTCATGTACGCTTAATAAGCAACTATTCAGGCACACCGTAGTACAGTACCAGCAAAAATGGAATCATAGGAGCTTCAGTGGCAGCCATTTTCTGTGCGCACTGAAAACGGTCCCTTTTCCCCGACACGGTCGCTTTTCCCCCACTTGATGGCAATCTATTATAATTTATAATTTATATTACCATACTCATAATGTAAATAGTTAATCTTACCAGAGTAAAATATGACAATTTCCAGAAAAAAGTATAGAATTATATTTAAAAATATTGAGAATTGGAATCGAGAATCGTATGGAATCGAGACTTTTTAGTGGTATCGGAATCGGAATCGGAATCGTTAAAAATTTTGGTATCGTCCCATCACTACAAAGTAGCACATTTTATTTTTATTTACAAGTATGAGAAAATCATTAACTTATAATGGGTAAATATATATATTTTGCAACTCATCAAGAAATCCACTCATATCAGACCAGAAATAGATCAAAGTGTGTTATTCATCAATTTAGATTGTTTTGGTTTGGTTTGGTTTTGGTACCCATTTTCATTGGATTAAACTATGGAATGATTTAAATGCTGATGTAAAAGATATTGTGAATGTAAATTCATTTAAAACCAAGTTAAAATCTTGATTAATAATGGCATACTAATAAAAATCTAGGATTAATGTACATTACTAAATTGTTTATTCACTTCTCACATGTAATGTAGGATTAAAGATGCATTACTTGTGATTGTCCAGTTCTTATCTCTTGTGTATAATAGCTAGTGATTTCTTTGTATGGTATTGGTATAATACCTCCAATAATGACCTTGCATTTGTTATATTGATAATGGTAATTTAAGATTAATACAAATGTTAATTAATAGTACTTAGCTACTCATGATTTATGTATTATTAATAATAACTTATTTTTAATAAGAGCCCAGTAAAGCCTAAAGCTTAAGGGCCAAATTAAATAGTTCAGCTTCACAATTATTTATGTCATTGTAAATTGTAAGACCACTGTATTTATTTTATTATTAATAAAGGTTAGCTGTTCAATTCAGCTGATAGATTTCACTGGAAAATCTGGCCCAGAGATTAATCCTTTCACTACCAGTGAAACTGTAATATTTCATTGGAATTAATAATATAAATTGTATTAAAATGCAGCTTTTTTACAAATGCTTCTACAATGTTTGTACACGTTTAGTTTAATTGTCATTAAAGGAACTCAAAATGTGTTTAATGTAAGTAACTAGTTAACTAAAATGTTTGATTTTGAATAACAATAAATTGTATACTTTTTGGTTTAAAGAAAAACTATTTGTGAATGAAAGAGTTAAGTATTTAGGCCATTCCAACATGGGTTAGGAACCTGTAACAGTATGGTAATATTAAATAAATTTGTGACAGTATTTGAAGTCACTGTTGCTCTGCTTGTAGAGAATCACTCAATCTTATAGTATTAGATTCTCAATTTAGAAAAAGGAGGGTTACTAAATATTGTTGGTCATCAGTTTGGTCAGAATTAGTAAAGGATAGGGCTGTATTTCCTGTTCTGTTCCACTACTCTTCATAACCATGCTAACTGACAGATAAGGACATTACCAGAGACAGCACAGGGTATGGTATATTTTTTTTTATTTAAGGTCAAAGGTCAAGGATATTTTTTAAAATTTTCATTTTAGAGCCTTATGACAAGAGAGATAATATGACAAGCTGTTGAAGAGCTTCAAAATGACACTAGAATCAGAACTCTAGCTTTATTAGTTATGTGGCTACGGCAATTTGAAATTTGACAGTAAGTGAAAAATTGGGTCAAAGGTAGAGTTGCACCGATGTATCGGTATCGGCCGATACTGTTCTGAAAACCGATACCGATACTTTGAATTACTGTTTTTTGAAGAAATTATCTTATTTTATATAAGGGTCATTCTCTGTCAGATCAACCAGTGCCTAACACCCTCATCTCTCAGATTTTGCTGAAATTTGGTTTATAGGGAGATTGTGGGCCCTGAATCCATTTCTGAAATTATAAGGTCAATCCGACCAACGGTTCAAGAGATATGACCTCGGGAAATTTGAGGTCACTAACATTTGGCGACCCATAACTTGGGTAATAATGGTCACAATTATATAAAAGTATATATATTTAGAATCAGAAAACGACAAGGAATCCAAATATGCAAGTTTTAGAACTCTAGGTTGAAAAATAAAAAAGTTACACTGTAACCAAAATTTGAGGTCACGATTTGACCTCTGGGGTATCAAATGAGAATATTTTTTTTAAATGTAAAAAATGAAGGCATAGGCATTGGCTATTAGAATCAGCAAAAAAAAGTTTGTTTATGTTAGTATTTTTCATGTAACTAACATATAAGTGAACACCATATTCATAAGTTGTGCGTCAATTCTACCTATTTTTTCACACTTAAGCTCATAATTTGACATAGAAATTAAAATTACATTTTTTTATAGATATAAAAACAAAGGCAAAAAATGTAAAATTGTATTTCACTGCTAATCTACACTGGCAATAATAGTTATAATAGTGAAAGGGGAAGACCTACTTAGAGGATTCATGTGCTAGCCTAATACAATTTTTGCATGCTCGATGCTCTCATCAATTTCTTTTTGTGGAAAAATGTATTGAATTCTGCTGCCTCCTCTTAGGGTAGGACAACTCATTACAGTTAATATATGATGTCCTGGCACTGCACATGAATCCTTGTTTGATGGATAATAATATGCACTTGATCCTGATGACCCAGAGGGATGTAGAAAGTTCACAGTGAAATCATCAAACTCTTCACAATATTCCTCCACAATTCCATACCAAACTTGCATGTCATAAATGCAGCCAACATACTCTCCTGGTTTGACACATTTTAGGTTACCAAGCATTGCAGGTTCATTAGTAAAATGACTTTTCCTTATTCTTTTCTTTTCTCCAATGCCACTTGAAATGGGATACACCATCAGTTCTTCCTTGTTTAGGGGAACAAATCTATGATATTTCTGAGTTCCAGGAATAGCCCTACTATCCTTGAATCGATGTTCCAACCGTTCTTCTGCATCTTTCAAATCAGCTGAAGTTACAAAGAAAAAATTTATCTTCTTGCTCAAGTTTTCTTCACAAAACTGAAACATGTGTTCTGGTGTAAGAATTTGCCTCTCTGTAGTTCTCTGCAAACTGGCACGAGCAGTAGCTCTTTTCACTGTTCCTCCAATCCCATCACATGCATTTTTGCCATGGGATGTAGCAAAGAAGTGCCATTCACAAGACAGACCAAAATCCTCTTCATGGTAACAGAGATTTGTGAAGTTGTATCTGTTCTTATATTGGCCAGCACATCCATCTGAGAAATAGTGCACCTTCTTCAATTGTGGGCATCTGAATTTAACATATGTCATAAGCTTCAATATGAATGAGTAAACCATTATAGTGTTGTGTTTTAGTGATGCAGATAAGAAACAGACACTAAAATGGCTAAGTTCCTGGTCTGCAGATGATCTATAATAGATGACAAAAGGGTGAACTGTACACTGTGAATTGTCCCAGTGAAACCCTTGGGCAGCATCCTGGACAATGAAAGAATAATTCTCAGAGAAATCACCAACTATAACTACCTCGCTCTGAGGTGGTAGTGTTTCTTTCAACTGCTTGAAGTACTGTGATTGTTGCTGAGCAACAAAGTGATGACGAACCATGCAGGATTTTCATGCTTAGGGATGATAAGTATTCATGAAGTGGCTCCACCTTATCAACCATTGTACAATGGTCAACAGTCACCCATTGCTTGTAAGATATTTCATTTGGAGCTGATTTCACACTGTCAAGTAACTCAAGAAAATCCAGGACACCCTCTTCTCTTGGGCAATCATTGCAAAGTTGCATCATGCAAGTCTCTCTCTCTGTACTGCAGACACTGTAATCCATAAGATCCTTGTATGAAAGACCTCTTTCTCCCAATGCAGCCAGCTGCAATTTTGGATTTTGATGGTATGTGCAGACACAGACAGAATGAGTCCCACCACTACCGGCAAGCACACAATATGATGGCCGTAATTTTGCAAATGTGGAAAATCCTATTTTGGGATTCTTTTCATCATTTTTATATAGTTCAAACATCTCTCTTAAATTCCCGAGGACCAATCGTTTTTGCACCTTCATTGCACCTTCATTGCACCTTCATTGCACCTTCAGCACTGATAACTTTCACGCAATCCTTTTGGCCAGGACACATACGACTAACCTCTTCTGACTCATAGAATCTTCTAACTATATCTTTGTGTTCTTCAGATATCACTTTTCCTTTGCTCATTAGTGGAATCTTCGGAAGGATTCCATGTTCTGATTTAAGTGAATGGCTTCTTTTCACCATGTATGTTGTAGTTTGAAAGAAACTAGCTGTTTTTTCAATTGTGTATGGTGAGAGTGTCAATATTTGTAGTTTGTGATGGTGACATTTGCTCTCCAGGAATGACTGTTTCAATTCATTCATTAATTTGTCTAGATGTTTTTCAGATTTAGTTTCAGGTTTTGAAGTATCACTTACCTCCTCGGTAATTTGAACACCATAACTGAGTTCTAGCCTCTCCTTCAGGTGTTTCTGAGCAGATGATAGCTTACCACGAGCCTTGCGCTTTTTCTGGCTTAATGACAGCCCTTCTGAAAAGAACAGAAAAAAAGGTTTCACACACCTGAATATTAGTAATTAAATATTAATTATAGTACCTTAAATGCTATATAGTAGATCAAACAGACCTTGTAGTAAAGTATAAGTTATTATATTAATTTATTACTTACTTTTTTTAACTGGTGTTTGGTCCAGAAATGCTAGAACTGGTTCAACTGAAGTTGAAGGATTTTCCTTTATCAAGCAATCACTGTCATTGTCCAGATCTTGAATTGAAGAGATGTTACTCAAGCCACTGATAGTAGATGATTCATTTGAATCCTGCTCAGACTCGTTGTTTTCAGTGGTACTAAGTATAGTGAGGTTTTTCATTATTAGTGTCCAGCAGTTCACACACAACAATGAGTCTTTTTTTCACTCTTCCAGCACATTTTTCAACAAGTACATCAGTCACTTTTCTAAGATTGATTGTTATGCGTTTCTTGTGTTTTTGAATAGGGTCCTGGCAGTATTTCAAGTGCCGAACCATTGTATTTTGATATGTAAAGATATAGGATTTACAATTAGGTAATATATATTTTTTAGAAAATATATAGCTATACACACTTAATATTTTAGGCCTTGATAGTCTCTGAGGCTCATTAAAACACCATACCCACCAGCCACCCACAGTGCTGGCTGGAACTGTACTAACCTGTAGACAAGGAATTTTGCAACTATCTGTGTTGATTCTGCACTTAGACAAGTAGCAACATGTTTCAACAGGTTTGTTTAGGCTACATGTGAGCTTAGTCTTCCCCTTTCACTATTATAACTATTATTGCCAGTGTAGATTAGCAGTGAAATACAATTTTTATTAAATTCTTGGAGCTTGAGGTCAAATTGATAGCTAAGATATAAAAATTCCTTGAAATGACAAGCAATTTATAAATATGGTGTTCACTTATAAGTTAGTTACATGAAAAGTACCAACATAAACAAACTTTTTATGATTGTTTCTATTAGTCAAGAACTCTGACTTTGTTTTTTATATCTATAAAAAATGTAATTTTAATTTCTATAGGTCAAATTATGAGCTTAAGTGTGAAAAAATAGGTAGAATTGACGCACAACTTATGAATATGGTGTTCACTTATATGTTAGTTACATGAAAAATACTAACATAAACAAACTTGTTTTTGCTGATTCTAATAGCCAATGCCTATGCCTTCATTTTTTACATTTAAAAAAAAATTCTCATTTGATACCCCAGAGGTCAAATCGTGATCTCAAATTTTGGTTACAGTATATATACTTTTATATAATTATGACAATTATTACCCAAGTTATGGCTCGCCAAATGTTAGTAACCTCGCGAGTGACCTCAAATTGCCCGAGGTCATATCTCTTGAACCGTTGGTTGGATTGACCTTATAATTTCAGAAATGGATTCAGGGCTCACAAACTCCCTATAAACCAAATTTCAGCAAAATATGAGAGATGAGGGTGTTAATTTCAATTTTTTTTGGTTGATCTGACAGAGAATGACCCATAAAATTAATTTTTTTTTATTATTATACAGTAATATCTTATTTAGTTGTTTAATATATATTTTATCAAAATTAGCAATGTTTACATTTACTAACAAAACAAAAAATCATAAAATGTAACTATAGGCCCCTATACAAGATTACAAATATTCAATACAGTAATACAGTATCATATAAATATACAATTTCAAATTACAGTAATAGTTTTCAGTAAAAATGAAAGTTTTGTAAAGTTGTTCATAGATGGCACCACGCGGCATGCATAATCATAATAAACCATTCAGTTGCTTGAATGCTTGAATCTCGTGTGTAAAGTTATTGATAATACACTACCATTATATGCATTCATTGGTTTAGAACTTTATATAATAAGATATATATATATTTTCTTTTTCTTAATTTAATTTCAAATATATATATTGATAAAATAAAAAATATTTCTGGTAAATAAATTTACAATTCTTATGTATTAATAATGGTATAGGGCCCAAGTAAGCTAGACCAGCCTACAGTGATAGCAGTACTTTTACTGTATGTACCCCAATATACCAGTGTATGATAATATAGTTTACAGTAATAAGTTATAAAATTATCATCTTTGTATTAATTTAATTTAAAATATTTTTATACAACATTAAATTTACATCTCCTAACTTTATTAGTAATGGCTTTAGGGCCAAGGCCCTAAGTTGGGATTGGGAAAGGCATTTTAAGTTAATTGAGATATTATATCATTTACTTAAACTTTTATTAATAATCAATTTTAAAACTATTAATTAAAAAGTATCGGTATCAGCACTTTTTTGTAGTATCGGTATCGGCCAAAATATTGGTATCGGTGCAACTCTAGTCAAAGGTCCAAATTTTGTGACCCTGTAACTCAGCAACTGAAGGTCAGCCAGCTCTAAAATTTGGGGAATTTCAGTTTCTCACACATACCTACTAATGTACCAAATATTATGAAAATCTGAGATGGTCATGTTCTCGGGTGGCTGAATTGACATGGAATGACCCCACAGTAACATCCTTTGCCAATGACACAAAGATCAGTAGAAAAATAAGAAGCCCAGAAGATATAGGATCTCTACGAACAGACATGAACAGAATTATATATCCATTTCCCTACTTTTCCTGTTATTCTCATATATTTCAGTTTATGTATTATGATTCCATGGTCATACTTGTCAAACGCTTTAGCAAAGTCTGTGTATAGTACATCATAGTTTTCATTACTCTCAAGTGCATCAATAATGTTGTTTTAGTGTTCCATTAGTTGTGATAGGCATGATCTGCCTGACTGAAACCCATGTTGGTTATCATTGAATTTTTTCTGAGTTTCCAAAAAGTCATAGATTTTCTGTAACTATTCTCTCTAATAAATAAATATATATATATATATATATATATATATATATTATATATATATATATATATATATATTAGTGGTGGACTGGATATCCACATCATTTTTAACATCCACATCCGCATTTCTGACTGCAGATATTACCTCTAATAAATTATACAATTTACAATTAAAGTAGCTTATAAGGCCGTGTCATGCACATTTCATGTAAAGTATTAATTATTAATGAACAAACAAATATATAAACCTCAAAATATAAATACCATTAAATCAACAAACACTGCCTGTGCCGCTGTGCGTACTCCACTGATTTTTTTTTTCACAGCAACACAGTAACTTTTCAGAATGAAATTGTTTGTATAAGATGAAGCAGTCTATCATGTTTTGAACAAGATTATTGTAAATAAATACAAAAAAATAGTAAATTCTTTAGCAAAAATAAAAATGCTAATTTTCTATAGCAAACACATTGCAAAATTTGCATAGTTTCTAAAATTAGCAATTGAAAAATGAATGAAACTGGTTTCATTGAATTTTCTGTTGCCGAAACTCTTGAAATTATTATTTTTATCATAATGAAAGCATTAATATTAATTTTAATTCTTATGCATTGCCTGCCATAATAGTAATATCACGAAATTTGAAAAATTGTCATATATTCATAATTCTATATTATATTGATAGATTAACTAAATATCCGCATCCGTGGATATTGAAATAAAAAATCTGCATCTGCAGATGTTGAAAAACTGACATCTGGTCCACCACTAATATATATATATATATACAGTGATGGGCATCGATACATGAAAATCGCTAAAGCGATACTGATACATGAAGAATGTCTTAGGCGATACCGATACGCCGATACTTTCTAGATGTCTTAAGCGATACCGATACCGATACATGTATCACCGGTACATTTTTATAATTATTCATTTAATATGTAGGTATTAGATATTATTGTTTATACTAGTAATTTGTACGCACTGTAAGTAAAATCAACGACATTTTAATGGGTTTTATAGATGTAAATAAAAACAATTGCTTTATTTAATGAAAGTATGTTTTAATTTTGTAGGATACATGAATGACTGAAAATATTACACTAACAATTAAAAGTAATTACTATTACCTACCCTTCAAAAATACCAGCTGGCTAAACATCTGGTCAGACAGTCTATTCCTTTTTGGAGTGTGAATGTGACCAGCCAAACTAAACAACCATTCTACAGGAGCAGAGGATGATAGTGGTGTGTTATACTTCAGGAAGACCCGTAGAATTCCTGGGTACTGCCTCAGAGATTGGAGAGAATGACTTCTGTCACCCAGATACTGTAAAACTTCCATCTCAGTGGAATCTTGGGTTGCAGAGACATTAGTGGAAGCAGACTCATAACAGAAGAAATCATCTGCACTTCCGTCAGATGCAGCATCACTTAGTTGTTGCTGGGGGGTCTGCTCACTGATGCTCTTAACAGCATTAACCAACATTTCTTGAACCCTCTTTTTGACAGTTAGTATTAAATTTGCCTTTTATTGTCATCCACTTTAACTTGAACAGAGGATTTGAAGACGATGCCAGTATCATGACTCCAGATTCCTGGGATCTTGGGAGCATTGCTCCAGTAAATTTTACCATGAGAAAAAGTAAATTTGGGTTTGGGTTTTGTTCATCTGCTAGACGTTATGCAATTTTTTTGCGTATACGTTCTTGTACAAACCAATTTTTTTAAATTACAAATTTAGTTATTTTAAGTTTAGTTGGCAATTCCATATTTAACAATTATTTTTATTTTTTGTTAAGCTTCAAAGTTTTGATAATTAAAATTTTATTAAAACGTATATTTTTTTAATATAAAATTATCAGGATTGGACTATGTTCCATTGATCTCGGCCAGGTTTGATAAATTGGCCAGATAATTACTTGTGCGGTTTTAAGTAATCCACCATGACTCTAGAATTGGAAAGTTTAGTTAAGTTTAAACTTACTTTTACTTACTTTAACTTACCTACTTTTACTTACTCTTCCTTACTTTTACTAAGTTTAAAGCACTTACTTTTACTTACTTTCATTGTACTATATTTACTTACTTTTACTCACTTTTACCATACTATATTTACTAACTTTTACTTATTTTGTATTTTTTCAGGTAGTCAATAATCAATAATGGATCCTAATATTGATGAAGTTGGAGAGAAAAGTGAGGGTGTTAAAAGGGGTTACTTTTGTGGTCAATGCAAGAACAAATATTCAAAGAAGCAAAACTGGGAGGAACATTTTAATTCCAAAAAAAATATTTGTTACAATACAAGAGGTCCCAGAGTTTGGGCCCACAGCTTAGATATTGCAGTAAAGAAATACCAGGATGAAGTGCAGCAAAGAGATATGGCAAAGCAGTCATTTAGTTTGTTCACAAAATGTGCTAGTGCTAGACCTCAGAAAAATGAACCAACTTCATCAACTGCTAATCTAGAAAATGAAACTTTTTCACTAGATATTTCACAGACTGAAGAAAGTGCTTCTCCTCCACCTAAGAAACAAAAAGTAAGTGAGGAATCTGCGCATCAGACTAACAAAACTGCTTTAGAGGAATTTGAAAATTCCCAAATCCAGAAGACATTGAATGCAATTTTGCGCCTAACAAAAGAAACTCACCAAGCTGTTGTGGTTAATAAAGAGAAGAGTCAAAATATGCCTTCAAGTTCAAGTGTTGCATCCAAATCTAATAAAGCAAAAAGCAACAAATTTGACATTTCCATAGCCCATTTAAGCAAGTGTAAATCAATACAAGAAATCCTGAACAATGATTTGATCAAATCTACATTCAAATTGGTGGAAAAGAAGGATCTAGGGCATGCTGATGATTCATTTTCAGTACCAAGTGATATAATGGAAAACATTGCAAATAGTGACACTAATATGCCTGATGTAGATATAGCTGTTGAGGATGAAGATGATGATAATCAAGAAGATATTGATGATGCTTCTGATGATAAAATGTTTACATTATATTGCATAGCTTGCACAGACCCCAAAGCATGTGCTTCAGACAAACATTCTAACATAAAAGGTTACTTCAATGTTAAAGATTTAACCTATGTTTGCAAACAAGGAGAAAATCAAGAGAGATTGTTTAGAAATCTGAAAACCCACCTGAAGAGACATTTAATTAAACTTCAGCATCATCAAAGAGCTGCTGTTTATGAAGTGATGAAAACATCTTCTCGGAACACTACTAAACGCATAGAAGACTTATGTGGCAACATCTTATACTACATAATGAAAACAAACACTGCATGGGCTCTATATCCAGTACTTCTAGCTGTATTACATAGGTCAGGTTGTGAGGTTAGAAATTTGAATCATAGCACACATGCGTGCGAGACAATTTGTGAACTATTAGATAATCAACTTAAAGAACAAACTGTAAAGTGGTTCTTAGAACAAACTTCAGTAACAATAACAGCTGACATTGGAACAATTTTGGGATTAAGCATGCTAGTTGTATTAGTTATGAGTGAAGAAGATAAGACTGTAAAACTTGCTGGGATAAATTTAGTACGCAGCAAATCAGGAGTTTATTTGGCCAATGAAATTTTTGATGTGTTGAAGTCTCCTAATCACTTGAAACTATCTGAAGAAGCAATTAAATCCAAGGTATCTGGAATGGTTGGAGATGGGGCTTTTTGTAAGGACAACGAGCCATTTAAAAACAAAATGAAAAAGTTGTTTGGAGAAAATTTCAAATTTCGATGGGACTTAATGCATCTTGTGAACAGAGCCCACGTTGATGCATTGAAGAAAATTTGTAAACTAAGTGAGCTTTTAGACTTTATTCAGAATCACACTTCAAATCTGAGATCAGGCCTTGACTATACCAATATGGTTCTTGACAATATCATTGGTTTTAAGAGACCAAAACTCAAATCTGATACTCGCATGGTTAATTACGAATTTGATCAATTTGACAGATTTGTGGAAAATTGTGTTTTTTTTTATCATCCACAAGAGAAAGAAATTAGTGCCAAGTTCTATGTATTGATTTCCTATGTAACAAAGATTATGTTGCAAGTAGCTCAAAAAACCACAGTTAGTGCAGAATTTGTAGAAAATATATTTTATAAAGGAGGGAAAACTGTTATGTTAAGAGTGATGGAAACAATTTCCAAATTAGCTAATGGAGGAAATGCAAATGATGTAGTTTCTGAATTTAACCACGATACCACAGGGCAGCAAAAGGAACTAACAGCTGAGGATTACATCCTAAATGAAGTTTACAAATACATCAAGAAACGTTCTGATTACTACCAGGTTGCTGAAGTTGCTAGACCATCCAGAACCAGATCTGAAAGTAGTTTTACAAAAGACTCAGTGATAAATTGGCTGACAGAATATATAGAACAGCTGTGGAAAGGAATCACAGAGAGATTAAAGCATTTTGATAAAGATGGATCAACTGCCTGGAGTGAAGCACCAGCTGAAGGGACATTCTCCATTCTTGGTTACATTGTTGAACACAAAGGATCCATTAAGCCATCTCATTTGACTAAGCTGTGCAGAATTGTGAAGGAGGGTCCAGCTCCAGGCACTAGATCTGCTGTAATGATCACACAGAAAGCCATTGATCAGTGGCCAAGCATACATGGCGGTAAATTCACAACAAATGCCTACATGCAAGGTCTAACATCGTCCACTGTTGCTGCTGCAATGAATAAATAAACTTAAGGTGAGTTATGAACTGTACATTATTGTATTATTATGTTTAGCTAAAACAATTTGTAATTGGTATGTCGTCAATTCAAGAGTTTACTATCATTAACCTATCTAGTGGTGTAAGGGGAAAAAAAGTAAATTCAGAGCTGTGCTCCAGTAAATTTTTTCAAATCTGGAGTCATGGCCAGTATTGCTGCTTTACACTCATGCGACGCATCAAGGCACAGAAACTTTTCAAACTGCTTAGTGAACCCTACTGTGACTGCATTGAGAAGTGGCTGACAATGACGCAATGCCTCCGAATTCAAACGCTCCAGCTTCTTCTCTACAGCTAACAATGTTTCTATATTATGGTTAATTAATCTCAATAACACAAGTACAAACGTGTTTAAATGTTGCGCCGTACTGTGTGACATGACCAGTAGAGTAGTACTGTCATTAAATAAATATTTATTATTATTATTATTTATGTATATTCATAAATATAACTCAGTAGCGTCATATTATAACATCTATTTAAATATTTAAAAATTCTTATTAATGTATCAATGTATCGAAGTATCGATTTTTTTCGATACATTTAAGAAAATTGACCTTAGTGATACCGATAAATTGATACTTTTGTCAAGTACCGTAGCTAAAGCGATACCGATACAAAAGTATCGGTCGATACGTATCGGCGATACATGTATCTAGATACTGCCCATCACTGTATATATACATATATAAAAGTAAAAGCACTGTATGATAGAACAATTTTTTAAATATTTGCAGTTGCTACAAGTTTCAGTACCGGTACTTCACATACTTCACAGTTACCTTTTGTAATATGAGAATTCCTGTAACCAATATAGCCAACTTGTTTTGTGTAACACCAAGAAAACCTTAGAACAAAAAAATAAGAAATAAGGAAATTTGAAATTTTTTTATAAAAATCGGGCAAAGCTGGGTTCAGCTCAGTTTGGTTTGGTTATAAAGAAAAAAAAAAAAAAAAATGCCAAGTTTACATCTAAATTTGGTAACTTAGAAATCAAGTTGTTTTGAAGTAGGATAAAGTTTTAAGATGTGTATTTTTAAGATTTCAGTCATTTTATTAAGTGATGCATATATGAAAATCAGCAATCACCCTACCCTCCTTTAAGTCATCTTGTTTAGACAAAGTACAGTTAAGTGAAATTTTAAACAATCTAACTTAAGTTGAGTCAGGCTGGACCCTTTGATTAGTCCAACTTTTGAGATGAAACATATATAGTGAAAATATCAGAGGTTGTCATAGATTTTTCAGTGGATTTTAAATGGCTAAAATGAATTAATGTACATTGTGGAAGTATTACTCCTTCTGTCTTATAGGCTTAGTAATTTCAGCCTATAAAACTGAAGGGAAGCTGGATTTCAGACTAATTAATGCCTTACTAATAAGGCATTCAGCCATGATAGGCTACTTTATTATATGTATTGGTACCTTATTTGGGATTATAGGCCCATATTTAGGCTTACCATATTACAAAATCATGCAGCATTACTTTACTGATTTTGTTCTGGTTAATGCCAGATGATTTTATTCAGTCCTGGAAAGACACCTCTGCAGTAAAAGGTTAAGAGATGTTTGCTTAATCCTTTACTGCACAAAGGTCTTTCTGAGACTGCATAAAATTGCCTGGCATTAGCCAGAACAAAATTGGTAAAGTAACACTGCCCAATAAAGGGTTAAGTTGTTTGCTTTAATATTTTGGGAATTTTATTTTCTAGAAACTAACTCAAATTTCCCCATCCTATCATTTAATGTACCTATACACAGAGGTCTTTAGTTTAGCTTTGCAGAATTTCCATACTTTATTCTTATAGTTTTCAACATGGCTACAGCATAAGCAGAGTATGTATTATTATTATTATTATTATTATTATTATTATAATATAGGCAGTGCTTAAACTATGTAGTTCTGACTATAATAAGCAACTAATCCCTAAATTTGTTTTTAAACTAGGTTGGACTGCCTTGCATGAAGCGTGTAACAGGGGCTTTTTGGTCATAGCATCGCTTTTAATCAAAGGAGGTGCTGATGTTAATGCAAAAGGGCTTGATAATGACACACCACTTCATGATGCTTGTGTGAACAATCATTTTCAGGTGTGGTGAAATGGACTTTTGTTTTGAGTACTAATTTTATTGGTTTGTAAAATATTAAAAGTAGAAATTACTTTAATAAAAATTAAAAATATTAAACAAAAAGTTAATATAAGGTAGTTTAGTTCATATACATTATCTATTTGATGTTGAATATTCATGGGACAGCAGAGCAGAGAAAAATTGCACTAACTATATCCAGAAAATCTCATGTTAAAAATGTTTAAGCAAGCCCCAGGGAATTTCTAGTTTGGGGAAGTATAACGTATCAGGTATCCTCAAGTTACTGCTTTTGACTAGAACTATGGGCTACATCATGTCCAGTGTTGTAACACCACTCTCTGTTGATCAGCAAAGTTAAGTAACATTGGGTCTGGGTAGTAGTTGGGTTGGGGTACTGTAGATTATGTAGTGACCCGTGGTTCAGATCCCCTCCATCATATGACCTTAGATGTAGCAAAGAAGGTTAAATAATCTCATCATTACATTGACTAGAACATTTTCAAGAAAACTCCCACAAATTTTGAAAATTGTTAAGTACAAATCATAAGGTCTTGAGCATGCTTTCCAGTGACCCTATATTTGTATCAAAACATGGCTGTCTTCATTCACTATCCAGTCTGTGAGACAAGAGTCTATACTGTATATATACACCTCTATAATTAGGGAATGATGCGTTGTCTACTTCAAACTGTAACAAATGTGTTTAGGGTTGCTTCCAGTGACTTATGACTTACCACTTTTTAATATGGCGGTAATGACTAAACACAAGGCGTGTTGTTTTTATCTTAACCCTTTAAGGATGAATGGTACAAATTGCTAACGTTTCAAATACACGTATTCATAACTTAACCCTTCAAAAAATTCAGGGCTTAAAGGGTTAATATAGGACCCTTAAATGGGCCTTTATCTGTGGTGTGTAGGTTCTATATAGACCTGTTTTGAATTTTTGATTTAGTTAATAATGACGCTTTCGATTGTAATTGGATAAATTACTAGGCTTATTGATTTTGTGTACATGAATCTCTTATGTAATAGATTGTGAGTTTACTTCTGAGGTCTGGAGCTAAAACAGATGCGATTAACTGCAGGGGAAAAACGCCCTTAGACGTTTGTAGATCTTCGAGAATTCTCTCTCTCATAGAGGAAACTCAGACTGGCAAATTAGAAGATTTGGAGTTCCCTGAGAAAGACTTCAGTAGAGTTAAATTACAAGGTATGCGCAGAGCTCATAGAGCTTTTTTTTTAAATCAATGATCTGATCTATTTATTAGTAATGAATTATATTTACTACTGCAGTATTAAGGTTTTCCAGCCTAATCACTTTCAGTTAAAAGGCTTAGTGAAATGTCCATTAGGCTCTAAGAGTGATGAGCCTTAAATAAATGAACTCAGATGTTCACTTCAGATTTGGAAGCACCTCTGAGTGAGAGAGATTCCACTACAATCAACAACAACAACAACCACCAAGATTTTTCGTCTCGCATCCATAATAATAACCAATCATTCGGAATGTCGAGAAAAACGCCGCCTAATAACAAAACTGAAGAAAAGCCCAGCATAACTACTACTACCCCATCATCAATACCCACCTCAACTACCAGTGGAATACCTTCAAATGGTAATGGGGTGTCCTCGGGGGGTAATGGAAGGCCAGTGTCCCCTCGTGTTACTCTAAGACTTCCCCATGTCCCTAGAACCCCAGACAAATCTCAGCAACGTTCTCATGATACAAAGTTAGTATTTAATATTAAATATTTTATCTTTGGAATTAATGAAAAAGTTTGTTGTTTTTTTAAAGTGTCACTCACGAAGTTTATAGTGAGGCCCGTATCTAGTTTCTTGTAATTAGTACTAAAAGACTCGACCAAATATTGAAGTTAATGTAATTACTTGAATAAATTTTTATCTTGCAGAAGCATTCCAGAAAGTGAGGATGTCTATGAATTCCGATGCAGCAAAGAGGAATCTAAAGAGAGTGAAAGTGAGGAGAAGGGCGAGAGTGGATCCAAACAGCAGCGGGAGGTTTCTCCCTCTGATACCAAGGGAGATAAAAGACCCCGGGAGAATGATCCCGAAGATGAAGAAGAACTGAAGAAAAAGAGGCGGAAGGAGGAGGGAAAAGAAGGAGTAAAGAGCGCTGGAAGAGGAGTGGGAGGAAGGCCTTGTAAGTGGTGGAAAAGGAGAGATATTGATATCTTTAAGACAGAGCGATAATTACTAGACATTAAAGTACTGTTCACCTGGATGTTTGTCCACAAATTTTTGTAATGTAGAAATATATATATTGTATGTATGTATGTATGTATATAACATAAATTCCTTAAACAAATGCAAACATGAAAATATACAGGGTGATCAACTTAGAAATGTGCACTGCAAAGTTTGTTTAACTTTGCAGTGCACATTTTTAAGTTGGATCACCTTGTACAAGCTGAATTCATTTTAGGCTGTGGACCTTCTCAATCCCAGAGGCTCAAGCTACTCCCAAAGTTAAATGAAAAATTTATTCAAAACTCAAATGAAAAGTGTAGCAAAAAGCGTACGTAGGGGCCTACTTGTATGGTTTAGGTTTACTTTGAATATTAATTGAATAGGTTGGATTTTATTTTTTATTTTGAATTTATTTTTATTAAATGTAGATAGTAGGAAAGTATAGTATGCCAGATGTTGGCCTTATTTAGCTTTATTTTATTTAGATCTAGATAAAATAGCAGCAATTTTACTGCAGGTTTTGTTTTTCACTGATAAATTTTCTTTGCTTCAAAACTGGACATTTGAAATGTATTTCCTTATTTCAGCTTCCTCGGAAAAAGGTTTAAAAGTAGGACAGCGCAGTACACCAGGTAATGGAATTTGTAGTGGAAAACAGTCCTCAACCCCAACTAGTACCAGTGTCACTTCTAGTACAGCCACTTCCCCATCAAGCACTGTCACCAGTACCAACAGTTCCAACACTGTTTCTTGTACCAGCAACACCGAACAGAGGAAAAGCCCATCGGGATCAGCTGTCAGCAGTCCCAAGCCATCTTTGGGAGGATCTAAAAGCTCTGCTGAGAAAAGTGACAGTGACAGTGACAGTGAAGAATTGAAAAGCGAAAGCAGTTCTGGTGCACCGAAAGTTCCTCCTTTGAAGATCGTTCTTGCTCCCTGCAGTCTTTCTGAACAAGAAACAAGCTCCTTGAATGGCAAAAATGGAAGCAATCGTCAACTACCGTATGTCGTTAATTCAAGTTCCAGTAATACCGAAGAGAAGGAAAATGCATCGATGGACTCTAAGGAATCGAGTGTAGGAAAGGTAGGAACAGTTATTCACAGTTGGATACCAGTTCATTGAGTGGTATTTATACTTAACTGTTGTACTTCGTCTGGTACTAAGTAATTTCCCTGAAAACAGATACAAATAGTACACCATTGGGAAAAGCTATCTTTGTGAACCTATATTTATTATTAAAACTACTTAGAGGCATGGTGACATTCTCGTAGTCGTCGTCTTAGCTAAATTCCAAAGTTTTCTTAATGTCGAGACACCTCTTGCCGTTAGATAAGCGACGTTGGGTCTGCTTAGTAGTTGGTTGGGTGACCATCTGCGTGCGGGTGATGCAGCGACCCTAGGTAGTTCGGAACCCACGTATGTTTTTGTCTCCGACCAAATAATTTGGAGGGGCCATACTGGATTGCACCTGTCCGTTCCTTACGCTTTCGTGTGCTTTGGTTTTACAGTACTTTAGAACCGCTCAACATAAAAAGACAGTGTCATGATCAAGAATCGGATTTCTGCACCAAGGTTCAAGGTCAAATGGATATTGCTCGTGTCTTACTTTTGGACCGTTCAACGTAAATTAATGAAACTTCATTCATAAGTGGATCATAAAACGCTGTCATGAGCAAGAATCAATCCTGCATCAAAATTCAAAGTCACATAGAGGTCAAAGGAATCTTTTTGTGTCCGTACTATAACTTTTGAGACACTCGCCATAAATTGATGAAGCCTTATACACGTATGTATCATCACAAGTCTATTTGTTGTGAACAAGAACAATCTCTTGCATCAAAGGTCAGGTCACAAATGCAGGAGGACATTTATATTCTGACATATTTTATTCCCTTTTTTTTTTTTTTTATTAAGAACTCGCTATGGAATGTTAAAAATGTCTTGAAAATGAGAATATAACTGGGTGTGTGACCATTCCCCGAAATAAAGCATATTTGACAGTGCATGCACCAATTGTACCAAATGTATGTATGTGGGTGGTGTCCTAAAAGTTTTTAAAAAAAAGGGAAAGAAAATTGACTCTTCTATCTTTATTTCAAACTTACAAGAGAAAACATAATGTTAAAGGATTGACGAGGTTGTCTTAGCAGTCTTGTCCTGTTTCTATGAAGAGATTTACAGAATTTTAAATTTCGACTGGGTGCTGTCACAGTCAGTAGTTAAAACTTGGTGTGTGAACTAGCTTTCATCTTTTTTTTCTCTTTAGGAAGAATTGAGCGCTGCTATTAACAGTAGTAGTAGTAGTAGTAGTAGTAGTGGTGGGAGTACTTCCACTACAGCCAGCATTGGTACTGCCAGTAGTACAACGGTGGTTGTGAGCAGCGTAGGAAATGTCACTAGCACTACCGTGAATACTAGTAATGGTAGTGTCATTACAACTACTAGTGTTTCCTCGGATAAGGGAAGTGCTACCAGGATTACCAGGTCCCAGAGGGGGGGAGGAGGATCTAACTCCAGCGAGGACCAGGCACCGGGTGAGTTATGACACTGAAGTTTTCCTATTCACGCAATTAGTACATTATATTAAGACATACTAATGATTCGTATGTATCGTCGATCAGTGAAAACGGAGCCAAAAACCGACGAACAAATAGCGACGGATGTGGTTCACCCAGGAAAAGAAAGCTAAAGATGAAGGAGCCAGAAACAGAGCAGATACCCCCTTCGTCAGTCCCTGAACAGCCCATTGCCAATTGCTATGAAATGTTCCTAAAAATTCGCAAGCAGGTAAATTGTCATGGGTTAAAATATATTTTTTCTTGTTCTCAGGCTGCTTGACCCTTACCAC
Source organism: Bathynomus jamesi (assembly GCA_023014485.1). Classification (NCBI taxonomy): domain Eukaryota; kingdom Metazoa; phylum Arthropoda; class Malacostraca; order Isopoda; family Cirolanidae; genus Bathynomus; species Bathynomus jamesi. The sequence continues at coordinate 555,579 of JAJOZX010001044.1, forward strand.
AGTTGAGAATGACTATTAATAAGCTTTATTTCCTGACATTCATTTGGAAAGTACAGTTACTGTTAACAAATTGTGGCTATAATTATTTATAGTCATTATAATAGAGGGTGGTCCAAAAGTCCCTATCTATTTTGCTAAAATAGTATTTTTGGATAAAAACGTAGTAACATAAGATTCGACGTGAGCACCATCAGGTCTCTGCAAATCTCATATCTGTCCACTGCATTGCGGAACACATTCTCAAGCATCTTTGGGGTTATTTTAGCGACTGCCGCGACAATGTGGGTTCGCAGACCCTGCTGGTCCGTAACTTTCTGTAAACCTCAGACTTTATAGAGCTCCACGCAACGAAGTCTAATGGTGTTAAATCCAGAGATCGTACTGCCCAGGGCCTGTTTCCACCACGTCCAATCCAGCGATTTGGTAGGACCTCATCAAGGTAGGTCCGAAAGATGTTTGCATAGTGACATGGAGCGCTATCTTGTTAAAAGACAACACTGTCGAGAATGCAATCTTAAAGAAGCTGGGGTTTAAGAAACTGTTGAAGCATGTCAAGATAAATTGACCCTGTTACCGGAGTTCTGCAGAGAATAAAGGTCTGTAAATCTTCGATCTTGTCATATCCAACCAGGCATTAACTTTAGGAGAATATATCTCCCATTTCTAGAACTATGTTGGTTTTTCACTAGCCCAGATATGGTAATTATGTCGACTAACTTTTCTGCATGTGTGGAATGTCGCCTCATCGCTGAAGAAAATGTGGTTTAATAAGTTTTCGGAATGAATTTTTTCAGTCAGTTCTGTGCACATGTCCGTTTTCTCATTGTATCAGTTGCTCGGAGACACTAGCACCGGCTCGTCTTGGATAATTCTCTTCGTGTAACTCGTGTAGCACTTGAATATGGTAACTTTTCTTTTTTAATGTTGATTTTAGAATCCTTAGAACAGTCGTTTTTTGTACGCTCAGTCTACGTGATACTGTGCGAGTTGACGTTCAGCATTTGTTTCAAAGGCATATCTCTTACCAATTTGACATTTTCTTAAGAGGTACATGGACCTCCAGATCTTGCCTCATCATGAATAGATCCTGTTCTTTTAAATTTATTGACCAGCTCGCGAATTCCTTTGTCTGTAGGTCCTGGTTTGTGAAATTTTTCGAATTTTTCGAATTTTTCTCGAATTTCTTTGCACTTCTTCGCTTGGATACGTAGTGTTACTACCATCACACGTTCTTGTACATCCATCATCTTATGACCTGAAGGAAATAAAATAGAAATATCATTATTTCAGCAAAATAGATAGGGGCTTTTGGACCATTCTGTATATTCGAAGGCTTTATATGAACTTCAGCCCTTAATTCTATCGAATAAATAGTATCCACTTATAATAATCATTTAAACTAAAGACAAAAAAGGTTTTTATGCATATTTTGCTGCGCGAAGTGGATATAGAACTTATACTGATGTATACGAAGTAGTGCCACTCCCCTAATGTATTTGACCCTAAAAACTAAGACAGTTTCGGGGACCGGGTAAATAACGCGTATGTATGTATGATTTTGTTTTATTCAGGTGGAGAGGCGAAGAAAGCTTCTGTTTCCTGTTCAACCAAAGCCACCTCAAGGGTTTAAGGATTATCTTATGAACAGATGTTCGTACGTACTTGCCAATAGCAGTAATTCCCAACTTTCTGTTCCAATTATTCCGGCGCCAGCCTCCCTCGCCCAAGCTCTTAAAGACCTATTCAATGAACAGGAACAAGAGAGATATAAACTTAGATTGCAGGTAAGAAATTTTTAGTTTGATTTTCGCTGCAACTTAAAGGATAGGTCGATGAACTAACTCTTCAATCATGCAGAGTAAAGATCTCCGTTATTGACTGCGGGTTAATTTACTTTTAAATTCAGGGGAATGAATACTCTTTATCAACACCAGGGTTTATTTGTGAAATAAATAATAACAATGGAAATACAAAGCAAATAATAATAAGTTACACTCGCATGATTTTGCACACAGTAAGAATGGAGGTAAATTGCTTTAAAATTGGTCACTCGAAGAATAGTTTCTTAGACGGGAAATGAAAAAGAAAGAAAGGGACTTTATTTTCAAGTTGTTTCCTTTTATGCAAAAAATAATTGCGTTTGTATAATGTCGTTATGAGCATACCCTTATGAAGGGAGTTTATTCCCAACATTTTTATTCATAACAGAAGTGGGTTTAACTGTTTGTCCCTATTAATAAGATTTCTAGGCTTGTTTGTTGAATCCTCGTCCATCTTTTATATGTTATTTACTCATAAAAGAAATTTGTCTGTACAATAACGTGTTGAAGAGATTTCGGTAGGGGTGGGAAACTAATATATGCGTATCGGTTCGAATTTTTATTTCGGTTTTTTATTTTTTATTTTTTGATCCTATTGTAAGTAGCAGTTGATATTTTGTGTCAGTAAACTTAATAAAATATCAAAATATATAATAAATTAATATATATGTATTTTTTTATTTATAGCTGACTGTAGATCGCACTTTAAGAATTATTTAGGAATTGGTCTCATGAGATGAAATAATTACAACTTAACCAAAGCTAAAAGTACAAATTAAATCGAGCTAAAATTATTAACTGTAGGTAGTAGAATTATAAGTAGCCTTATAAAACTTGAAACGGTATAGCAAAAGCAATTAACAGTATTCCAGTTAATATCAGTTAATATTTTATGCAAAAAAGCAAATTAATATATCTTAATGTATTAAGTATCGTATCGTGGTGTTTCTTATATCATGCCCAATTATATATATATACACACACACACGGTGTTCGGAAAGTCACTGTGCACTTATATTTATTTAATAGCATACAATAGTATAACATTGCATATATGATAGAGGTTATGGATGGGACCATCAGAACTTATAAAAGGTGTTGAAAGTGATGTCCTTTAACAGCAATACAGGCCTGGACCCGTCTTATTTTATTTTGAAACACCTTTGTCAGTTCTTCTTTTGAAATGGACCTTATGTACGCAGTTATTGCAGTTTTCAGGTCATCAAGCGTGAGCGGACGATCTCGATTATATAAGTGCACAGTGACTTTCCGAACACCCTGTGTGTGTATGTATATATATATATATTATATATATATCCCCGCAAGGGGGTTCTAAGCTCGTGCTCTTGAGTGCTCTTTGTGCTCGTTTGTACGTGCTTGTTCCTGGAGGTTTCACGTGCGCCCTCCCGGCCCTAGCACCCAAGGATGATGGGGCTCGACCCTGCAGTCCTTGTCATCCTTGGTCTTTTTCCACTTCGACTGTCCCCTCCACCCTTTCTTTTTCCTCTGTCTTTCCTCTCACTTTTTCTTTGTTTTTTCCGCTGAGATATGCCCTTTAAATAGAGGCGAATCGGTTCTTCCTGAACTAAAAAAAATATATATATATATATATATATATATATAATATATATATATATATATATATATCCCCGCAAGGGGGTTCTAAGCTCGTGCTCTTGAGTGCTCTTTGTGCTCGTTTGTACGTGCTTGTTCCTGGAGGTTTCACGTGCGCCCTCCCGGCCCTAGCACCCAAGGATGATGGGGCTCGACCCTGCAGTCCTTGTCATCCTTGGTCTTTTTCCACTTCGACTGTCCCCTCCACCCTTTCTTTTTCCTCTGTCTTTCCTCTCACTTTTTCTTGTTTTTCCGCTGAGATATGCCCTTTTAAATAGAGGCGAATCGGTTCTTCCCGAACTTAAAAAAAAAAAAATATATATATATATATATTAGGGGGGTCGAAACATATCAAAAATCGAGTTTCTCCAATTCCACAGTATGCACGTAGTTGGAAATGATGATCTCAACATCGTGTAAAAAAATGAGTATATGCGACCCCCCTTACCCCTTCTATAGCATCCCCCCCCCCCCCCCATTTACTCTCTCCACATATATAAACCCCAAATGTGACAATCATGCATTATATTAAGTCTTATTAAGTAGATTAGATTAATTTGGATAGGTTATTTAGATAGAGTTTTAGATAGATTGAATAGATTACATAGATTAATTTAGATAGATTAGATGAATTATATAAATTATTGTCACGTTTTTTGTTTAGTTTCAGATTGTTTATGATTGAATGAGTTATGATTTAATTCCGAATGAGTTATATTAAATTCAGAGTGAATGATTCAATTGCTAGAATTTAACAATTAGTTTCTTGTTATTAATGCTACTAGGCCTAAATAAGTGAAATCATGGCGACAAGAAGCAAAATGCACAATTCAACATTTGGTCACGCTGCAGAATTTCCACCTTCAATGACTCCTTCAAAGGCTGACGTATTTAGGCATTATTTATTGGTAAGAAAACGAGAAGAACTGATTTCGAAAGGTTCTAGAACAGCAAAAGAATGTTACAGAATTGTCACTAAAGATGTGGAAGCCATTTGGGAGAAGTTTTCCTTTCCACATATAGGATTTGAAGGAATAGCTATAAAAGTTGAACGATTGATAGAATCTGCAGCAAAGCTAAATAAAGTACCATTAAAACAAAGAAACAACAGTTTTCAGCAGAAGGTGGAGACATTCGATGAAATGTTTGATATTTGCACTTGTACTTGTTACGTTAAAAAAATCAGTCGAACGGATTGCAGATGTGATATTAGAGTTCCTATGATTGAGTGGGAGTCTTTTGTGGGGCAGAAACAAAGAAAAAACCAACTAGGACCAATCGACAGAGTAACGACTTCCGCAAGAAAAAGGACTCACGATAGAGTTAAAGGATTAGACAGAAGAGCCAAGATAAGCCTAGATATGAATGTCGCCTCAACCAGCAAACTGGACCCTTTACATATTATGGAAGATGAGAGCATGGAAATTGATGATGACAGCGACGATATTGACTTTGTTCCGGGTTTTGAGCTGAGAGAAAACCATCAGAACAGAATTATTTATGATAACTTAACAATAACAGCAGATAGATACCGTGTAAGTTACGGAGCTACTGCAGCTATAGTAAATGCAGCTTTGAAGGATATGGGAATATTAGATGAAACCAATATGTTGGATAGGAAAAAAGTGGAAAGAGAAAGAATACGTGTGGGTAAAAAGAACATAATCAAAGTGAAATCAGAGAACACACAGATTGAAGGCATCGGATTTGATGGTAGAAAAGATCAAACTAAGACAAAGAAGGGAATGGAGTACGAAGAACATTATGTAATAGTCAAAGAACCTAGTGATGTTTACATGGATCATATAGCTCCAGATAACGGAACTGCTTGTTGTATTGCAGATGAAATAATAACTTTTATAGTTGATTCTAATAGCAAAGAATCCCTCAAAACTTTGCTATGCGATGGCATCCCAGTGAACACTGGCATGATTGGCGGAGTGCTAAAATTGATTGAATTATATCTGGACAGGCCGGTACAATGGCTGATTTGCCTTTTGCATGCAAACGAACTGCCCTTCAGGCACGTATTTGAAGCAATTGATGGAAAAACTTCGGGATCAAACACCTTCAAAGGTTCTCTTGGAAATAAACTCCGAGAGGATTTGACCAAACTGGATATAGTTGATTATACCCCTGTAGAGGGCAACATTAAAGAAGTTTCGGCCAATATTGTTAAAAGTTTCAGCAGCGATCAAAAATATATGTATGAAATGTGCATTAGCATACAATCTGGACGCATCTCACAAGCATTAGCCACCAGATCCCCAGGTGCCCTCCATCATGCAAGATGGCTAACACGAGCAAACAGGATCCTGCACTTATATGTCTCTACACGGAATCCAGACAAAAACATCCAAGACCTAGTAAAAATTATAATGCTAGTTTACGCTCCAGGCTGGTTTTGGATAAAGTCTCATCCAAAGGCAGATGAGGGAGCATCTAATTTTTGGTATATCATGCACTTGCTTAAAGGCTTAGATAAAAAGCATCGGATGATTATGGAGCGTGTCCTCAGAAATAACGCCTATTTTTCCCACCCAGAGAATATCTTACTCTCAATGACAACAGACACAAGAAGAGAGGTCAGAGAGCTGGCTCTTCAGCACATCATTCGAGCAAGAACTAGGAGCACCAATGCGAGAAATTTTGAGCTGCCAAAAAAACAACTTTGAAGCAGACGATTATCCTAACATGATCGACTGGGACAACGAAACCATCACCCCTCCCACCTATTTTACAGAATTTGACAAATGATGATCATCTTAAAGTTCGAAATGAACCACTTCAGCTTATTCCTTTTCCCTGTCACAGCCAGGGAGTAGAACATGCTGTAAATATGGTAACAGAAGCATCACAAGATAGAATTGGTTTCGAAAACACACAAATTTATTTTGAATGTACTGGAGTCGAGAAAAAAGCTACCTGTGTTCCAATGGAAAGGCCAGTGGTGTCAGTAATTTAAGATTTTAAATTTCTTAAGGTGAATATTTTTATTTTAGTATGCTTCAATTGATTCTTTAAGTAATATACAGAGAAAGATTTCTTATTATATATATAAATAACTTACTTTAACTTTACTTATATCATTATTTACTTTAATATTTGTCATTTATCAGGTTTTTTTATTCAAAGAATTGGTTTCAATTTCATTTCAATTTTAAAAAAAGGGGGGGCATATGCAACGGGTGGGGGGGGTGCATAGCGGTGTAATTGCAGTATATTGTTTAGGGGCCCAAAGGAAACTCCGAGCAGTGTGTCGGATAAGAATACAAAATTTCGACCCCCCCCCAATATATATATATTATATATTGCATTTTCTTATATATATTAACGATTTAGATGGCGGCCTACTGAGTACAATTTCAAAGTTTGCGGATGACACGAAGTTGGGTGGTAGGGCGATTAATGACGAAGATAGAAGTAAAATCCAGGAAGATCTGAATAAAATCGTTGATTGGTCAGTCACATGGCAAATGAGATTTAACGTCGATAAGTGCAAAATTTTACAGATAGGTTCGCGTAACGGTAATTTTGCGTATAGTATGTCAGGCAAGGAGTTAGCAAGCGTAGAGCAGGAAAAAGATTTAAGAGTTATAGTCACTGGTGACTTAAAAGTAGCGAAACAAAGTACAGCAGCGGTCAATAAAGTGAACAAAGTGCTAGGCTTTATAGCTCGGAATTTTGAGTACAAATCGCGCGATATTATTATTGTTCTTCTTTATAAATCATTAGTTAGACCCCATTTGGAGTGCGCGATCCAATTTTGGAATCCGCATATGCGAAAAGATATAGACAAAATCATCGAAAGAGTTCAAAGACGAGCAACTAAGATGATTCCGTCGCTTAGGTCGAAGTCGTACGAGGATAGGCTTAAGGAGTTAAAATTGACTACACTCGAGACTAGGAGGCTAAGGGGTGATCTAATCCAGGTTTTCAAAATTATGAATGGGTTCGATAATGTAGATAGAGAGAGCTTTTTCGAAATATCTCAATATAATAGGACTAGAAATAACGGGTGTAAGTTGACAAGTAGAAGGTTCGAGACAGCAGTTGCCAAAAACTTTTTTACGCATAGAATAGTAAATAGCTGGAATAGTTTGCCGGTAGAAGTAATTATAGCACGTCTATAAACGTGTTTAAAAATCGCATAGACGCATTCGTCGATAGATTGGGCATAGTTTAAGGTAGTAAAATTAAGGCTTTGTGGTTCGGAACCCACGTAAAATTGTAGGTCCTCTCCGCCACCACGGAAGACATGCACAATACATAATTACGAACACAGTTTGGTAGACCAGCCATGAGTGGATCCTAGAGTCTTTGTTAGTCTGAAATATATATATTATATATTTTTTTTTTCATAATATAACATAACCGCAGTTAGGTGTGGTTAGGTTATGTTATAAAATGATTAAGCAGCCATGCGCATATAGCTACTCTTTTCTATTAAAGATTCACAACGGTAAGTGTACCCCTAAAAAGTTTAATTTTTATCAGAGAAAAATACTTATCGTTTAGATGTTGTCCTGCCCTTAAGAAGACTCAGAATGGAATTTTTGCCTTTTAATTAAATTTAAACTAAAATATCAAGCATTTCATAACCTAACCTAACTGCCGAATCAACTGTCTGACCAAAAGGTGCTCCTGTCTAAAAGCTGGAAACCTTTGTAACAGCTCGTGCATCCCACGCCATACATGCAAAAACGCATCAAAATAGGTTAGGTACTTGCCTGTATATTTTGCTTTAAATATAGTTTTGCAACTGACAGTTGAACCCTTAGTTTTTCCTCTGCCTAATTCATGAAATAGCTATTTCACCGATTACCCGTTTTTTGTTTTTTATCTAATCAATTAAGAATGTAATTCATTAGAGAAGATAATATAAAAAAAAACTGAATCGTTTGTGCTTTCTTAACTATGTAAATTACAAAGCATAAAACCCTGTTTGGACCTAACACTTGACTTGAAATGAATCCTGGTTTAAAAAAAAAAAAAAAAACATCCAAATTGTGTTTGATAAATTATTTCTGGTCAGTTATTGAAAAAGGAACAATTATGAACGAGTTGTGGATGACAAATAACAATTGAAGTCTACATAATTATCACTTTCTTTTCCAGCAATTAATAGAGAAAGAAAAATTAGTTTTGAGCGTTGAACAAGAGATTCTTAGAGTGCATGGAAGAGCAGCGAGGGCCTTGGCTAACCAGGTGTTACCATTTTCTGTCTGCACCATTCTCAAAGATGAAGAGGTAAAAGGGTTCATAACGCGGATGCTCCGTCTCATATACCTTATTTTTTAATGCTTTTTCATCGTACTGTACATGTATTCAGTGGGTCCTGGAAATCCCTGGCAATTCTACGTTTGGGTGCGTACTTTGTCAAATTACCAGGGACTTCCTGGACACACGTATATATGAGTAAAAACACTTTATTAGAACAGTTTATTAATATTCGCAGTACAAGTTTCGATACTTCGCGTAACTTTCAACCGTACAATGAAATACCTAAAGCGAGCGAGGTCCCCAAATACTGGCTCGGGTAATTGGAGCATGGCTTGTCATAACCTTCCTAATCTCTGGATTAAATTGAAGATGATTCTGATTTCATTGAGGTCAGGCTCATGACCCCACCTCTAGAGCTGGCTTGGTGGAGGAGAGGCTTGCTTTCTTGAGCTTTCCATCTCTCAGCTCGGTACACCCGTCTTATCAGGGATTGTCCTGAGCCAAGTATCTAGTCTTCTTTTGAGGACTCACAACGACACTATTCGTGTTCCTGAGTTCTTAGGCAACTGGTTAAATAGTCTTTGCCTTTGTTATTTGAGTGATAATCGGGTTCACTTTGAGGTTAGGCAATCCTTTCCAGTAATTCCGATCTCCATTTTTTTAAATATATATATAGATGTGCACGTTGACTCGCGTCGATACTTTCGAATGTCCCACCATGTATATAATTTTTTTTTTTTAAATATTGTTTAAAGTGATAACGTGGATGATTTCCTTTTTTTTTCTTCTTTAATAACATTGCAGTTGAACTATCTTGCCTTTGTAATTGTTAGAAACTTCATTGGATGTTCAATTTAGGGCGGATTGATATTTTGTATTCAAAAGTGATACATTGTGGGTTTCGTATGGGTCGTAGTAGTGGTCACGCAGTAAAATATTTCGCATATCCTAAGTCTCCTACCCCCGGCACAAATTTTTGGTTTTTAGTTTCAATTTGCCAAAATGTACATTTTTCAGTAAAAACTCGGATAAAAATTGTTTCAACTGTGTTAAACTCGTGTTTATTTTTTTATTCATCTCAAAGAAAATGACATTTTTACGTGTTTTTGAGTATATACTACATACATATTAAGATAAAATATAAGGAACAAATTAATGAATTACATAACATTTTTGAGAAATTAAACAATAGAACTTGTCTTCTACAAGAAAAAGAAAAACATTACCTAATGAAGTGCTCTTTTGTACGATGCATAAACTTAAGCTATTTTGAAAGTAACACTGCATATTTATTTATTCCACTGTCTTTTCCATTCAAATTTAGGCAATCTTTGCCATGATTCCAGTAGGTTAAGAATATATTTTTGGCGATTTTCGTAGCCAATTCGTACATAGGTGCGTTCGTGACTAGATTCACGGCGCTTTCTACTCCTTGGCTGTAACGAGGAAAGGCTGGTATTTTGAGTGGTTCTTGCCTTGTTAGCAAAAGTTCCTTATTGCTAAAGTTTCTCAGAAGTGGAGGTGGATAAATTACTTCTTTCTGCCAATCAATCATTTCGGTGTAGTCTTAAGAAATCAAAATTAAGAGTTTGAGGTAGGTCAAAGTTTCTTGTTCCAGAGAATGATTATCTGGATTGCAACCCTCTAACTTCTCTTTTTGAGTCTGTTATCATCGATAGTAGAATATTTTTGGGTTCGCAAAGTATGAGTTATTCTGAAACACCGTGTTCCATGATCAATCTGTATTTCTCGTTCAAGTCGCGCAGCAGCAGATACCCTAAGTACCAAAAGTTAGATGATCCGTCAGATGCCAGTGGATGTGACTTAACCCAAAACCATCCTGGAGCATAAGATAGCATAATAATTTCTACTAGATCTTTGAGATCTTGGGTTGGATTTGGTGTTGACACACACAGTCTAAGAATTCTATTTGTTCTAGTTAGCCAACGAGCATGATGAATTATACCAGATCTTTCTGCGAGATCTTTGGAGACACTTCCAGATTGAACAGCTAGGCACATATTGTAGAGATACTTTTGGTCACTGCTTAAAGCATTAACCACATCAGATGGAATTTCATGAATGTTTCCTTTAACAGGAGAAAAGCAACCACTTCCAGTTTTGTTAGATCAGTTTTCAATTTATTTCCAATTGAACCCTTGAAAGTACTTGGGCCTGTTGTTTTTCCAGCTATTGCCTCGTAGACGTGCCTGAATGGTAGTTCGTTCATATGAAGACGGCATACCAGCTACTGAACAGACCTATTCAGATAGATTTCAACAAACTTTATTACTCCACTGATTCTTCCAGTGTTCACAGCAGTGCCATCACATAGTAAAGCTTTTAGAGTGTCTGAACTTTCTGAGTCCACTATTACAGTAATCAGCTCTTCTGCTACACAATGAGCATTTCCATGATCAGATGTTACATGATCTATAATCTTTATAGATATTTCCAGGCTCTTCAACAATGACGTAGCGCTCTTCTTTGATGTTGCCTGCCCTGGTTAATGTGTCATGTCTTCTCCCATCAAAGCCAATGTATTCTATTCCTATGTTCTCCCATTTAACCTTGGTACTCAATTTTTTACCTTCTCGTGCTCTTTCCCTCCAGCTTCTTTCTAACAATCATGTTGCCTTGATCCAGGATTCCCATATCTTTTAAAGCAGCATTAACAATTATTATTATTGCTGCTGCTGCTGCCCTGCAACTCTGTAATGATCTGCGGTCACTGCCAACTCTTCATAGGTATAGCTGTTCTGCTCATTCTCTATTAACGCTATATCAGGCACGAAGTCTTCATCCACTTGGTCAGTCTCTACCTCCATCCTCTCAGCACCGGCTGCATCCTGTGATTCCTGTGATGTTGAAGGGGACAACTCTGATAGCTTCAGTCAATTCTGCTTGTGATCTCATTTGAGCTCTAGCAATAGACCTTTTCCTCGTCAAAGCAGCTTTTCTATTAATTGGCCCCAGTTGGTTTAATCTTTGTATTTGTCCTACAAAAGAATCCCACTCAGCAATTGTTATTTTATCCTTGCACCGGCAGGAATTTCTATCAATCCCTTTATCGTAGTAACCACCTCATGGTAATCACTCGGAAACTTTTTGTTCAAATCTCTCATCTCTTCGGTTTATAGGAACCTTGTTCAACTTTGAAGCTGCTTCTATCACACTGACAACTTTCTGAAAGATTCCACGAGTACTTATTGTAGGGAAAGAGAACCTTCTCCAGATGGTTTCAACGTCTATTGCGACTATGTTGCAACATTCATTAAAAGTAATCGATTTATTTGATTCAGCTTCTCGTCGCACGAAGTTGTAGCGCTTTACATCATCTGCTTCTTTTGTTGGTGTCATAGCTGCTGGAAATTCGGAAGGATGTCCAAAGGCTGTATGACGACGACGACTTTTTTTTTTAACCAATAATTTGAATCAATAATCATTTCACTTAATCAGTAAGCTGAAACAAAAAATTATAATTTTTTGCAAAGAGTACCCATAAATAAAGATAGTCATTTGACTTTAATAAGGGCGAATAAGGTCTTCTAACTTATTTTTAACATATCTTAAATTGATGTTCAGAATAGGTTCAAAGCTTATTGTGAAATCTCGGCTAGAAGAGTCGGGGGGGAAAAGGGGGGGGGGGCTATGTGCGAGGGGTACAGGGGATCGCACGTAGCTCGACTTTTGATATGTTATTTGTTAACCCAAATAAAAACCCTCAGTCTTTTTTAAAAAAAAAAAGCCGAAAAAAACAAACAAACTTGTTTTGACCCGTCCTAATGTTCATTATGTTCCTGGCCAAATAAATTTGGGAGGGCCTATTACTGGATTGCACTTGGCCGTCCCTCCCTTTTTCGTGTCCGGGTTATAACAACCATTTTAAAAAAAAACAAAAGTATATGAAGAAGAAATAAAAGAATACAGGCAACCTTGCATTTATATTTTGTGCATGCATGTATTTCCATTAATCTAAACATAACCCCACTTGCATGATGGAGATCTATCAGGGAACTGTCTGAAGCTGTGCAGAACAATGCATCAGTGTTCATAACTGTCATCTCATGCTGCAGTTGAAAGAATTTTTTATGTTTTTGGATTGATAGTCCAAATTAAGAAATAAATTAGGAGTTGATAAAGCTCTTTGTATTTCAGGGTTGGTAAATAAAACAAATTTTTTAATAAAAAACCCAAAACTTTTTTTTTACATGTAGGCTAGGCCTATATGGGCTAAAGAATTATTTTTTAAATATTTGGTTATATGTACATATAAGTCGGATATTTATTTTCTTAATTTATGGTTAGGCTATTGTTTTCTCTGCTTTAATTTTTTTAACACTTAAATTATATTAGAAATACTAAAAGTTTTCAATTTCCTCAATATATATATAAAAAAAAAAAAGCCTAAAGGCTGTATATTAAAAACCAATGGTTTTTGGTTTTTTTTTTCCCTACCCTGGTTATAACTTTTGACCCACTCAACATAAGTTAATGAAACCTTACTCGCTCGTGGATCATGACAAGACGTCGTGTCATGAGCAAAAATCCGGTTACCGCATCAAAGGTTACTCACTCCCTTCTATAAAATAACCTCATGGTTTGCCAGTTACATAGCATCAGTGTGATAAGTAAAGTGCTTTGAATTCGAGTCAAGAGTTTCTTTAATTGATAATTTTATAACTTTCTTCTGTCCCTCACTTATAAGTAAATTTTAATTGGGGTGCTATCCAATTTGAGGTTAAAATTATGGTGATACGGATATTGGAAGTATAATTGTAATTACTTCGATAAATAGTGATTGTGATGGTGATTTCAGGTATATAATGTGATTTCTCCCGAACAAGAAGAGAAGGACCGCAATGCGAGATCTCGATACAACGGACGTTTGTTTCTTTCTTGGTTACAGGACGTCGATGATAAATGGGAAAAGATTAAAGTAAGTTAAAAGCAGTAAAAGACAAAATGACAGATGTTACCATTTGAAGAACTTTTAAGTTATCGGAGTTCTTCCTTGTTGAACGAAGCCTCTTGGGTCATTTTAATACCTGAGTAAAATTTTGCATAAATTAGACTTGTAGACAACTGTTGAAGTTCAGAAGTATGTATTGAAATACATAATGAAAATTTTTTTTGAAGGAAGCGATGGTCCTGAGACACCACAATGAGGCAGAGTCCCTGCACGCAGTTCAGAAGATGGACTGGGAGTGGAAACTGAAGGAACTAGGATTAGTTGAACCCAACACGAAGGCGCAGATTGACGAACTTCATGTTCCAATGGTCCAAGTGGCCGATTTTGATCTCCTCCCCGCATAAATTATATGTAGAATTTACGGAACTACATTTCGTGATTTGAGTTATTGTACTATTGAAATCCAAAATTTAAAGCAGGCTTTGAAAAAGTATTGTTCGTATATCTGATTACTATGAAGGTAAGTCAAGTACTTTACATTAATAACAAGTTCGTGTTAACTGCATGTTAAGCTTTTGAAGTGTGTAGTCTCCAGTAATAACAGTTCAGAAATACTTGGCATTATATATATTCAGGAGCACTGTTTAACAATATTTGTAAATTTTAAACAATTCGTGTAATAATATTTAAGGTAATGTTGAAGATGACACGAAGTAATTTTTGCAACTATTATTATGATGATAAGATGTGCCGATGTTGTAACTGAATTAGGATAAATTGTTAATTTTTTTTTTTTTTTTTTTTTTAATCAAATTTAACAGGAAAATTTGTGGTATTGTTAAATGTGCATTTGACTTTTTGGGGAATCTTAAGTTTATAGGGCTTTAAAAGTATACATTCGATAATATAAGATTCTCTATTTAAATTAGGGTTAATACACGTTACAAAATTAACGTTTAACCTTCATTGTAACTTGGTCTGACTTTGGCTTTATAATGGTGGTAGAGAATGGATACTGCCACTGTTTACAGTACTTGCTTCCATTGTCGTTTCTGTGCTCATACTTGTAATATATACTGATGAAACTTGCTAACGTTCCACTGTTTGTGCATATTGTGCTAAAACATGAATTACTTTATTAAGGAAACTAATTTTTCCAAATTAAAGTTATAGAAGTATTAAGTATTGTGATTTGGCTGTTCTTAATTTAAGAAATGTATTATATGTATTATAAACTGTGTACATAGTATAAATATATGTATATTTACGTAGTGTAAGGAAAAATTTCCTCTCACACGCTCAATAATTTTTGTGAGATTGAAACTATAGAAAAATGGACTTATTTGAATGAAGTGTTTTTAAACGGGATTGATTGAGAAAAAATTAAATCTGTATGGTTTCGGGGTCGGGGGATTTGAAATCTATTCCCCTAACCAAAAAAAAAGTAGTTTTTGAATTAGAAATATTTGTAGGAAGTATGAATTACTTTTAAAAATTATGGATTTTATGTAAATTAAAAAAAAATATGTGGTTCAGACGCCTAATGTATTATCGTAATGGTTGTACAAACTTCTCGATTGATCACTTTTGTTATACACTTTTCCGCCTCGACATTTCAGGTTTTTTATTTATTTATTTATTTATTTAGTTTTTAATATTTGTTGCTATTCAAAATATTTTATTTAATAAAACTTATTCGGTATTCTAAATTAAGAAAATTGTAAAATTCCATTTGTGAATGTGAATCCCACTTGGCGAATTTAAGTGCAGTAGTTACTCATTTGATGTAATTGGGCATTAACGGTCTCCTGTCGGAAATTGGGTTATTCAGTCTTGAAATTGGTGTACCTTGAATTAAACCCAGTGGAGATAAATTATTTTAATTAATGTATTTATTTTTCAGGGTTTTTAATCTAATTACAGTGTTAAGGAATAGAATTAATTTCTAAGTGCTGTGATAGTCTATTTAAATCTCGTAAGTCTGAAACAAAAATTAAAAATTTTAATGAAGAACTTTTAAAATTCCTTCTTAAACGAAAAGCGGTATTGTATTTACGGGAGGATTAACTTACCAATATGAAACGAAATTGGAGTGCAAGGGCTGAAAATGGCAGAATGTGTCAAGGTGGATTTGGAAGAGATTAGTGCAACTACAAATATGGCAGGATTTGGCGACTTGAAGAGGGAAAGCATAACCATGGGTGAAGTGAAAGAGGCGGTTTGCAAACTGAAAAAGCGGATGATGTGGATGGAATAATGGGAAAATGATTTTAAGTACCGGGTATTAAAAGGGTTAGAATGGTTGTGGTGCACTTCTCAGAGTCAGAGTGAATAGACAAATGGGTGTGTGCCTGAAGACGAAGAAAGCAGCAGCAGTTCCTTTATACAAAATGAAAGGCGAGAGGAGTGAATACAAAAATCAGTGTAGTATAGGAGTGCTGAGTGTAGTTGGGAATGTGCGGTATTACAGAATGCCTAGGGAGTGACGAGCAAGAAGGGTTCCTAGGTGGAAGTAGCAGTGTAGATCACGTGATCGAGAAAGCATGTGAAAGGGATTGCATACTATTTATGGATTTTTGTTTTTTTGGTGTCGGAGGGGAAAATATGGTAGATCTTCAGTATTTGTGTGACTGGTGGTAGCCTCTTGATGAATGGTCAAGTTACCATGATGGAAGTAGGGTATGCGAGAGTAAGAACTGAGCGAATGGTTTGATGCAAGTGTTAGTATGCATCAAGGATGCGTGATAGCTCCGTGGTGGTTCAACCTATTTATGGTTATATAAAGGTGAAAGGGTAACAATTAGAAAGAGGGTTGGGATAAGATTGGGCCCCTCTAATCTGTTGTATGATGCTGTGCTATTCGCCCAGCGTGAGTGTGATGTGGATGGAAGAAGCCGAGTTTTGTGCCAGTGTGCGACAGATGATGATTGAAACTTGCAGGGCTGTGAACCAGGACCAGTATCAAATAATAATTACCACTTAAATTTTGGTACCAGTAGCATAACTCAAAATCAGCTGGTATACCACAATCTGGTGGTATTTTCTTTTAAAACACCAACCCTATCCTGATCCTTTTCAAGTAACCTTCCTCAAGTTCCCTGATGCGCTTGGCCCTAAAGAACTATCTTATCTTTATTGCCAATTTATAAAAGCTGATGCCAAACGACCAAATCCTTTAGTAGCTACTGCTTAAATATAGTGTTTGCTCTTCCTCCAACTCAAGTCAGTGTAGAGGCTCTCTCTATTTATGCATTTCATTCTCAATGATTTGAGGTCATATTTAAGGAGGTTTCTGACAAAGCACATTTTATGCTTGAAGTCTAATGGACTTAACTGAAGCAGAATGTTTTTCTAATTTCAGTTAAATGATTTAAACTTTGGGATCATCTGAAGATCAGGACCCCCAGCCTTCTTTAGTAAGCCTTATAAGGCTAACTAACGAAAATAATATGACCTGACCTGACCAATCGTGAGGTCAACTGTACGCCCTTGACGATTGGTTAGGTTGTGATATTTTCGTTAGTTAGCCTTATAAAGTTAACTAAAGAATGCTGGGGGCCCTGGTCTTTAGGTGATCCAAACTTTTTAAGACGAGGGTTATAAATTTTATTTAGTTACTGTATGCATATATAAGAAATAGCTGGTATTTCGTTTTGGCAATATTAAAAATAGATTCTACAGTTATCGGAAGGTTAAAATTTTCTTTAGTTATGCATACAAAAATTATTTCATTTTTGTAATATTAAAGTTGATTCTAGATGTATAAAGTGTTTGTAGGCCCTATAACTATTGGCCAATACCACAAATAGTACCAATTGAGTTAAGTTATCGTACCAGTACCGGAACTTTTTTTTAAATTTATATTGAATTACATTGTATCATTTATAATGCTGGTACCCAGTCCTGAATTTGAGAGAGAATGTGGGTAAGAGCGAGTTATTGATTGTGGAGCGAGGTGGGAGAGTTCAGATTGTCATATGATGGCGAGTGATGAAACGCAGTGGTGTAGTCTTCTATGGACTTGGGATGTGTATTGAACAAAAGTGGTACGAGTGCGGATGAAGTTAAAAATAGAGTGAATCAAGAAAGAAAGGTGTAGGATGCGGTGAAAGTGGAGGCTGGGCAGAGATGCTGCGAGTGTTTACTTGGTGTTAGTACCAACACTTGTATGGGTGTGAAACATTGGCTTGGTATGAAATGGAGAAGTCGAGAGCAAGAGCAGTCGAGATGGATAACCTGAAAAATATGTGTAGCATGCCTCGGACTGACAGTAAGAAATCATGTGCTTCTGGAGAGGCGTTCAGAAGCCAGTGGAAATGAAAATTAAGAAGTTTGCTAATGTGGTTTAGACATGTTGAAAGAATGGAAAGTAAGTGTGTTTTGTATAAAAGTGTTTGTAAAGGGAAGGCTGAGAAGATGGATAAACATGGTGAATGACTGCACGAGTACGCGTGAATTTGATTTGGAGGCAGATGTGATCAAGTACAGAGTTAAAGGTTAACAAACAGACCGTCAGATCCACTCTAGGCTAGCCTAAAAGTGAAAATGAACAATAGAAAAAGCTAATAAAAATAATACTGAAAATTTACACAATGTAAATAAAGCTTTCACATACGAGTAATAGTAAAGTATAGAACAGACAAGGCTCCCCCTTCCGCCAACCATTGCTAACAAAATAGCTGCGAAAAATTTATTGGAAAGTAGGAAAAAGTATAAAGGAACAGCTTCATAGTTCATTCATACCACGCGTACACTAATCTCGCGCACCCAGTTTCATAAGAGGACAATGGAAAGGGATATATACATGTAATTTTTTTTTTTAATTGTTGTTGTTGTACCTTCGCAACATCTAAGGTCATATGACGAAGGGGACCTACAGCTTTACGTGGGATCTGAACCACGGGACCACGGATCGCTACAATCTGGGCGCAGAGGACGGTCTCCCATCCAACTACTACCCAGACTCAATGTCGCTTAACTTCGCTGACCTCCGAGAAGCGGTGTTACGACATCGGCCACGACGTAGCCCATACATATACATATAGGTGGCGGGGAGGCATGGTGTAGATTAGATTATGTAAGTTATTTCATCGTTGCATCATTTCCCCGATTTGTGGCAAAGCCATCCACTGGAATTACTTAGATTAGGGAGCAGTGATCCAGAGGAATCTTAGGCCGGTCAGCACACCCCAATTTAAGAATTTCCACAAAAGAATATATCGAGTATTTACATCTTAATTTATGTTGAGTACTTTGCAGAGAAATTATTTAGACGAGGGAGCACTGATCCAGAGGCACCTCCAGCTCGCCAACACCCACCCAATTTAATTAAAAAAAAATCTTTTAAATCAATTCTATTATACTCAGGGCCGGATTTTCCAATAGGCAACATAGGCCATTGGCCTAGGGCCCACCAGTAACTGGGGGCCCACTGGGGACCTCCTACAATCCTTGACACAAACAGTATCATTGACAAATTTGCCATAGAAAAAAGCAGGGAAAAGTCATTTTGAACTTCACATAGTTGTGCTTGCAAAATTTATTATGCTTGTTTCATTGTATTTTTCCATTATTCCTATGTGTAAGATGTACATGATATGGAACTTGATTTACTTTGATGTACTTTATATGGAACTAATTTCATTAAAAATTATTAATGTGTAATGTATTACATTATGTTGTAATTCTTATTGCAAAATTTATTATGCTTCAATTTGACTTTTTTTTTCCATTATTCCTTTGTGTAAGAATAAGTTGTACATGATATAAAACTAATTTGAATAAAATTATTGATGTGTTACATTATGTTGTAATTTTTTTTTTTTACATTACAATATTACGATATATATATATGTATATGTCCTTGCGCGGCTTCGCATCGGCCATACGCGCCTCACGCACGGCTATCTTATGTTCCGGCAGGAGGCTCCTCGTTGCGCCTCCTGCCAGTCGCCCCTCACCGTCTCTCACATCCTGGTGGAATGCCCCACCCTGTCGTCAGTACGTCGTCGCGCTTTTCCGTTCCTTTCTGATTTCCCCCTCCCCGAACGTTTACGCCTTATGCTCGCTGAGAGCCCTCTCTCTCGCTTGACCGTCTTTTCCTTCCTCTCCCAATCTCGCATCCTATCTGAGCTTTAGGTGGCTTCTCACCTGTAGTCCGCTGTTCTCCCTTTTCTAGTGCCTTTTCTCGTCTCCGTTTCTCTTTCTCGTATTCCGCCTCGCCATGATATCCGCTACCATATAGCGGGAAATGCGCTAAACGCCCCAAAAAAAAAAAAAATATATATATATATATGTATATTTGGGGGGGCACACTGATAAGGTTTGGCCTAGGGCCCACAAGCAAGTAAATCCGGCCCTGATTATACTTTAATTAATAAACCCTTTACTGAAGGCTATGTGAACCAAAGATTGGATAGCTATAAAAAATTAGTATGTATACTCATTTCATTTGAGTACTTAGGAGTTCATTTACATTTTATCGATAAAATAAAATTTTCACTTTTTTTTCAGTTTTTCTGTGAAAAGTCCTGCAGCATTTGAAATGCATGTTCCCAAAATGGGAACGTTGGAGAGTAAACGATGAAACAAAATCTACTCTAGCCAAGTAGAAGTTGAATTTGGAGGTTTGGACTACAACAGTTCTCATCAAACTTCCCATCTGAGAACCTCCAGCGCTCTGAAACCACATACCCGACCAGCGCCTCCTACTACATTTATTACGATATATATCATTCCTTGTACATAAACTACAAGATTTTCTCTAGCTAGCTAGGTTAGATATACCCGAGTAGTACTAACAATCTTGCACTCTATACACAAGCAGCATCCCTGAAATTGAAAGCATTTATTCGGTTTGACTCGTGAGTGGCTTTCCAAAACAATTTAATGTTATTCGGAAGTTTTGACTCTCGAGAATTCCTATTTATTAAAAAGAAACAGTAAAAAGCTATCATTCGAGAACTCTCAGTGCTCTGATACCAGACTTGACCAGCACCTGCTACATTTACAATCGAAAAGGAACATCACAATCCTCAAACCCCTCCACCCCCCTTTCCTTTATAGGCTTATTCGGAGGCTTCGACTCCGGAGCATTCTTACAATGACATCATCCAGTGCTCTATAACCAGACCAGACCAGCGCCTCCTACTACATTTTCATCTAAAGGAAATCACCGCTTCTTTCTCAATACAAACACCGCGAACCTACGAATAGCCATCCTTTGTACTTAATTAACTATTAGGAGGGTTTGACTGCCAAGAGTTTCCATCAAGTTTCCCGTTTCTACCAATGGGGTATCATTTAAGAACTTCAGTGCTCTGCAACCAGACTACTGCAAAAGAAAAATCGGGCTACTCTCAATACTAAATGAAAAAAACATTCCGTTTACCCACCTTTAATACAAATAAAGCGAGGAATGGAAGGTTTGTTAGAAGTATGCAAGAAACTTCTCTCTCCCCCCCTTGACCACTACGCAGAGTGTATGAAGGGCCGCTTAGGTGTGAAATTTAGCCGGGGTGGGGGTGGGGGGGTGATCGACCAGGACACGTGTAAACTAATGTGTGCTCTTTAATCCCTACCATTTGTCTTTTTCACTTCCTTCAGTCTTTCTCATCTGAGCTATTTCTGCCTTCTAAATTTCAATCCGTTTGGAAACTATTTTAACGTACGTATGAAACAAATTTGTAACAACCTGGTTTAACCTTGGTTTATGGAATCTACCCTAATAAAGGGACACTCCTGTAATGAAATAAACTTTATTTCAGCGTAAGATACAATAAAATTTATAATAAATTCTTGACTAACTTGAATAGATGAAAAGACTAATCCGAATATAAAAATACTGGAAAACTCTGTGTAGGTTTAATAGTTACCTTAAAAAAATGATAGGATCCAGAAGTATTCCAATGGGTTCCATTTCAGGATAATAGTCAGGAGGGCCAGATACTTACAGAGCGCTCAGGCCAGACGAACACGTGCCACTGCGCTAACTCCTGTATTATTACCAGCACCATCGACAGTTGAACTCACGACCTCGGTGTTGTCACTTCGCTCATAGAAAACTGTGTTATACCCACTAAGCTACGGGTGCTGGCCCATTTCGGGATACGCTTTTTTAATGAAACAGAAAAGTATTTGGGAAATTTCGCCGCACCAACATTTGACCTCTCCTCCACTTTGGTATCTATGAAAAGTGGTGAAGAGTAGGAGGACTGACAAGAAAAGCTATAATAGGAATAAACGCAAAGAGGTGACCACAAGGTTTGTTACTGTACATTACTGGTGTACCAATCCCTTGTCCCTCAAACGAGGTAATATACGTACCTCTCCACTATCTTGGGGCGACATTAAGCCTACATTAAGATTTAATACGTTTCTTTCTTTCACATTCTGACACTAGATAGCACTGACTAACGTTTGTTAGTTACCCTGTACCAATGAGGGTGTACACCATGGTGAACCGAGTCATTTTTCGTTTCTTAAAAACGTTAACGAATAATTTAACAAAATTTAAATGCACTTTAAAACTTTAACTAAATATAAATTATATATCACAAGTTCATTATATCACCTTCGAAATAATTTAATATTTTGATATGAGTACGCGTGTATATATATATATATATATATATATATATATATATATATATATATATATATATATATATATATATATAATGGGGTTGTTTAACCACCTTCGCACCATCTAAAGTCATGACAGAGGGGACCTACAACTTTACATAGGAACCGAATCACGGGTCGCTACATAGTTTGGACGCAGAGGATGGCCTCTCATACAACTACTGTGACAGACCCACTGTCGCTTAACTTCGCTGATCAAAGGGAAGCGGTGTTACATTAGCTACAACGTTTATATATTTTATATATATATATATATATATATATATATATATATATATATATAATATCTCCAAAGGTCACATTTACATAAGAGTTCAATAAATACAAAAATTTATATGGTAACATTATATACATTAAAATTTACTTAATAATGCTACTGGTCCAGTTAGGATTCTTTCTATCATAATTAGCCTACAAACATAGATAGCTATCAAAGAAAATAACCAACCAACTGTCACTGCTTCGTAAGACAAACAATAAATCAATAAACAAAATGTAAACAAGTTTTAAATATTAAAAAAACTAGGAATTGAAGTTTTATTACCAAATTTAAAACAAAACTCATAAAAGAAGCACTCTTCTACTGCATGCCTGTGATTAGCTACAATTGATAAGAATAGAAAGTGATAATAGAGAGTCATTTAGTGCTCGTATCATTTGACGCGCGTATTTATCTCTCTAAATAAAATGGATTCAATGGGTGGATTAATAACAAAATTGAATTATTTTCTATAAAAAAAGTTTTGAAAGATATTTTTAAAAGAAGTGAAAGGTCATTGCAAGTTTTACTTAAAAAGAAAAATAATACCAGTGATCAGTCTCACTTTCAACACGAGGTAACACAATGCTGCCACGACAATCAATATATGGACTCTATCGTATTTATTTCGTCATTATAACGACAATTTTCAACAAGTACCTTTTCACTCTTCTAACACGGATTTAGCACCTTAATACAACATTTTTAACACCACGAAAAGAAAGGGCTTTTGTCCTGAAACGACTGTGTGAAAGTGTCACTGAAAGAACGAAATCTTGCTGTTGTGCCAACTCTCCCTTTCGACCTGAAATGGAAAAAATTATTATTAACCATTCTGAAAATAATCCGACAACTGGTGACCTACCTACAGTTACTGATGCGACATGATTGGGGGGGGGGGGGGGGGGGGCACCATCGACAATTACCCCTTTTTTTTTAATGTTGCTCAAAGTAATTTATTTAAAATATAAACCTGAAAGTGATCAAACTACAAAATGTTTTTCTTTTGCCATATCTTAGGATCATAGTAATTCTTTCTGTTAAATATTAATAGTAATATACTGACTAATTTTTAACATGCATCAAAACCTAAAATTATAGTCAAATGTAATTTAATTAAACAGCTAACAAAATACCAGTCAAAGGTACCAAATAATGCAGGAAACCTTCTTTCGTCATATCCTAGGACCATTTAACTCGAGCTTTTAACGATTAACAGTAATTAATTATGCTTGTAAGCTGCAACTAAACACAATCCAACAGTGTTCCTACCTGGCACACGGGAAAGCAGTTATCCTTGTCCTCACCTCTCTACCTTGGGGTTGAAAGCGTTTGCTTTTGCAGTAATCACTCCTGACAAAGCAGCAGTTTTGGAGAGCATAACGCTCTGCCAGAAGACATACGACCCCGAGTAGTCTGCCAGTGGAAAATGGAACTGGAGTTTACAAGGCACAAAGTTCCGTTTTCCAAGGTCAGACTTCTTCGGGGCGTATAGATAGTCTTCTGGCAGAGCGTTATGCTCTCCAAAACTGCTTCTTTGTCAGGGGCGATTACTGCACAAGCAAGCATCTTCAACCCCAAGGTAGAGCGGCGAGGACAAGGATAACTCCTTTCCCGTGTGCCAGGTTGAAACACTTGGATTGTGGTTACTTGCAACGTTCAAGTATTGTCAAGTTACCGCGTTTATCGAGTAGAGTAAAACCTCTATAACGAAATATGTAAACAAAATTGTAGTAGTTATGGAGAGGTTGTTCGCTATAAAGAGGTTTTCCTTTGCCGATATTGTAATGACCTATTTAGACCCTGATAAGTTATTTATACATACTTTATATAGTACTGTATATAGTGTACAACATTGTATTAAGTGCATTGCTTAAAAGTATTTTTCCGTGAGGGAGAAACATTCTAGCCAATTACTCTGTTTTTCGGCATCAGCTAATCAGCATGCCGCTTGCTTACTTGATCGGAGAAATGGCGGCAGAGACTAACACGTGCAGATCATGCGAGTTAGCGAAAACAACACCTTATAACGAAACCTATGTTCGAAATGCCCAAGGTGTTCGGTAAAGAGGTTTCGTTATTGAGAGGTTTTACTGCATTTCTTAATAATTTACTAGTTTAATTTATAACAATTACATATCAATAGTACTTTAATATACCCTATTATGGCATAGATGGAATTTGGAGTATGGCATTTTCTCCTGTCCCTGACTGGTCCTACTGAAAATGTAAAGGAGTCGAAAATATTAGCCATCAACTAGAGCGGGGGATTATCAATAGATGGACCGTCGGCGGATTTTATACAGACGGCAAAGATGTGTAGGTAGGTCTTTGGTAAAATTACAAACACTGTGGTGTGGCGTTTACTTCAAATTTAAGTTGTATGCCAAACTGTTTTTTTCCTATCATTTCCTTTGGTCCAAAGGTCTTTCGGTTGTGCTAAGTTTTTTAGGCTCTATAAATCTCCCCCGAGGTGTCATCTAAACTAGTCTAACCTTTCCTGATATAGCATTAAAATGATGTCTGGATATCTCTGTTTTTATAGGGTTTAGAAAATATTTTATTGGCTATATACTCTTCTATATTTTGGGTTTGAAATATAAAAACTAAAAAAAAAAGTTGTTTGTACTATATCCTGTAGGTTCACGTTTAATTAAAAGAAAAACCTACTTTATTTACGAAGACTGAAGGGAAACGTGTAGTGCAGAGGTGGGTTCGTCCTCCTGTCGGTGGTTATTGTAATTTCCTCTTATGCTATTTTATATATTTAAAATGTACATGTGGAATACAGGGTGGGCCAAGCTAAATTAGCCCCGTTATTTTTTTTTAACAAAACTCAATGCGGCTACTTTATCTTGGCCCACCCTGTATTCTTATTTTACAACATACGACATTCGTATAACAAATAATTTATTGAAATTATATACTTACTTTCTATGTAAACTGTTTTTTTACAGCCAACAAAATATCGGCTATTTTTTTTTAATCACAATGACTACAAAACTACTACGCTCTACAAAGACATCCAAACTACTAACAGGACCATCATGTATCTATAGAAGCAGCTAAATACATACAGTTCAATCATTTTTTTTAAGGGCTTGGATGAAGTCCATCAATACTGTACTCACAATTACTAGAAATTACAATCATACTCAAAGATGTTAAAATTGCTGTCCCGGTATAAGAATTCAATAAGGCCTACCTTTCCACAATAACTGCTGGCATTTGCACCAGTTGGACGGGACTCTTGCCATCTCTGAGCGCTTGAGTTAGATTGAGTATCTGACCCCTCATCACGGACATCTGTCTCTCGCAGATATGTCTATCAAAGCCTTTATCAGTCTGCAGGAAGGAAACAGCGGGCATATTTTAGATACGATAGATACGTGGGGGAGGTCCGTGTAGATAAGTACTTGCAGTAACGTGAAAGTGATTGGGAGAGCATGTGAAAGGGATTGCAAGGTATACATGGCTTTCAAGGATCTTCAGAAAGCGTATGACAGAGTGGAGAGAGAAGCATTGTAGCAGGTCTCGAGTATATATGGGGTTGACGGTAGACTCATAAATGTGGTGACGAGTTTCTATGATGTTAGTAGTAAATGTGTAAAAATAAAGAATTGAGTAGCTGGTTTGATAGAAGTGTTGGTGTGCATCAAGGGTGTGCGATATCTCCATAGCTGTTCAATCCGTTAATGGATGGAGTGATGAGGGAGGTGAAAATGTGTGTTGGAATGATGCTGCTGTGCTATTTGCTCAGAATGCGTGTGATATGCGAGAGGTTAAGTGTTTTGTGGTGGTATGTGAGAGAAGACTGTTAAAGGGAATGTGGTAAGAACAAGTTATTGGTTGTGAAAAGAAAAAAAAATTCGGAATGTCGTGTGATGGTGAATGAAGAAACATTAAAGATGGTAGTCTTTTTTAAGTATCTGGGATGCGTATTGAACAAGAGAGGTACCAGTGCAGATGACGTTAACAGTAAAGTTAATCAAGGAAGAAAGGTGGTTGATTGCGAGAAAGCGGAGACTGGATCGAAATGCTGAGATGTTTACATGAAGTTGTGTTAGTACCGATACTTTTGTATGGGTGTGAAACACACGACATGAAAGGGAGAAGTAAAGAGTAAGAGCGGTTGAAATGGATAACCTGTGAAGTATGGGTGGCGTACGTCGGATTGATAGAGTAAGAAATAGTGTGGTTCTGGAAAGATGTAGTGTTCAGAAGTCAGTGGAAGTGAAAACTGAAGAAAGTGTGTTAAGGTGGTTTGAACATCAAAAAATAAATGGAAGACGAGAGTTGTGAAAAGTATTTATAAGTGTGTTTGTGAAGGTAGGAGGAGAGAGAGGCCGAGAAGAGGTGGATGGACAATTTAGGATGGCCAAAGAAAAATCAAAAGTGAAAAAATGTTTGCTTTCGGGTGATTTTCCCATGCTCTCACTTATTCTAACGAGTTGCGAAAAATTTTTGGGGCATAAATAATTTTTAGAACTCGCACACTTCGTTTTTCTATTTTTACAGGATTTGTACGTGAAAAATGAACCTGTTTAGCATGTTTTCGTTCATAACTTGTTATTACTTATTGCAGGTGGCTTAATGTGGGGTCTAGACAATGAAAAACGATAAAAGCATGTTAGGGCTTGTATTGGAGCACGTTTTAGATGAATGTTCTTGGGGGTAAGGTTGTTACAGACCCCCCAAAGTGTGTAATTTTTCATCTACTACCTCGTCTGAAAGGAATTCTCGAGTGAGTGAGACATGGAGGGGCTTTGGCGCGCAAATTATTGTCGGGATTGCTCGCCAGGGAACCAGAGGGTACATCTGACTCATCACCAACTTTCAGCACAGTACGAGTTGCGGGAGGGGAGAGAGAGCATATGCCCTCATAAAATCAGTAGTGTAGCCTATCCCCTCCCTCACTCACTCAGCTACAGAAAGCTCCAAGCTGACTTTTTCTAATTATTTCAGGTGCGTGTTTTATTGATAGCTTTGAAACTTTATGAAGTACTAGATGATTTATGCCAGTTATCAAATTGTTACTGTTGTTGGTTGTCAATTTGAAATTTCAGCTACGAAGTTCATGACTGCCTCACTGCCTTACGCACTGAGTAGGCTACTATTCTTTCTCCCATTACACTAATCATACGTATTTCATTTACTCGTAATTACTTTATGCATAATTAGGAAAAATAACTATCATTTGTATGGTTGTTTTTCTGAATAAAGATTTTTGTTTGTTTGTTTGTACAAGATTGTTCCATCTCTCTTTTTCACTATTTGTGTTTACTATGTACTGTATTCTTTTTAGTGATGGGACGATACCAAAATTTTTAACGATTCCGATTCCGATACCACTAAAAAGTCTCGATTCAGATACGATTCTCGATTCCGATTCTCAATATTTTTAAATATAATTCTATACTTGTTTTTCTGGAAATTGTCATATTTTACTCTGGTAAGATTAACTATTTACATTATGAGTATGGTAATATAAATTATAAAAGATTGGTTTAAAAATAAAAATCAACTGTAAGTTGTAACAATTAATTTTAATCTTCTTGATTACACATCATGGATATACACGTTTTAATGTATAGCTACAATACAATAAAAATAAAATTTGTTATCCTCTTTCATTTAAATTTTAAAGTTTACATTGCAAAACTAGTTCAATTAAAAGTTAAAGAATCATTTTAAGAATCGGAAATCATGGTACAATTCTCTCGATTCCGATTCCTGAAAAATGCTCGATTCTTCCGATTCTCGATTCCGATTAATCGTCCCATCACTAATTCTTTTATTTATGAATCTGTTCCGTTCTCTATAGTAATTTCACTCCTTGTTTCAGGAATCTGTATGGCTGGGATGACAAGCGAGGGTTACAAGTTGCGGAAGGATGATGATGTGTGGCTGCTCGGCAATTGTAATGGGGACCTTCCAGCGAGCTCTTTACCAACACAATGGGATGTACTCCGCTACATGTTCTTCCTAAGAGGAGGGACTGCACGAGTGACTCTGCAGTCTGTAGCAGAACAGACTACAGTGGAATAAAACTGGTATTCCTACAAAATGTCGTGATCACGTCAAGAAAAAGCTCCTGAAGCTACATGAAAAGTACTATTCAGTCCACAAACTCAGGGATAAACTTAGGAACTTGAAGCACAAAGACTCATTCAAGGAACAGCTCAAAAGATATTTCATGAGTTACCATCAAGAAGCTGAAAGTTCATTAAGTCGGATCGATTAAGAAGCACTAATGCAAAGGAGGAGGATACACAGTTTTTGAGGACTCTACGAGAAGGAAAGGTTGCAAAGTTGGGAACACGCGATACCACTTACATTAAAAAGTTCGACACTTCAAGGGACGTGCTGAAAAAGCGGGATAGGTATTACAAAAAAGTCAGAAGTGGTAGTGGAAACCTTTATCCAGCCTTTACAACTCACCAGGAAGCCAATGAAAATAGCAATGATGAAAATGAGGTAGATGATGAATTCAAGCCGTTCAAGCCGTCCACATCAACACAAAATCCATTTGGATGCGAATTACTGTCAACAACAGCTGACAGGCTGAAGCTATCCAGTCGACAACGAACTGCTATAGTTGCTGCTGTAGTGAAAGCAGGGGGCTCCAACTTAGAGAAGACGTGACTATCGAGAGAAAGTACTCGTAGATCAGGTAAACGAGTTAGAGAAGAGACAGCAATAAAGGAACAGTTCCAGCCACCAAAACATGCAGCTATCCATTGGGATGGAAAACTGTTAAAGCCAGAACCTTCAGTATCATCTAAACGCGTAGCAGTCCTCCTTTCTGAACCCCCTGAACATGTAGAAAAGGTTCTTGGTGTACCAGAGATCACAAACTCATCCAGTGACCAGCAAGCAGCTGCAACCTTCAAGTTGCTCGAGGAGTGGGGTGTAGCAGACTATGTCCGCACTGTAGTCTGTGACACTACAGCATCTAATTCAGGATGGAAACAAGGGGGCTTGTGCGAGGCTGAGAACCATCTGCGGCGGAAACTCCTCTGGCTCCTCTGCAGGCACCATATATTTGAGGTGATTCTGTCAGACGTTCATCGTTCACTATTTGGACCAACTTCTGGTCCAGAAAATACCACTTACGAGATATTCAGGGATACTCGGTGGAAAAATATAAATGTAGCTCTGCCATACAGAAGACGAACTGAAAAACCGATGGCTGAAGTCCAAGAAAAAAGGGGTGGTTTCATTCCTGAAGGCACAGCTTACTGTTCCGAAGAGCAAAGGACTTCTCCTTCGTGATGACTATAGGGAGGCAGCTGAATTGATGCTGCTTCTCTTAGATGAAGATCCACCGCGTGGAGTTCAATGGTTACGGCTGGAGCGGTTCACCATGCACGCTGGATGCCGTCCATCCTCTACCCAGCGAAAATTTTGGCCTTTGGTGAGCAGGTTGGCTTTAGTTCCAAGTACCTTGTTCTCTACGAAAGGCCTTCACTTTTCAATGTGGCTTCGCAGTTCTACAGGAGTGAATAACCCGGCAAATAACCTGAAGCTGTGGTATGACCATGCATATCAGGAGATAGACGTGGACATTGCAGATGCCGCCATTGCCGCCTTTCGCAGGCATTAGTGGTATCTTACTGAGGAACTCTCTGTACTCTCTATATTCGCCAGGAACACCCGCTGCTGTCAAGGCGGCCATATCACAGAAGCTACTGAAGGTGAAACCCGAACATCAGGTATTTGAACCAGGATATCCAGTGATGCTCGTACTGAAAGGAAACCAAACTAGTTGAACTGATCGGAAGACAATCCTGGTTTATCTTCACAGCTTTGAACGTCAGCACAGAATGGCTGAAAAACCTGTGGACGAGTGGGAAGGAGATCCTGGCTACCAAGAGGCAAAAAATACTTTGCTATCAATGTAAAAGTAGTGAACGACACGGCTGAAAGGGGAGTAAAGCTTATAACAGATTTCCTTGAAAGCATAACAAAGGACGAAAGCCAGCGCCAATATCTCCTAAAAGTTGAGGCTCATAGAAATGCTATGAAAGAAAGTCGATATATAATGTAAATAGATATTAGTACTTTTCAGAAGAGCTCTCGTTATTAAAGAACCAGTATAAATCATACTAGTCATTCAGAAAGAGGTTCTTTCGTATGGCAATATGGTGAATAAAGTTTAAAGCTAAGTTTCTAACAGTGATGATAAATTTATTATTTATTCAGTGAATCTAAGTAGGTCAAAAAGTTTTGTTAACCGATTCGGCTATTCAATAAATATATATAAAAACGAAGTGTGTAGAGCAGTGGTGCACAAACGTTTTTGATGCGAGGGCCAAGCGAAGAAAATAACTAAATGTATTAGCCTACTTACTTTCCATCTCCCTTCACAGAAAACGTTTTCAAAAGTACTTTTATATTCTAACTTTTTCATTGAATTGAAAAGACCCGTGGGGGCCACATTTGGCCCGCGGGCCAGGGTTTGTGCATCACTGGTGTAGTGTGCGCCAAGTGTGCAGTGAAAGAATTCCTTTCACACGAGGTAGTACATGAAAAAGTAAACATTTTGAGGGGTCTGTAACAACCTTACCCCTTAGAACATTCATCTAAAACATGCTCCAATACAAGACCTAACATGCTTTTATCATTTTTCATTGCCTAGACCCCACATTAAGCCACCTGCGATATGTAAAAAGTTATGACCGAAAACATAGAGGTCCATTTCTCACGTACAAATCCTGTAAAAATAGAAAAACGAAATGTGCGAGTTCTAAAAATTATTTATTCCCCCTAAAATTTTTCACAATTCATTGGAATAAGTGAAAGCATGGGAAAATCACCCGAGAGCAAACATTTCTTGACTTTTGATTTTTTGGGTCACAAGAATTGATATGGTGAATGAAGTGTGGACTTCATCTGGGCGATGCACGAAAACTGCCCACAAGTCCATTGGAATGGAAAAAGGTTTGTAAAAAGTATGCAAGTTTGGGACTGTCTCTTATTTTCGACAAGGCCTGGAAGCGCCACAAATGTGGAATTTTGCCATATGAGAAGAGGGGGAGAGGTGCTAGGCCACCATGATACTGGTGTGAATGAATGTGTATGCTTTAGCTTCTACCTTCTTCATTACCTTCTATAGTTTATATTCGAGCTGTCTGCCTTCTCACACCAACTCACTTGGGAAATGAATTGTAACACACACACACACACACACACATATATATAATATATATATAATATATATATATATATATATATACACACACACACACAAGGTGTTTCACAACTGGTCTGCCATACTTTGGGGAGTGATATCAAGCAAAAACATTAATACAACATAGGTGCTATTTCCAACCGTTGCGGAGCTACGGACGTTTTAAGATGTGCAAACAAATTCCTACTCGTGTGTAATTCGATGATGGCAGCCTGGTGGTAGTTTCGATTAACGAAGTTACCACTACTAATGAGAGAGATGAATGAAAGGGATGGTCTACAGGACCAAAGTACAAACGAGAGAGGAACTCTTGCGTCGGATTATGGATGCCGCTGCTTACATACGAGAATATCCAAAAATGATTCAATGTGCAGTGGACTCTTGCTTGGAACGAGCAAGGCTGTGCATTGAAAACCAGCGGCGGACACTTTGAACATTTATAAGGTGTATCTCATAAAATGTAGCAATAAATACATCAGATTAATACCATTTATTTTTTTTTCGGGCACCTTAAAACGTCCATAGTTCCGCAACGGTTGGAAATAGCACCGATGTTGTATTAATGTTTTTACTCTATATCACCCCCCAAAGTATGGTAGACCGGTTGTGAAACACCCTGTATATATGATGAGATTATAGACACCAATCGATCAGGGAAGTACTCCAGGGTGGACGTCAGACAGAAAATATGGAGTGCTGGAACTCCCGTTTCTCCTGTCACTGTTCTCCTTAGCTTATCTTTTGCCGTGTCTCATCTACCCTGTGAGCAACACACACACAACTTCTCTCCATATTCTTCACTACATACTAGGCCGGGTCGAAATTTTTTATTTCTTACGTACATAGTGTGAGGTGGTTCAATCATAGTAACACCCTGGTAAAATATTTTTGAATTCTGAGGACCCCTACCCCCCTACCGGTTTCAGTTTTTTCATAAAATTCGAGATAATTTGCGATTTACTTCGAAATTTTTTTATTATTACAAAAGTTCGCTTATAAAACAGTTATATTTATTTTTAATGAAAAAATTTTAAAAATACAAAAATGCATGAACAAAAATTTGACAAATTTTTAACTATTATTGGTAGAAATTTAGAAATTAAGAGACAAATTCAATCAAATTTTTTACCTAAAACTAATTTTTTTTTTATTCCTTCCATTGACCTTTCCACTCAAAAGTAGGCAGTTCTTTTCTAAACTCAAGTATTTAAAATAAATTTATGCCGATTAATATAACCAATTCTTTCCTGGCTAGATTTAGTTACTAAGTTCACACCCCGTTCAACGCTTTGGCTGTGACATGGAAAATCTAGTATTTCTAGAGGTTTAGTTCTAATCTGAAGCAATTGCTTATTATAAGGTAAAATTACTTTGCAAAGGTGGAGGAGTGATTATCTGCTCATTCCAATTAATGAAATCAATATAATCATTTGCTAGAAAATTTATAGATCTTGGTAGCTCAAAATTTCTGCTGCAAAAGGCTGCATTGTGGCTTCTTTTTCTAGTAGCCATAATTTAATTTAATAAGATTTTAACTATATTTTATTTATTACTGATATTTTAAAATTAAATAACGTATTTTAATACAAACTTTTAACATTCTAGGTACCTAAATAAGAATCTGGAAAGAAAAAAAAAAAATGTAATATTAGGACTTATATCCAGTGCTGACGATTTTCGATTTTTGGCCTATTTCCCATACAAATTCATGTGAAAAAAAGTGAGTATCGGTAAGGGGGGGGGGGGGTAGCGAAAGTCCCACAGCCTGATTTTTGGTGTGGATACTATCAGGTCATCCCATAAGTAATGTAGTTTTTTACGATAGATTAAGTTTAAACTAGTCCTACTAGGTTTAAGCATAAATTTTCCGAAGGTTATATCTAAGAGGAGATCTATCGTGTTTCGCTACATGCTTTACAGACCTTGACCAGTGAAGAAGTGTGTTTTGCTTTATGTAAACCCCTCATAAACATGGCGGTATCAGAAGAGCATATCGGGCATATAATGCTTTACGAGTTCAAAAAAGGGAATAGTGCTACTGAAGCAACGCGAAACATTCAGGACGTTTATGGCAACGATATTCTGCATATGAGGAAATGTCAAAGATGGTTTCAAAAGTTTAGGAATGGTGACTGCTGTTTGACAGATGCAGCACGCTCTGGACGCCCTGCTGTTAGCCGCACTTGAAGAAGACTGTTCAACAACTGTCGAAGAATTGGCCCAGAAACTCAATTCATCCCCGTCCACCATCCATCGACATTTGCAACAACTCGGGAAAGTGCCTAAGTTAGGAAAATGGGTGCCACATGAATTG
Organism: Bathynomus jamesi; assembly: GCA_023014485.1. Classification (NCBI taxonomy): domain Eukaryota; kingdom Metazoa; phylum Arthropoda; class Malacostraca; order Isopoda; family Cirolanidae; genus Bathynomus; species Bathynomus jamesi. The sequence goes on from JAJOZX010001044.1 coordinate 589,557, forward strand.
TCGGTCGACAATCTGAGGGTGCGGGCAAACATTAGCACAGCTCTTCATTCCCGTGAACTCCAAGATCCGTTTTTGTACCGTTTAGTGACTGGTGATGAAAAGTGGATACTGTACCAGAATGTTCAGCGCCGTCGACAGTGGGTTTGTGCCGGAGAACCAGCGACACCACAGCCAAAACCAAATCTTCACCCTCGGAAGGTGCTGCTTAGTGTTTGGTGGGATAAAGGTGGTGTAACACTTTGAAACCTTACCACACAACCAAACAATCACCGCTCAAGTCTACTGTCAACAACTGGATCGGTTGAACACTGCACTAAAAAAGATACCTTCTTTGGTTAATCGGAAAGGAATCGTGTTCCACCACGACAACGCACGTCCTCATACCACTCGGATCACTTCTGCAAAAATTGAGGTGCTTGGGTGGGAAAAACTTCCACATCCTCCAGACCTTGCGCCTTCAGATTATCATCTCTTCAGGAGTCTGCAAAACTATCTTGACGAGAAACAGTATACTTCTTCAGATGACCTGCACACCAGTCTTTGTACATTTTTTGCCTCAAAACCGCCTGAATTTTATAAACATGGCATTGAAAAGCTTGTAGGACGTTGGCAGTGTCATTGATTCCGATGGAAAATATATACTAGATTAAAAAGTTTTTTTTTTTTTTGTCCTTCAAATTCCAATCTAAAAAACGACATTACTTATGGGATGACCCGATACTATTACAAAATGATCAACCTCACAATATGTACCTAAGCAAAATCTTGACCTTGACTCCTTTTCGACCCGGCCTACTACATACACATTAGGGCGGCTCGTTTTTACACTTTTTTCGATATTTGATTGGGGGTAGTGCGGAAAAGTTGCGATTTGGAGAGAAAATAAAGTGTGTAAAATTTTTTTGATCTACGTCAATACCTTCCGGTGGCGGCGAGTCCTTAAAAATCGAAAAATAGGCCTAAAAACACAATTTTTATATAATTTTATATAATTTTTATATAATGTTCATTGTTCAATGACTGCTATTAATTTATTCAAGCCTATAATAGTGTTCTCAGGGTTGTTTGCACAGAAATATACCAGAATTAACATTTGTATAACATCTGGTTAAAACTTGCTTTAAATCAATATTTTGGATATTTTAACGGCTAAGACGCCACCGGAAGTTATTAACAGATTGTGCTGAAATTTTTATTGCTTATTTTGTAAGTCTTTAAAACCATTTTCCAATATACCCCGTTAGGCCTATTTTTCGATTTTTATGGACTCGCCGCCACCGGAGGGTATTGACGTAGATCAAAAAAATTTTACACACACTATTTTCTCTCCAAATCGCAACTTTTCCGCACTAACCCCAATCAAATATCGAAAAAAGTGTAAAAACGAGCCGCCCTAATACACATGCATCTCGCACACTAGATAATCTTTTCAAAACCAGAGTTCCCTCGGGAGGGGACCATAAATGTCCGCACTTCTGGCTCCCCTGCTGCCGATACTGGGAACGCAGACAAAGGTAGCGGGGCTGGATCTGCTACCGCCCATTCGAGATGCTCTGGGCCTCTGCCTGATTCACTTTTCACACACTTCTGCAACATTCGTGGTCTTTTCCCAAATTTTCAATCTGTTGACCACAATCTCTCCTCTAAACCTCATCTTTTCGTCACAAACTCGGGGTGTCTAGGACGACTGACAGCAACTCCTTTTCTATACCCTCTTAATTTCTCAATATTAAATTTCACTCCAAAGGTGGATGTTGAGTACATGTACGCAATGACCTAACTTGTTCTCATATTGCTGAACTCGAATCCTCCTAATTCTATACCCTGTGGCTAGGACTTGCATGCCAATCTCAAACTAAATACATCTGCGCTGTTTATCTTTCTCCTAATTCTACTATCCAAAATTTTTTGACCACTTCCAAAGTGGAATACATTCTACTCCCTCTCCCTTTGCTGAAATCTCAATTTTCCGAGATTTCAATGTTCAGCACCACCTTTGGCTTTTCTCCCATTTCACTAACATCCCTGATGAACTGGTGAACTAACTTACAACTTTCCTATCCTAAATGACTTAAAAGCAAATTGTACAGCAACCTACTCGTATCCCCGATCGCCTTGGAAATAAGCCCAACAGTCTGGATTTTTTATTCCTCCTCCTCCTCCTTACTGTCAAACTTTTCTCTCCGTTTGGCTCCTCCGACCACAATCTTTATTCGTTTCTAGTTCTATCGCTCCACTTCGACCTTTGGATCCTCCCAAGAGGAGACGCCTCTGGCACTTTGGCGCCGCTGATTGGGAGGCCCTCAGACAGTACTTCCGCGATTTCCCATAGAATGATTACTGCTTCCGTGGCTCGGGCATGGAGGCGTACATCCCATATTTTATTCTTACTACTAATGCCAAAAACCTTGGTTTGACTTTATTTGTATTAATGCTATCCGCAACAGAGGAGTCTTTCAGAAGGTACCGTCGCCATCCAACTCCTGACTCACTTAACATATATTTCTGCCCAAAGTCGTGCAAAATCCGTTCATCAACTCGCCAAAAATTCCTTCATCAGACAAAAATGTGAAAATCTATCCAATTCTAATTCTTCTCGCTTTTTCTGGAATCTAGCAAAGAACCTCTCCAACAACTTTACTTCTTTCCCTCCTCTTTTCCATTCCGACGGCTCAGTTGCCGTCTCTTCTGACAAAGCTGAACTCTTCGCTCAAACTTTCGCATCCAACTCAACCATGGACGATTCCGGTGCTGTTCCTCCATCTCCTCCCTCCGACTTTTATGTCAGAAGTTAGAATCCGTTCCAAAGCTGTTCTTTCTGCCCTATCTGGGCTCAACTCTCGGAAGGCGTATGGTCCTGATGGTGTTCCTAAGAACTATGATTCAGTGCTGACACCCCGCCTAGGAAAACTCTCTCGTCTTTGTCTTTCATCTGGTACTTTTCCTTCCTGCTAGAAGTTTGCTTTTATTCAGCTGTCCCAAAGAAGGGTGACCGCTCTCAACCCCCAACTATCATCAAACTGCTTTGATTTCTTGCCTTTCTAAAGTTTTTTTAATCTATCTTTAATAGGAGGATTCTTAAAAACCGCACAATCTTCTTTCAGATCGTCAATATGGGTTCCACAAGAGAGGCTCTACTGGCAATCTTCTTGCATATCTTTGACTCTTGGCCATCCTCCATTTTGGTGAAACTTTTGCTATTGCGCTTGATATATCAAAAGCTTTTGATAGTCTGGCACAAATCTTTAATTTCCAAACTGCCCTCCTTCGTTTTCTATCCTTTTATCTGTGCCTTCATCTCTAATTTCCTTTCTGGCCGATCTATAGCTGCGGTTGTAGATGGACACTGTTCTTTTCCTAAACCTATTAACAGTGCTGTTCCTCAGGGTTCTGTCCTATCACCCACTCATTTCCTTTTATTTATCAATGCTCTTTTTAAGTCGCATTTCCTGTCCTATTCACTCCAATGCCCATTATTTCACTCTTCACCCGCTTCGCAAAGCATCCCTCTCAACGGTCACTCCACGATTCCTGTAGAAGGGCTATGGTCTTTCTGCCACCTCTGATTGGAACAGAGAAAACCTTGTGGCTTTCAATACCTCAAAAACTTGGTTCCTCCATCTGTCTACTTGTCACAATCTTCCACGTGACTATTCCCTTACCTAAATTCTTGAAAATGCTTGAATTGTGATGCATCCAGAGAAGTATAATTGCTCAGTGTGTACACAACTATTGCCGTATATTTATAAAAACTGAGTGAAATCAATAAAAACACGGTTTATTTTTTCCAAGACTACAACAAAAAACTTTTGTCACCTTTCAAATCAATTACTCATAAAATCTCGTTTTGCTGCAATTAATTCAAGCAAACGATTTCTATATTACTGTATAATTTCGGAAAAAGCTGGCCAAGAGAAAATTTCTAAAAGCATAATTACAAGTTGACATTTTTTCTTTGCATATTTATTCTTTTGGTGACGGTAATAGTTTCATAAAACCCAATCATTACGATTAGAAACTTTTCGTGCTTTTTTAGAACTTGTTTCTAGGCGAACTGATTTTCGAAACTGCACTATCTTCTGGATTCCTTCCTTGAGTAGGTGGGACTATCCTTCTTGACAAAAATGCTTCCAACACATTATGGTTCTTCGGATTTCTTATAGAACATCGTTTCGGGTCTCGCCAAGGTTGTTCAATGATACTCATGTCTGGACAGTGCAGGCCACTCCAAAACTATAATTGTATTCCGTCCCCCATCTCATTTTGCTGTACTTTTGGATGTATACTTTGAATCATTACCCTGTTGAAATATCGAACCACAGCCAATTTTCAACTTTCTCACCGAAGGCAGAAGGTTTTCCTCCAAAATATACTGATATGTTGCTGAATCTATTGCTTCAATTCGAACCAAACTACCCATACGGTACCTGGCAAATATGAGAGAGAGCTGAAGCTAGCTTCATTGTCTGGATGGTTATTTTCATTTAATACTTTGCTCTTCCTTCAAACACTTTTTTGAAGCCAAAAACCTCGAATTTTTTCCAATCAGACTCGATAATCTCGTTCCAGAACTCGAGAATCATGGTAGTGTTCCTTCGCACACTTAAAATGTGCAGTTTTGTGATGAGGATGCAGAAATGGTTTCTTCCTTACAGCAATTCTTGCGAAATATTCTCCGAATCATTGAGCTGTGCACTGTAGTACCTGTTGGAGGTTATCATCATCTCTGAATCTTCGCTGCTATAGGAGAGGATTTTGGTAGCATTCCTGATCTTAGACAGGATGCAGTACCAAACTGCTTTAATTTTCTCAAAGCTCATGATCGTATGACAGTTAGATAGAGACGCTTGGAAATTTTCTTGTAGCCTTCAAGACTTGTGCACGCCGACGATCTTCTGTTTCAAGTCTTCCGAAAGCCCTCTTCAAGAACCAATCGTTAGTTTGACAAACCATGCCCGAAATGCTAATGGTATGCCTATTACATTATGTGCAGTACGGTACATATTTCCAAGTCGAAATTTTGTTCGCAAGCGTAAAAGAGTAAATTCTGATTAGGACTACATATTCGTGCATTGGTGCACGATGTAAGTTCTACGCGTTACCTAGTTGAATGATGCCGAAACTTGCGTTGCAGTCCTGAGAAAAAAATATATTTCTATGTTGATTTATCTTCACTCAATATTTTTTTATAAATATCTGGTAATAGCTTTATACACGTTTGAACATTTATAATTCTGTGGATACATCACAATCCAAACATTTTCAAAAATTTATTAGGAGGTAAAATGTACATTAGATGCAACAGCAGTCTCTCTCTGTCTGTCTCCCTCTCCAGCATTCTTGCTTTCATCTCGTACATTATCACAATCCATAAACATACTAAACAGCCATGACATCACACGGCCCTGTCGTACTCAGTGATACTACACCAGTGACTTAAGTCATCCTTAACTCTTTTGCAAGCACTACTAACCATAACTTCGCTAAACTTTGTACGGACATCATACATTCTAAACATTCTAAGCACAAAGTACATCTATTCACTGTATCATTCTCTAAATCCAGAAATGTCATACACCTTTTCTTTTTATCACTTGGTTTCATAATCAGCTGTCTCACTGCAAACATTTCATCGACACTTTTTTTTCTTTAAAATAAAGGCCCCCTTGTTTTGTCTCAAACCAACATAAACCGTTTTCACCTTTAGTTTTACGCAGTGTTACAACTATAGCTTCTGAAGAATAGTTTTCAAATAGCTGAATTAAAACTTACTTTAAACAGGTTATACAGTTCATCACAGAGCTCCTGAACAAAATTCATATCAGAAAGGTAAGGCAGGACTATATCTTTAATTTCTTGACTGAAGGGCACTTTGGCATAAGGCAACCAAGCCCAATGATAGGGATAGGCACGCCAAGAGTCAGGGTGTTTGAATGGAAACGCCAAACCATTGTCAATAGCCGCAACAGACACTTCTGGAGGTTTCACCAATGACCAGTCCTAAGAATTAACAATAGAAATAATAATAATAATAAATAACTATTATCATTATTAATAATAATAATAAACAATAACTATCATCATTATTAATAATAATAATAAACAATAACTATCATCATTATTAATAATAATAATACTAACTTTAAACTGTTTAGTAACATGGTCTTATCTGAAGAATTCTCAATTTTTGTCAAACTACTCAAGACAATCCAAATGATCTTAATTTTCAAGACAATCCTTTAGTTTGTAAAATTGTATTTTAAGTTTTACTTCCTGAAACACTTTTTTTTTTTTTTTGGCAGAATTTAATATCATTTATGCTTAAGTTGCTTATATTAGGATTATCCCTTAACATAATTTACATTGGATTATTATGCCTTATTCTGTATTATAGTTCAATAAATTTATAATTTAAAAGGCAACTGCAACATACATTTCAAATGTAAAATCTTAGTTTAAATTTATTATGAATCCCTGTCATTCTGAAAGGATTAGGCGTTGCTATAATACATTAAAGAAGATTACATGATTAGAAGCTTGTAAAAAATTATGCTTTTACAGAAGAATTTTAATCGACTGAACTGATTATGTAATGTGCGAATAAGCAAGCTGAAAACATCAACAATTTCGCGAAACAAAATACTTTTACTCAATTTCAATTATTAAATAACTAAGCTGGTTCTAATTAAATAAACTTTTTTTTTAAATTTAATCAGATCTTCAATAATTCTTCAGTGTTAAAAAAAAATCGGAAAGCAAAGCAAACCTCTGCATCTTCTTCTGCTACTTCCGGTTTGTCGTACTTAATAAGCCAGTTGTCATTCCCTCTGTCCGTGTTTCTAATTATGTAGTCTAAAATGACGAGCCTTTCAAACTTGTGCTGAAACTGTCGTGAGGTGGATTCTGGCAAAGGTTCTGCTTCGAATCTCCTTAGATAGTAATCAGCATCTTTGTAGCTCTTCAAATTAAGTTATTAATAAAGTTTAGAGTTACTTAATAAATTATCTTAAGAGTTATAATAAATAACACCTTTTAAGTGATACAAAATTAAAATTGAACAACTTATTATGATAACCTTACCCGGTAGAGATAATGTACCTTGCTATCTGAAAAGCAATGTACTGTATCCTTACAAGACTAGGCCTTAAATCTAAACTGACTTATTACCTTCCAAAACTTACTGGTACCAAATTATTATTTTTTACTTAACTTCATAATAAAGAGAAAAAAAATCAGTAAAACTTACTTCGACAAATACTTGAAAAGAGCCAACTTTCCTCGGCAATCCTATCCGATGGAAGTGTCTGCCAACCCTTGGAAACCTTTCTGAAACCATTCTTTTGGCTCTTGATTTTTCTCTGTCAATCCGTGAGTAATTGAACGTCTCGCTTGCCAATTTTACTACCTGGATTGGAGTACATGGGGAAAACATGTTGCTTACACGATATTACATTACTCCAGCTCTTATTTTTCGGTACTGAGGGTGGGCTTCCTGCCTCATATCGCCGCAACAACCAGGCTGCAGCAGCCGCCGCCTATATCCAGCTTCCCTTTTACACACACCCTCTCCCATTCTATACTTTATTTAGCAACATTTTTTTACACCATCAATCCCGCTTTTACCGCGTCTTCCTCTCATAGCTTGCACTTATCTTGCCACTATCACGTACGCCTTTTTCTCGTACACTCCTTACCCATCTTCTCTACATACCCAAACCACCTCAAGAAACTTTTATCCATTCTCTATTCTAAGGATTTGGTCCCACCACACCTTCCCCTCAACTCTCTAGTTCTCATTCAATCAATCATCTTCTCCCACTATATATCAGAGACCATCCATTTCAATCGCTCTCATCCAAGTCCTCTCACATATACCATACAGTCTCGCATATCACTGTTAATATAGCCTATCATAATTATATGGTTGGGATTTTGAATACGATATAGTTTGTTTACAATTGCGATGCTCTTAACTATTAAAACTGTAGAACTTCCCTATTCTCTAGGAAAGGGGTTATCAATAGATGGACCACAGGCAGGATCTGGACTAACAATGGATTTTATACGGACCACATGGAATAAACCCATACTCTGATTAAAGGATTTACTCAGAAATATAACGTAGGTAAACTGACATTCTGAAAATCAAAATTGAACTCCATTCTTTTTTTTAAAGTTTAAATTTAGTTTTCATTCAGTAGATTAAAAGTGGCGATTTAAAGTTGATTTTGGCAAATATACATTATGAAAGCACTTCTGGTGAACGGGGGGAGGGGAGAGAGGGGAGAGAGGGGAGGATGCGTAGCAGACCTTGGCGAGTTACAGAAATATGTACGTGGTGGACCAGAGAACAAATTAAGTGGTGACCCTCGCTGTAAGGTCTAGTCCTAACATTGATATAATATCTTTTAGAATTTTTACGAGTATGTTGGATATTTTTGTTTTTATAATATTAAGTATTTACATACATATTTTTTTTCTTTTTTAATATACAAAAAGTTAAACATAGTTCTTAACACTTTTGTTCAGAAATATTTTTTTTTCCAAACTTGTTATTCAAAACCAAATACTTTAGTAACTGGTCACTCGCATCACGCACATTTCGGATTCCTTTTCTCACAACAAAACCTATATTAAACACACACAAACATTTGCGGGAAAGTTGTAGTTTAGTACGATATATATTATCGATTCAAGTGCGACATTACAGTGCCCCACTGTACTAAAAGGTTAAGTCTATGCAATAGCTTGTAGGTCTAAGTTTAAATTGATTTTTTTTCTTATTTAAACTATAAAATTATCATCACTGCAAACAGATTTTCTATTGCATAGAGAAAAACTTAAGAGTCCCCAAGTACAAAACTTTTTGCAACACTATATATTTCTCCTTACTTTTGTCTTTGGCACAATGTTGAGATGAAGTTTCGCATCAACTAAAGAGGCTCCAGCTTCCGAGAGATACCCTTGGTTGGGTACGAGGCAAGAACGACCAAAACAACATGGGCAACACACTTTATGCAGCCATTTTGTCCATTTGGGGTTAAGACGTCCATAAGGTTCTTCATCTTTTGGTTTAAATACTGCTATGGTTTTCTGTTGAAATATATAGTGATCAGTTTTATTCGGAACTTATCAGCTTGAGGACTACATAATTTGTGGCACTACTGAAATACTTTGAATCAGTTTTTAATTAAACCCAAATTTAAGTACTTTTCAAAAGCTTTAAACTCTGCCTTTCATAACTTTGGATCTGGCTAATGTGTGAGATGAGAACATGGTTACAGTTACTGTTTTTGCTTATCATTACTTATAGAATTAATAACTACAAACATGTAGTAGTCCTACCTACACATTTTATTAGTTTTCAAATTTTTTTTTAACAACTAGTAGTTAACTCTTCCTATTGGCACTTCTTTTTCCTACTGACAGACCTCCTTTTTTTCTCTTACTAACATTACAATAAGCTCCACACTTTTAAGCAGATATGTCAAAAAGTGCATTAAGAAAAAAGTGTCAGAGCACAGAAAATAGGTTTATGGTACTAAACAATGAAACTAAGCCAACTTAATAGAAAGTATGGAGAGAACAAAATTCTATAAATGTTTCATACAAATGTCCAGTACATTTTAATAAGGAATTTACATTATTACAATCTCAAATTATGGCACTGTACAGTATTTATGAAAAACGTAATAATATTGTTAATCTTGGAGGGTACATTCAAAATGATGCACATTTGTATAATATTATAGGGTATACAAATTCATACTTACACCATGGTTATTTTTAACAAAGTAACTACCACTTGATCCTTGGAATATTCTTTCTGGATAAATTGTGTTGTCTATCGCTATTTCTGCTTGTCTGACTAGGTCTGTGAAATGAGGGTCATCTGCAATGAGAAACAAAACCATTAGGTTTCATAAATATCACTCCAATTCGAAACATCCCATATATCTACTATTGCCACAGATAAAAATAAAACAAAAGGCAGCAGTTATTGCAATATAGACCTAAATACTGGTGTCATAATAGTATCATAGATACTGTACATTCATCATTAATATAAAAGATACTCAGGATAAAATTGTATAAAGTTAAATGGGAAATGGAGAAGGTAGAGGTCAAAGAATAAAAGATTGACAACGAATCTGCGAAACCCTTGTATATTTTTCAATATATAACAAGGGTAAATCCTGAAAATTATGGGATAGGAACATATTTGGAAGACTATGGGTACTTTTTCTTAAAAGTAACTGGGCTAGCTTGTACTAAGGTAAAAAGACAAAGTAGCTACCACTTTCTGGTATAGTTACTCTTATTATATTTTAACCAGATTATCCAATTTCCTACCCATATTTTTCCACATTTTTTGCATTTTGAATGCAACAGCTCATCTAGTGTCTTTAGAAATGTTTCATGTTAATTACAGCTTATTTAGTATTTGTATAGGGACTCTAAAAATAGTTACTCTTAGTCTACACTCCATTAGTTTTCTGTTAAGAGAATTATTAGTGAATAGGCTAACCTACAAAAAATATTAAGCATAAAAAAATGCTGGTATAAGCTAAAATAGTTTCAAGACAATCCCAAAATGTGAATCTCTCATATTTCTGGGTGACTTTCCCTCCTGTAATGATTAAGAATTGTACTGTAGTACCATAGTTTCATCTCCTAATACCAATTCCTAGAGCTTTCTCATAAGCGCAGTTATTTTTAGGAAGTTTTCAAGTTTCACTTTTTAATAAAACTAAACTAATGAAATGGCTTAGACCAATTTTTTTTTAAGTGGTTTAAACTATAATTTAAACCATGCAGCCATGATTCAGAACACCATTAAATTAAAAAAAATCACTTCTAATGACACTGTCATAATTCTCACAGTTACTAAGAGTCTAAGACAATTCTCTTCTTAACAGAAGATGCCTTAAATTCTATTATTTGCTAGCATGCCATAATCAATAGTGGGATCAAACCATCCTATAAGTAGATAATCCATATATACAGATACCCATTATTACTGAGAGGTTTTACTGCAGTATAAACCAAGTTTTGTTAGAATAAATCCTACAGTATTTAAAAAAAAAAAAAAAAAAAAAAAAGCTTAATCAAATTGGTCCCTTTTGAGGAGACTGAATGTAACCTAGGATACATTTCATCAATATCAGAATGCACAGACCCAAGCCAAATTCAGTATTGTACTACAGGGTGTTCATAAAGTCACAAGTGAATATGGTAAAGTATACATGCATATTCACTTGCATGACTATGAATGCCCTGTACAAAAACTTCTTAATGGTTAGTTTGTAGACATTATTCTCATTTAGGCTACTCATAACAAAATAGTGAACACTAATAAAATATAAATAAACTGTTCATAAAGTAATATGCATCAGTAACGTGTTGAAATAATAGTTAAGGCAATTAACAAAGAAATTGTGCAATATGAAAGAAAAGTTTTCCCTCTCACTATAATTCACAATCTGCAAAAATGTGAAGGTAGGCATATCTGTACAAAAAGCACAAGGTCACTTGGGCCTAAAAGTCTCTAATTAGGGGATTCTATTTGAAAAAAATATTACCTAATTCCAAAGAATCTAAATTTATGTCTTTATTAGATAACAGCTAATTAGATTATTATTAGATTATTATTAGATAATTATGACAATTATAGCTATGTCTAAACTATTTACAAAATGTCTGTCATTAAAAAAGTGTCCATTTCTTAAAACAGGCCTACTCTTGGGGAATGGTTATTCAGTATTTGAAATAAGTTAAGCTAAACATAATTTACAACCATGTATAAAATTTATGTCAAGGGACACCCTCGACTCTGAAGGAAAATAGATTGATTGTCAGGGAACCAGAACTTTTGATTGTCAGGGAACCAGAACTTTTTAACTAGCTTTCAAAAGACAAGGATCATCATCGCAGGTGTCAAAGTTGAAATTTTTAAAAGAAAACTAGATGCCTGACTCAGGATGATACCAGATGAGCCAGGTGTTCCTCAGTGTGATGGAGATTGCAAGAGTGCAACTTGCTCCTCCACCAGGTCAGGCATAGAGGTGGGGTCACCAGATTGACCTTTGTAAGGGACAGACCAATGCATGGAACTATTATAATGTTACACGGTAACAATGATTTAATAAAGCTACTAAACAAAAAATATTAAAAGCAATTCAAAGACCATTTGTGTATTTAAAAACCTAGTCAGGTGTTTAAGTAAAGGAAAGTTTTTGGAATAACTTTTTTATTTTTCCTGGAGTGTAAAAATTACATTATAAAAACCACTGTCTACAGCAGTGGTTCCCAACCTTTTTTTTTGCAGTGACCCTAAAATGGCCACTAACAGGACCTTGAAACCCTTAACTTTATGATAAAATTTAAATATGTACAGGATATAAATATAAAATGAATTAAGAAATGGTGAATATAATGACCCCAACCACCCTGATTTGGGTTGCAACCCAAGGTTGGGAACCAGTGACCTTGTGCAACAGGGCCTAATGTAGTGCAGCAATGTCTTAACCAGAACACCAGAACCTAATCAAATATATTTAAGATAAAAAGGCCTAATCCTATATGCACACTAAGTAGAACAGTGGACTGAATGATTAAATTTTTTTAATTTTATTGAAGATAAAATAAAATTTTGGACAAAAAATGGAACTCTAAAGTTCTTACATCTTAAGAGGGCAACCCTATTGGAGTAAGCCTGTATCCTATTACTACAGAAATGTATGATAATTCAATATAAATTCAAAGTGTGATATTTTTAGGTTCTACTTGTCAAATAAGTTCATTAATTTTAGTAAAATTTTAAAAATACAGGAATACCTTGAAATTTATTGTGAATTTGCATTGGTAAACAGTTGAATTTTGTCAATTTCAATCACCTTTTTTCAAATAAAAAAAAATTAAAAAAATGACAAATCTGTGAATATGGATGACGGATTGCAAAACTATACGGTAGGTAGTAAAAGATTAACAATGAATCTGCAAAACAATGAATTTTGAGGTATTCCTGTATGGCTACTGGTACAAAACATTTTAATAGTTGCATCAGTATATTATTATTAATTATTAGTATTAAATACGTAAATAATAATTAATAAATATATAGTATAAATAAAAAGTATGCTACATTTTTTTTTAACCACTTCATTCAATCATTCCTACAACCCTGCTCTCTAGCCCAAAAGGCTTATCCTGCTTATAATAGAAAGACATTCCTGAATACAATACTCTAAATGTGACTTAACACACAATAATAATTAATTAGGCCTAAACAATGTGTAGACTACTTCCTCTCTTTCATACTTTGGTTTGCTTCCACCCAAATTGTTAATTCCAATGGAGGTCAAACTTTTCACTCCACCTTAGATCTACAGTTTAACATGGAATCCAAACCACACCCAACCAGCAGCCCAGTGTCTTAACCACTAGGCTACCCAGGGTACCCATTTATCTACCAACCACTTTCTTTATTGTGTGGAAGGATGAACAGCTGGGTTTTGCTGCATGCCACCTGCCATCACTGGGTCTCAATCCTGGGGCCAATGGATTCATTGTCAGTGATGCTAACCATTACACCAGAGGTTAATAATTTACATTTCCCTACTTTTTAAAAAAATGTAAGATCAGTATTAACTAACCTAACCAATTTTGACTGCCTTTCATACCTAAATTTTAATTATTTCTAAACTGTAAAACCAAACCACAGATCACTATACTGTATAGATATGAAGGGGAGCAATCAAGCAATGATTCAGACCCTTTTCTGTCCAACACTCTAATGCAAGGATTAATCAGTATTCTCAATCTTTCAACCAGTCAACTCTGGAACATCTTTCTTCAGTCCACCTTCCCACCAATCTATGACCTCTAATCTTTCAAACACTGTCCAGACATTTTAAAAACTCCTTTCTATAGGGGAATTGGGAGGGGGGAGGTCCATTTTTATTTGTATTCACCTTTCCTGCATAATTTTTTTTTTTAATTTCATTGATCTAACAGAAAAGTGTTGCAACATGGCCACAACATAGCCCCACAATCACATTATGATCTGCATTGGTTATAAATTAGATTTTCATGAACTTATCCCATACTTCCAGTTCAAAGAATTAAAAAAAAAAAAATGACTACTTTGGGGGCCTTCAATACAAGTTGTTGATTTTTTTTAAGATATAAAAAAAAAGTGATAAATTTCGTAATATGGGGATATTGCACCCACTTTTTTAAGTTTTTTTTATGGTTAATGAAAAACATGAGGCAAATTTTTTGGATTTTATTTCATGACCAAGTAGGGCATTGTCAAGGCTGTGCCTGGTATAAAAAAATATATATATATTTTAAGCTTTCCTATTAAGACAATATCTAAGACCATGGGGCAAATGCGCCCAGTCACCTTCTTTTAAAAAAAATCAGATACCACAAAGCCAATAAAGCAAAAAAATGATTTACTACTTTAGTACAATAATTACAGACGTATTGTCTGCCTAACGTAGAGAGATGTTGCTAAACACATTGTGACAAAACAACTTTTTTTTTATTGAATGTTGGCTTCTGAAGTTTTTGAACAATGTTAACAGCTTCAGTTTCAAAGGTGTCTCAATTGTTGGGTGGTGCAAATACGATAAATTCATTGTTAGATAGTTCATAGTTACGCCTGAAAATTTGATGTTCCAAATCTCAGGAGAAACACATTCCAGAAGTTTGCCAACATAGTGGAAAATCTTTTTCTTTGATGTAAATCTAACTAGGACATAGTCTCCTTCTTGAAGCTGGGATTCTGGCTCTTCCGCGCCACATTCCAGTTCAATCTCGTGAATTGGTGAAATGTCACTCAGGGCATCATCAGATAAGGAAAGGTCATCAGCATCAGAGGATGATGACAGTACTTAGGTGAATGATTTCCTCTTTTTTGTTATTCCTGATGTTAATGCATGCTGGTTGATATCATTGAGGGTCACACTTTTTCCAGGTGATACTAGGAGTCTTCTTCCCTGAGAAACAGCACCTGCCTTTGTAGCAGCTAACTTTCTAAGAGCTCTCTGTACTTATAGCAGCTCATTTATGAGAAATGTTTTGGCACATGCACTTTGTGAGTAGTTGTGAATGGCATTTCACAAAACTTCTCCCCCATTCAACACCTGGCAAATTGTCTTTGAATTGGGGTACACATTGGCCAGATTTGTCAAGGAATGACTTTACAAAAATACGGAGCTCTAGGTCATCGAATGCATAGCCATAATCACCTAGAATGGAGGCTTGCTGTGCTATGCTTCACTCTTCTTCTAGCAAGAGTGCAGTTGGTATACCAGCCATGGTGTGTTTCCGAGCACCACTGAAATGATCACAGAGTTCTCCTTGGTATCTGCATCTGAGTGGATATACTTCAAATATTCTGACCTTCTTGGATGAGCTGCAATGCTTCCTGAAGGTCATGGTCACTGTAGGTTTTGGGCTTCTTTGCCCCTCCCACAGGTTTATAGTTCTGGACCATCTCAACAATTACCTAGATATTGACCTGGAAAATAAATATGGACTTTTAGGAAAACAATATAAAGACTTTTAGTTTGCATAACACAAATGTCACTAAACCAAGAAAGCACAAACATATAGAAATGCTGTAGAAAGAAATATTTATAACTGGGCGCATTTACCCTAGACAAAGTGGGCGCAATTGCCCCAAGGGTAATAATTCCTGTTTCATATGGTATACAGAACAAACTTTAATCAAATCTACTTTAACATATTTATAGTTCATATGCAAAAATTTGGCCATTTTATTATTTTTCTTCATAGTTTGGCAATGTATAATGTTTCCAGTCAGGGCCAGCCCTAGGATTGCTGGTGCCCCAGGCAAGCTGAACTTCAGCGCCCTTACAAGTATAATTTTAAAATTTGTTCACAATGAGGAAAAACTACAAATGTAGGAATAGAGAGTTTATTACAATTAACAATATTCACTCAAAGTACAACTAAACATTCTCAAAATGGAACCATGTATGAAAATATGAGAGAGAGTGTTGCCACTTTTGTCTGAGGTAAATCCACAAAAAAATATAAAAATTCCACAAAGTGGCAACACTGATGAGATATTAAAGGATGGCAGCGCTGCCAGGCGTATGTAATTTGTGCTCAACACTCACCTACGCGGCCACATCAACCCATGTGACATGTCATCCCATGTCGGGCCAAGCTAACCTTAGCTTTACTGGTAGTCTGGTACTAATGCTATTGGCTAATATAATGTCATAATCCTTGAAAATTTGACTCCACATCAGGAAATTTTCACATTTGACTCTTTTATTTCATTTTATTTATTTATTTTTCTATTTTTCCCTTTGTATTTGGAAGATCCCAAACACATGACGTGGCGCCCCTTAGCACGTGGCACCCTGGGCAACTGCCCGAGTTGCCAGTACCTTGAGCCAGCCCTGTTTCCAGTTAAATACTTAGTTCATTTTGGGAGAAAAATTGGTGCTCCTTTAGTATGCAGCCTACAAATTCTGCCGCGCTCTACTTTTTTCAAAGTGCAGTCTACAGGTTTTTTCCATTAAATTTGTGCCTGCTCACGCATTCTACCACTTTTTTTTTTTGCTAAATGACTCACTCACATGACACAGACCCTATTTGACCTTGAAATTCAAAATGATTGTTTAACATCAGTAGCTTGAGAAATTTGAAGCAGTAAAGTTGTAAACAATTCAATTGCCAGTGCTACTATAGTATGCGGTCTACCTACGATTAGGTTTAGTCAAGATATTTTTGTTAAAACTAACGAAAATATCATGACTAAACCTAACCAATCGTCAAGGGCGACTGACATTGGGATGTAAACAAGCAATTAGTAAACAAGCTAAGAAGGTATACTTACATTTAAACTGTGTTTTTAACTTTTCAATAAATTTTTTTCAAAGTAAGATTGTCATTTCAACCTTCTTTAACTACATTTAAAAAACAAATTGGTGTAGACCGCATACTAAAGTGTTAATTTGTCTGTAGACCGCATACTAAAGGAGCACCGAAAAATTATTATGCCAATTAAATAATCTTTAAAAATTATCTAGACAGCTGATTTGCCTTTCATATGTAAATTAGACATTAATGATGAAGTGCATACCTCCAAACAAAATTTTAATTAAGAATTCACTTTCTAATACTACTTTATATAGATTTAAACATGTGGGCGCAATTACCCCACTTTATGGTTATATATTAAAGACTTTAGAAAAAATGTCATTTAATATAATTAGTAATAGAGATGCACCAGAACTTGGTTCTGCTAGTTACTTCCAGCTGGAATTCAATTTTTTGCAGTAGGTTCCAGTTCCAGCTGGAACTTATGAATGTGAAATATGTTTAGGCCTATAATAAAAGCCATTTCTTTATGAATTTATTACAAATTAATCCATTTTTCAGACCTTAATATCGAGTATCTTCACTTTCTGCTGCTTTGGATTTTTTTGAATTTGCCTCTTCATTCTCTCTATATTAAAGCATATGTTTTGCTTTCATATGCTTATGTAATGGTGTGGTACTAAAGTTTCTAGGAAGACAATCTTTTCCACCTCTCCTTATGCCTTTTTTACATAATTTGCATTCTGCAACTTCATCAGCTTGATCTTCTACAGAAAAGAAATTCCAAATAAAGGACATAATGCTTCTGTATTAGTCAATGGCTAATGATATTATGTGATAAAAAATTGAGCTCTATATGTATTATTTAAAAAGGACTTTATAGAAAATTTACTTTAAACTTCAAATGATAAAAAAAAACAACCAAAATTTGATTTATCATCATTATTGTACTAAGTAACACTCAGGGCTGCCAGCTTCTTATAATATACTGTATTCACTAAAAATTATCCCACAGCTACATTAATAAATGTACACCTACATAATATAACTAGGTCTAAATAGAGCTATAAAAGAGTAACTGGCCAGTTACTTCCAGCTGGTTACTTTTTAAAGTTCCAGTCAGTTCTGGTTCTGGCCAGAACTTAAAATGTTGGTTCTAGTGCATCCCTAATTAGCAACTTGGAATTGAAATCTGATCATAAAATACTGGTACACCTTTACACCATTAGATAACCTTGACAGACACAAGTGGCTTCATATTTTCCAACTGTAATGTAAAATTTTAAATCTATTTCATAGCTCCCTATTTGGGACTAGAACCAAACTGGGATCAATGAAAGAAAGCCACCCCAGCCTTCTTTAGTTATATTTTCATTGGGTAGCCTTATAAAGCTAACAACCTAACCTAACCAATCATCAAGGGCATACAATTGACCTAATGATTGGTTAGGTTAATTTGTGATATTTTTGTTAGTTAGCCTTATAAAGCTAACTAAAGAAGGCTGGGGGTGGCTCTCTTTCATTGATCCTCAAACTGAGACATTTAATGAAAAATTGGTAGATCTAGTACCTATACCACTTTTCAAACTAAAATAGTAGTTTCAGATCTGGTAAAGTGATCTAGCTTAAGAGTGCTATCAGATAGGTTATTTGCCCAGCTTCTTTCCTTTTTCCTATAGGATTTAAAGTAACTTCACAGAGTTTTAGAATCTGTTAGGGCTAGGTGAAAATCATGATAATGGATCACCAAGTACAAAAATAGTGATTATCATCAGTCATTTTAGATATGATAATCAGAAGCATGGCATTTTTCATTAGAAAAATTAATAAATTGTAAAATACAAAATTTTAACATTATTCAAGGTTAGAGTACTTATTAAATCAACAAAGCAATTAAACATCCTGCTAGACTGATTTTCAGAAACTGCTGGATTGAGGCTCAAAATCACTAGATTTTGTTGACATGTATCACTATATTAACACCTAAATTTAAAATTTTGCAATATACAGCAATACCTTGATCATCATCATTGCTATGCTTGCAACTAAAATTTACATCATCTTGGTTTTGCTATTTCATCATCATACACCTGCCAGCATCACCCTTCCCCTCTGCACATAAGTAACAAGTGCGGCTGAGGTGCCATATTGGACAAATTTTGTTCTAAAATATACAGTGCCCGCGAAAAGTATCCGATCACCCTTGAAATTTGTATTTTTTACATAAAAAACAATGTTTAAATGTATACTAACCTTATATTAGTATTTTGTCATCTGTCCTTTGGTTTGGATGACTTGTTCTAGACGTTTTGGCATGGATTTAATCAAGTTTTGACAAACTTCCACTGATATTTCCTTGCACCATACCTTTTTGATGGCCTCTTGTAATTTTTTGACTGAGCCAGTGTCGTGGCATTCAACCTTATTTTTTATTATTAGCCACAGATTTTCTATCGGATTGAGATCTGGACTATTACCAGGCCAATCCAAAATATCAAATTTATTGTCAGTAATCCATTTTGTCACTATTTTGGCCCTGTGACATGGTGCACCATCATGCATGTATGTTTTTGTCCTTTGGATTGCCATTGCCATTGGAAGTTTATCCTGTAGCATTGCTAAATACCGTGCACCATTCATAGTTGTGTTCTTCGGAAGAAAATATAAGTTTCCACGCCCATAGTAACCGAAACAACCCCAAACCATCACACTTGGAGGGTGTTTCATTGTCTTTAGGGTGTATTTAGGGTCCATCCTATTTGAGCCAATAGGCCGGCGAACCTTTTTTGGACAACTTCTGAATGTCAAAAATGTCGACTCATCGCTAAATAAAACCTTCTTCCAGTCATCAACAGTCCAATGAATGTATTTTTTACAAAATGCGACACGTTTTTTACGCATTTTTTCATTAATGAACGGTTTCTTAGCAGCATGGCGAGATGGTAATCCGAGTTCTTTTTGGAGCCGCTCCTGGATAGTTCGTTCAGAAACACCAGATAACAAATTATTCATATTAAATTTTATTTCTTTCGCAGTTATTGTTGGGTTTTTCAATACTAAACGTTTCATAAGTTTGTCTGTTCACGAATTTGTTTTTCTCGGTCTGCCAGATCGTTTTTTAGGGACTGGCGTGGTTAGGCCACCATTGTTCTTAGCCCGTGAAACCCATAAATTAACGGTACTTTGGGATATGTTTAATTCCTTAGTTATCTGTCTCTGTGATTTCCCACATGCATGCAAAGCAACAATAGCACCTCGACAATCACTCTTAAGTTGTTTTTTAGCACACATTATATATAAATTTTATTTACACCACTTTCTGTAAAAAAAAAAAAAATATCAAGAAATTTACACAAACAGTGAAATCTGACAAATTTGAGACACAGCCACCCGCAACGAAGGCTACCAGAACACTAATTTGAGAATGCGTTGGATAGATCTCATATCAGCGAGCAACCTCAAAGTTACCAGATGTCGCTAGAACAAATAGAAAGTGAATTACGTGTCTCTGAATATTAAGGGAAAATATTGTATTTTCTTGAGTGATCGGATACTTTTCGCGGGCACTGTAATTTCCAATTTAATTTTTTCATTCATATATATTTTTTTGTTTAAATAAAAGGTTTGAATTGAAAAGTTTTCTTATTGATGTTTTTCCTGTGATTGAGCTATTAAAGCGAGTGTATTTGTAATGCAAAAATCCTGATTTTGACAAAAAAAAAAAAATCTGAGAATGGAACCTTTTTTTTTTCCCATAGGTTACATTCCTTGAACATCATTGTTTTGAATACCATTGCCTTTTCTAGGAAAACATTAGTGATGATGCTTCAGATATTGCTGTATACTGATAAATTCACAATCCAGATATATAAATCATGTCTCTACTGTATATACAATTCAAATATATTATATTACTGTATAAATTTTAGTGTAATTACACATTACTATTATTAATAATGAGAAAATTAGAAAACAGCCTTGTAGACTTGATCTAAGAAAATACTTTTTTAGTCATAGTAGTAGATTTTTGGAATGATTTGCCATATGATGTGGTAAACAGTAGCTCATTAGTTAATTTTAAAGAAAATTTAGACTCTTTCATGAATGAGAGTGAGTGAGTTTGTAGATTGTAAATACTGTATATTTCTGGGTTGAGTTTGTGGGCTACTTTGGTAGTAGTAAATAGTTGTACATTAGTTAGCTGACTTGAGATTGATGTTTTGCAGGATTCTATTGTTATTAGCTCATAACTTGGGGTAACTTTGTTAGGCCCTGGTGGCTTCATGTTTTCCAAATGAAATGTAATGTATCACGATAATCACGACAATTGACACCCATTTACTAATGATTATCATGGGCCATTCAGTGTTATCACCCAGCCGTAGAATCTATACACCACTTTTGCCAAAATTCTCACATGATACTAGATTTAAAAAATAAATAAATATTTTTGTACAAAATTTTGAATCTGGATGAGATCAATACAAATATCTAAACATTGATACACTTATTCTCAAGTCCAAGTGCACAATTAACCATCTTATCCCGAAGTATATACTTCAATACTACTATATAGGTTCCTCTCAATTTGATAAAAGTGATTTAATCAATCAGGTATCCTCGCTTTTACAGTCCTAAATTAATATTTGCAAATTCAAGCACCTTTTGTGGTCTAAAATTATCTAACCTATATAATGTATTTTCAGATTACAGTGGTTTAAATTTAGTAATTTTTGAGCAAGTTATCAAGATGGACACACTTTTCAAATTAATATTACAAATAGCCTTGATGGGTATTTGCTACACTTTTCCCAGTTTTCTATAAGAAAGGAGTCATGGTACCATACTTTTCTGTTATACCCCACAAATTGACAAATGGTTAGGTTTAGTCATGATATTTTCATTAACACTAACAAAAATATTATGACAACCTAACCAATCATTAGTGTGTGTGTGTATATATATATATATATATATATATATATATATATATATATATATATATATATAGGGTGTCCCGTGTCTGGAACCAGAGGGCAAAATGATGAAAACATCAATAAAAATGCCACACACACTTTTGGGGACTGCTTGTGAGACGAGTGAAGATGGTAGCAGCTGTGTCATCATTGGTAGATGTCCCCAGAGGTCCACTGCATGGTTTATTTCCTATAGATCCTGTTTCCCTGAACTTTGCTACAAGTTTGTCGACACAGCTGTGTGTTATCAGTGCATGGTCCAGATGCAATCTGTTAAATTCCTCAGCAACCTCCCTCTGACTCAGATTTCCTAGATGTGTTTTTCCTTACTCAAAGACATCATGGGCACTTGCATAAACAGAAAAATGTGAATTACTTATGGAACACCCTGTATATGCCAGTATATACAATTTGGTTCTACATAATTTAGGACTCATATTATTAGTTAGAATTTAGGACCATAAAAGCGAGGATATCCAATCAAGCTTCTATTTATTAGTCCTAAGCCTAATCTAAGTTTTTATGAAATTAAATTTAAACACCTGGCCAAATATTGAAATCATCAATTTCACTTGATCTTTGATTGCCAAGAAGGGGCTGATTTTCTCTGTTTCCATGTCTTGATGGTGATCCCATCAATGAGTTTGAGGAAATTCCCCCTATGTGACCAAAAGCAACTTCAGGCAGTAGTGCAGCCCCCGAGTCTTGAGAGCCCTCAGATGCTGTAGAAAATGACCTATTTTGATTGTCTGTTATTTCTTCTAATGCTAAAGCTGTAGTAGATTCGGACAGTGATATGGATTCCAACGGTTTTGAAGAATTATTTATAACAGACGTTGTGTTCGAAGAAGGTGATCCCGCAGTTGTTTTGCTGGGTTCTGAGGAAGCTGTGTTGTCTTCTGTAGTCATTTAGTTGGGCCTATGTGATCAGTCTTATTTCTTCACATAAATATTAAAAATTTTCCTTAATAATAATGGGGTTATTATCAGTATATGCTTAATCAAATATTTAAAAAATTTAAACAGTGTCATATGACGACAAGCAGCACTTCCAATGTTTACATGATTACGTCATATCAGGGACACCAACATATTTCTTGTCCGATGCTAACTAATGAAACATTTTCAATTTGACGTCATGTTTAAACTATATCAGTTGCTCGGAAACGAGCACAGGACTATCTTTTTCTGCTGCATTTTTTTTTTGTAACTATTCAACTGTTCTTTTAAAAGATTCGCACTCCTGCCAACAATTGACAACCCTCGACAATTAATTATTAACAATCGTCATTCTTTGGCCACCAACTTTGCATTAACGTAATTTTCTTTTTTTAATTACTACAATACCATCCATACTTTAAGGTTCGATCGCGTCAATTTTGGGAGCAAAATTTCTGTAATAACTGAATGAAGGGTTGTAGCGTAACTCGTGCATTTGATAAAACAATAAAATAATAATGTACATTTGAAACCACTTGAAAAATAGTAGTTTCCATGTATACTAATGTATAATGCAACCTTTGGTTAGCTTCCGCCCGAATTGTTCATTCTAACGAAGGTCAAGCTTTTCACCCCACCTTAGACCTACAGTTTAACGTGGAATCCGAACCACGCCCCATCAGCATCCCAGCGTCTTAACCACTAGGCCGCCTAGGGTACCCATTTATCTACCAACCACTTTATTGTGTGGAAGGATGAACAGCTGGGTTTTGCTGCGCGCCGGCTGCCATCGGATCTCGAACCCGGGGCCGATGGATTCGTAGTCAGCGACGATAACCACTACACCACCACCACCACATATCCCTTCGCTTTGTCCGGAGCTATAGGGCGCGTCCCTCTGTGGCCAATGGGGGAATGCATCTTCCTTCGATGTAAGGGCTCTCTCTGCCCTCGTGGACCATTCGACCCGTTTGGGGAGCCGGCTGATCTCCTACCCTCCTACTTATATTTCTCTCTCCTCCTTTCTCCAACTCTTTCTAGTTTTGTCTTTCCTCCCTCCCCGCATTTGACTTTGTTTTGGACTTTATTTTTTTATTTTTTCCCCTTGGACCTTGGGTGAAGGAGGTGGTTGTCCTTCACCCTTGTCGCTCTTAAACCAAACCAAAGCCCTGTCCCTGCCATCTTTCACCGCGCGTTGGATGAAAGTGGCCGCCTCGTAGGCACGGGGACTGGGAATGGGTGTATCTCGCCTGCGTGACATCTATTGGCGGTGGGACCGAGTGAGCCCACGATTCGCCTTTCCCTTGTTGGAGTCGATGGTGGCTGGATACGCGCGGGGGATGAAAATTCTCCTTGTCTGCTATGGATTCTTCTACTCGGTTAACGACTTCCGCTTCTAATACTCAGACTACTACTACTCTCAACACTCGGGTGGTAGGCAACCAGGCCCTCGAGTCCCCTACCACTGGAAGACTGCATCCAGATGGGGTTGACCCCCCTCTGGTAACTGATCACTTGCATCCTCCTTTACCGTTGCCGACCCCAGGCTGTACCCTGAATATCTCCTTGGATGTACACCCTCTGGAGCAGGGGTCTCGCCCCAGCTGTCTTCGGGCAAGTCAAGTTCCATCCAAGATTTACCTCCAAAACCCGGCTTCTTGCTCTCCCCGTATGCCCCCTCACCCGCCGTCGGCCCGCCTCCCCACGGAAAGAGCCCCGAGGCGGACGGGGAAGTCGGCATACACGACCATCCTATCGACAGTTGGATATCCCAGTCCACTTCGACTCTACTGCCTCCATATCCCTTCCAAGTATCCATAAGTCCCTAGAGACCCCGACCTACCTCTGGATCCCTTCTGACCAACTCTGAACGGACGTTTCAGGCGATCCGAGCCCGCAGCAGCTCCAGCCGTTATGATGTGCGACCGCAGAGGGATGGTTCCCTCCTCATAAAATCACGCTCAGCCACAGAGACGAAAGCCCTACTTTCCATCACTGAGGTCCTTGGATGCTCGGTGTCCGTTTCACCACACCCTCGCCTGAACCAGAGTCAGGGCACTATTTATGCCACACGCCTATTGTTAATTACAGTGAACGAGCTCTTGGAGAACCTCGCACCCGAGGGTGTCACCAAGATCCATCGCTTCACATCCCAACAGGGAGGTACCCCCTCCCCCACCCAGCGTCTACTTCTTACCTTCAATAACTTAGTCCTTCCCGACCGTATTGTATGGGGTATGTGAGACCGCACGTCATGCGAATTCTCTGTCCGCCCATACATCCCAGACCCGACCCGTTGTTTTAAATGCAACAAGTTTGGACATGTTAGCTCAGTTTGTCGGCAGCCGCACCAATTGTGTGTTCGTTGCGGACAAATCGCTCACCCAGACAAGTGCCCCAACACACCCAAATGCTCCAATTGTGAAGGTGCACACCCATCTTCATCCCGCGAATGCCTGTTCTTCAGGTTCGAGAGGAGGTCCGAGGCCTGCAGGTAGCGGATTTCCTTAGCCTCCGAGAGGCACGAGACAGGGTGCGGAGTCGGGAGGTGAGACCGGGCGTATCTTACGCCGCAGCCCTCGGCTCTGTCCTCTCGGCACGCCGCCCTGGCCTGCCGCTCACAACCCCCTCGACCAGTGCTCCCCATCCCTCAGGGGGAGTCCTCGCAGAGCTGACGACCTCCTGTCCCCCACCATTCCTTCTCTCCACGCACCTCACCTGCCACAGATTCCACAGGAGTCTGGGACCAGGACACCCAGGCCCCACCCACCTCGAACCCTGCCCTCCCAGCACTCTGCACACACCCGAACCTATCGCCCGGAGTAAGCCGACGAGGCGGAGACGTCGGAGTGAGTCGCCAGACCCTCCGGACTTTCAATTTGTCTCTCCCTCTTCCCCTAGTGCTAAGAAGACGGATCGGACCTTCACACCGCCCACTTCGCCTATGAGGACCAAACCACCCCACCGCAGAAGTCCCATCAATCTACCCCCACAGACTCGGACAATAGTTGCCGAAGTACATGACCCACCCCCACGACGAGATCCAATCTGGACAACATCCTCTCCCCCGAGGATCCAGTGGATGCGGCTCTGGCGCAGCTACACGGTGAGGGGAACTCGGCTGCGCCCGTGAGTCTCATGGACCTGCCCTTGCCTCCTGGTGCCATTTTTTCTACCCCTCCACGAGAACACTGGTTCATCTCCTCCCACCCCGACTATACCTGCTCCCCTAAAATCCCCGGCCCACGCCCTGTCAGCCACTCTGAGCACGTCTTCCCTCCCACCTGCCGGGTCCTTCTGACACCCCTTATCGCCACCTGGGGTCCGTCATGAGACCCCAGACAGGCGGGGAGGTACCAATTTGGGAAATAAAACGCCGCCCCCATGGCCCGAACACAAAAGCCCATCAAGAAATTTCGCACCATCGGAGCCCACGACAATCTCCAAGCTGCCGTGATCCACGCCTCCGGTCTCGCTTGGCCGACTCGACCCCGCGGAGATCGACTGGCCGACCGATTCCTTCTCTGGTAAACGGCAGATAGCCAGCCATACTTCTGACCCATTCTTCGCCTTCGCGAACCTCAGATCTACCTTCACACTCCAACCTCTTCGCACCTATACCTTTACACATCCACCATCATCAAATAATGGATCCCCCGAAAACTACAATATTACACGAACTGCAGAGGAATATTCGCGAATTATGAAGGCCTTAATTCCTTGACTGCCACTTCCCGTCCGGTGTGCGTCTGTCTCCAGGAATTCATCCTGGGGACCAGACCCATGCCCTGCCCGACTGGATATTCTTTCATCACCACCCCGTCTCCTACCTGCACTCGAAAGGGGGCTGCCATTTTCATCCACCACGCAGTCCCCTTCTACAATCTCCCTATCCGATCCCCAGGTGATTGCTACCCGGCTTTCACTGGATAGACAGTACACCGTCTGTTCAATATACCTCCCTCCACACACTTAAGTTTCCCGCGATGACCTGGTGGAGGTGGTACAACTCCCCAGGCCCTTTCTATTACTGGGCGATTTCAATAGTCGCCACCCCATGTGGGGAGAGAGAGACTCCACCTATATGGCCCCGACCCTGATCAACATCATGACCGAGCTCTCCTTTGAGTGCCTCAATGATGGCTCTCCTACATTCTACCATGCCACCACCTGCACTCCATCCTGTATAGACCTGTCCTTCGTTTCGACCGATGCCCTCCTAAATTTCTCATGGCAAGTCCTCCAAGAGGATTATGGAAGTGACCATTTCCCAGTTCAACTCGCGCTCAATTGGCCCGACCAGACCGTTCGAGTACTGGAGAAATGGATTACTGCAAAAGCGAATTGGTCCCGCTTCCACGACGATACATATACAACCCGAACGACTGCCAACTTCCCATCCTCCTACGAGTGTATCGCATACTTCGAATCAACGCGGTAGCGGCTGCGTGCTCTAGCATCCCGCGATCCCCCAACTACCACCGCGCCCGACGGGTACCTTGGTGAACCCCAGAGTGCACGGAGATCGTATGCGCCAAGAAGACGGCTACTCGACGGTTCTACCGTACGCGACTTCCCATCCATCGCACGGAGATGCAGCGGGCCAGGGCCATCGCCCACCGCACAATGAAGACCGCGCCGAGCTTCTTTGCGTGCCTTTGTATCCGGCGTCACCACCACCACACCTTCGGCTACCATCTGGAAGATGGTACGGGGCGTCGAGAGGCGACATGTCCCTCCCCCCGACACCCCAGACTCCTATACGAGCCAAAATTAGTGGCAAACCATCTAACTTCTACTTTCGCCTCCGTTTCTTCCTCTGCAGTTAGCTCCCTCGTACCCGCCCCTAAAAATAGCTCCTCTTCACCGTCCATAGACAGCTCCTACAAACGACTGTTCACCATGCTGAACCACAGGCGGCACTGGCCTCTCGACGATCCCCTTGTCCCGGCCCAGACGGTCTCCACTACAGCATGATCCAGCACATCCACCCTACCTTACAAAATTTCCTACTAGACCTATACAACCGCATATGGATAGAGGGCGCCTTTCCCTCCTGGTGGAGGGAGACCTACGTAATCCCTATCCCCAAACCCGGCAAAGATTCCCTCGACCCCACAAACTACAGACCAATCGCCCTAATGTGTTGTGTGCTGCAAAATTTTTGAAAAAATTGTCGCGACGCGACTATCGTTCTTCCTCGAAAATAGTAATTCCTTCCCGGCTACCCAGTTCGGCTTCAGACAATTTCGATCCACCACTGATCCCCCCCCCCATTCCGGACATTTCTTCCTATCAATATTTTTTGACATCCAGAAGGCCTACGACACCACTCATCGGACAATAATCCTTAGTCAGCTCCAAAGTCTAGGGCTCGTAGGAGCCATGCCGACCTTCATCAGGGGCTTCCTATCCTCCCGAACCTTTAAAGTTCGGGTGGGCTCAGTCCTCTCAGACACTTTCGTGCAGATGGACGGGGTCCCACAGGGAAGCATCCTCAGTGTTCTATGCTTTTCCATCGTCATGAACACAGTCTCAAAATGCCTTCCACCCAACATCCGTTCTTCCATCTACGCGGATGACCTTGCGATCTACTTTGCAGGGCGGGAGCCGTCCGTAGTTCAACGGCAAATTCAGCTCGCCATCTACCGGGTGGAAAGGTGGGCGACGTCGGTGGGTTTCCGCCTCTCCACCCCGAAGTCCAAGTGTATGCTCTTCAGCAGAAGAAGACCCGCAACCCTTCCTGTTCCTCTGTCACGCTATACGGCAATCCTCTTGAGGTGGTACCCTCCACGCGATTTTTGGGCGTGATTCTAGACCGACGGCTCAACTGGGTTCCTCATATCAAACAACTGAAGCAGTCCCTCCAGCGTCCCCTCGCTCTACTAGATCACCTCTCCCACACCACATGGGGCGCAGACCGACGCTCTCTCCTTCGTCTTTACACTTCCATGGTCCAGTCGAAGCTGGACTATGGCAGTGTAGTATACGGTTCAGCCTCCAACACCTGCCTCCGTATCTTGGACCCGGTCCTTAATAGGGGCCTCCGCCTCGCCACTGGTGCTTTCCGCTCTTCCCCAGCCTCCAGCCTTCAAGTGGATTGCAGTTACCTCCCTCTCGCCCTCCGACGGGGTCTGCTCCTCGTGAGGACATACCTCCGTGCACAGAGACTACCCTCTTCGCTTCTATGCGCGGCGATTTCTGAACTCCCACCCTAGGGACGGAGCTGGCACTTCACTAAAGAGGTCCGCTCTTTCCTTGACCTTTCTAACATGCCCGTCCCCTCAATTATCCCCATTTCATACATCTACGCCCCCTAGCTCCTCACCCCTATCAAGTTTTGCAGAGACCTGTGTGCTCTACCGAAGATTACAATGAGTGCTACGGTATACAGGTCACTCTTCCGTGAACATGCAACCCAACATCCGGACACAGTCTCCATTTATACAGATGGTTCCCGTTCGGAGACTGGTGCGGCCGCCTCAGCGGTGATACTGGCCCAGCCACTTTCTCGAGGCGTCAGCCTGCCCCGCGAGACCTCCGTTTTCTCGGCAGAACTCTTCGCGATTAAGGAGGCCCTCGACATAGTGCGCACTCACTCTGCCAGCTCT
The DNA here is from genome assembly GCA_023014485.1 of Bathynomus jamesi. NCBI lineage: Eukaryota > Metazoa > Arthropoda > Malacostraca > Isopoda > Cirolanidae > Bathynomus > Bathynomus jamesi. The sequence continues at coordinate 618,949 of JAJOZX010001044.1, forward strand.
TTCGTCATTTATTCAGATTCCCAAAGCGCACTTCTCTCCCTAGAGAGATTTAACCCCCCTCATCCGCTCGTCTGTACCATCCAGCAAATCTTCCATTTTTTAACAGCCTTCCGACACAAGACAATCGCCTTCTGCTGGGTCCCGGCACATGTCGGCATCCAGGGTAACGAGGAGGCGGACCGCACGGCAAAGTCGGCCTGCTTACTGCCGGCCTCCTCCCGGCCCCTCCCTTTCAACGACTTCCCGAATCTCCGCTCCCACTTCCGTTCCATCTGGCAACAGGAATGGGACCAGGCCACACAAAACAAACTTCACAAGATCAAACCGCAAGTAGGATACTGGGCCTCCTCCTTCCACCAGTCCCGACATAAAGAAGTGATTATAGCCCATCTCCGCATAGGACACACACGCATTACTCATGGTCACCTTATGGCTAAATCGCCAGCCCCGCTCTGCCCTACCTGCCATACTCCCATCACTGTCGTGCATCTCCTGGTCGAATGCCCAAACTTGTCCGCTCCTCGTTGTAGAGGTTTCCCTCACTTGGCCGAAATTCCCATACCCGAGCGTCTACAATTCATGCTCGCTGAGGGCCCCTATTTTTCGGGGGAAGCGATTTCCCGTTTCCTCACTTATTCCCACCTGCTTCAACGGGTCTGAGACCAGGCCCCTCATACCCACTACCCAGTAACTGAACATTACATCCCCAACTCAGTAACACCACTCACCCACTGCCTCGCTGAGATATGTACCACACTAGGTACGAATCGGCGGTAAAATAAGAAAAAAAAAATATATATATATATATATCGAAGTTAAGCGACATTGGGTCTGGGTAGTAGTTGGATGGGAGGGAGACCGTCCTCCGCGCCCAGATTATGTAGCGACCCGTGGTTCGGATCCCACGTAAAGCTGTAGGCCCCCTCCGTCATATGACCTTAGATGTTGCGGTGGTGGTTAAATAACCCCAATTAAAAAAAAATTATATATATGACCAAAGTCTATTTATAACAAGAGCTGTAACTCCCGCCTATTTTTGCTTTTATCTTTTTTCTCTTTTGCCTTCTAACGTTCGGCAAGAGAACTAAATTATCCACAAAAAACACGAACGTAAATTCTACTTCAGTATTTATTAAAGTACATTATTTAATGAAATACAGGATGAGTTAATAAATTTCATAAAAAGATACTGTATTTTAAAGATATGTTATAATAACGCATTAATTTTTGTTAATATCTTTTAAAATCTATATCATGCGAGTATGCCCTTCTGTAAGGAAGGCCATCTTCTCCTTCCATACGCAAGGTAACGAGTACCTAAATATTCATTTGGTGGAATAATGCCATAAATAATAGAAAATATCTTCACTTTTGTGTTGGGGCAACGACTTAAAGAGCCTCGGAGTCCCCTGAGGAGAGGGCCATAAATATCCCCACTTGTCTCCCCGTTGCCGATACCGGGAACGCAAACCCGGGCAGCGGGGCTGGTTCTGCTACTGCCCATTCGAGATACTCTGGACCTCTGCCGGATTCACTTTTCATAAACTTCTGCAACATTCTTGGCCTTTCCTCAAATTTTCAGTGTTGAACCTCGCTCTCTCTGTCACAGAAACTCGGGTGTCTGGAACAATTGACAGCAACCCCTTTTCTGTACCCTCTTACTTTCTCTATACTCAATTTCACTCCAAAGTGTTCTTGCGTATAGGTACGCAATAAACTAACTTGTTCTCGTATTCACGAACTTTAATCCTCCGAATTCTACACTCTCCGGCTACGGCTTAGATGCCAATCTCAAACTAAATACATCTGCGCTCTCTACCTTTCTCCTAAATCTACGGGGCTCCAATAAACCTTAGACCCCCCGCCCATGGCCTAAACCATTAGAGGTACAGTAAAACTAAACATACGTCACAAGAGAATTTAATCCTGCATTTAATGAGAAACAATTAAAACTTGGTGTTCCCGCCATTGGCTTCCAAGACAGCCTGAATTCGCTTTGAGTAGCTTGCCAAAAGTGACGTGAATAGATCTTGATCGTTATGCAAATTTGCTAAAACAGTTTCAATGTGTTGCGTCATTGTATCCTTCGAAAATCGATTTGCTGCAGGTTCTTTAAACAAGAGACATTCAACCTTGTCCTTTATAACTGATCCAATGTGTTCGCAGACGTTCAGGTCAGGAGAATTTCCTGGCCATTCTTCATTTTCAAAGAAATCGATCTCATGGTTCCGCAACAACTGTTGAGTGGCTAATGCCTTAAAGCAGGGGGCCTTATCGTGCAGAAGTGTGACCTGATCGACATCCATAACATTGTTTGGGTTTCTTAGAAAAGGAATGACATGCTGGGATAGAATAATATCACGAAAATACTGTCCATCCCAACTCTGACCATTTGGCTTCAGCACCCACATGAGCTTCTTTGCAGTGAACAAAAACACACCAACACAGTCTGGACTTTTTAATAATGCGAGATAATGTTCATTGTCATCGATTTCATCTGGTGTTGTGGCCCACACTCGATCATTTTGGTAGTTAGGCCGACGTGTTACGTAAGCAAAAAATTCATCGGTGACAGCTAAATGCATGAAATCATCCACATACCAATCTTCAAGATAATGGGCAAACCACATTCTGTCATCGATGTTGAGTCGAGTTTTTCTTGGCTTTGGAAGTTCATGCCAAGGCTTTAAACCTTGCCTATGACGGTACAGTCGAATGATCTCACCACTAACGATCTTTCCTCTCAACACTTCGATCTCTCTAGAAAGTTTAGCATAGCTGTTTTTCCGCTTACGCGTACCGCTTTCAATGATGTTCTTTTTTCCTGAGAGTGTGACAAATTTGGGCGCCCAGATTTGGTTGTATCCATTTCACATTCATCCAGTTTTATTCCAATTTCTTTTGACGAAGTCCTCACTTCTTCGCAACTTTTTGGCAACCCATGAACGTGTTATAAAGGTGGCTCCAGCATCACGAGCTTTCCAAAATGTTATTGCTCGTATGCGATCTATCACACGTTGCCTCTCCGAATCACCAATTAATTGAGAACCCATTATATTATCACTTTATCCGCTATAGTAATTTTAATACCTGCAATAAATAAAGAATTTTATATATTTTTATAATCACTAAAAACTATTTCGATATAAGTAAACATGTAAGCTGAAAATGGGGGGGGCTAAGGTTTTTTGGAACCCCTTACTGAGTATCCAAAATTTTTTGACTACTTCGCTTCCAAAGTGTAATACACTATCTCACTCTCCCTTTCCTGAAATCTCCATTTTAGGCGATTTCAATGTTCACCACCACCTTTGGCTTTCCTCCCATTTCACTAACATCTTGGTAAACTAGCTTACAACTTCTCTATCTTCAATGACCTACAGCACATTGTACAACACCCTACTGGCCTACTCGTATCCCCGATCGCCTTGGGGATGGAAATAAATCCACAATGTTGGACCTAACAACTCTTCATACTTACTCTCTAATTTTTTTTTCCGTTGGGCTCCTCCTACCACAATCTTATATATGCTAACTGTTCTATCGCTCCATTTCGGCTTTGGTACTTTAGGGCCGCTGCCCTAAGGCAGTACGTCTCTGATTTCCTGTGCAATAATTACTGTTTCCGTAGCCGGGGCCTCTGCGATTGCACTGAGCGCATTACGGGGCGTTTCTCTAAGGGAATGGAGGCGTACATTCCATACTCTATTCCTACTACTAATGGGGGGGGGGGGGAACTCCGATTTAACTTTGTTCTAATACTATCCAAGACAGAGAGGAGGCTTCCAGAATGTACCATCGCCACCCAACTCCTGTCTCTCACTTTGCTTATATTTCAACCCGGAATCGTGCAAAATCTGTTCAACTCTCCAAAAATTCCTTGACAAAAATGTAAAAACCTATTCTAATTCTTCTGCTCTTTCTGGTATCCAACCAAAAACCTCTCCAACTACTTTACTTCTTTTCCCTCCTTTTTTCTATTCCGATAGCTCAGTTGCCGTCTCTTCTCCCGATAAAGCTGAACTCTTCGCTCAAACTTTCGCCTCCAATTCAACCATTGACGATTCCAGTACTGTTCCTGCATCTCCAACTCCCTCCGTCTTGTCTGAAATTTTCCTGATCGGAATCCGCGTTAGTCCTCAGTGAATCTTTCCTTTCTCCAACAGGCAGATTTTTTCTCTAACTATTCTTTTAAATATTTTAAGAAGATATGTCAGTGACACTGATCTCTAGTTCTTCGCTCGAAATCTATCCCCCCTTTTATATATAGGGACAATGTTCGCTCTTCGGAATGCCTGATGTTTCTCCTGCGTCGAGAAATCTTCTCCATATCCAATACAAGAACATAGGTAGCTAATTCATTCTTATAGTTTTTAATATCTATCTAACGTATACTGTATCTATAGCCCTGTTCAAAAATCAACTTTCTTATTTTCATAGGTTTCTGTACTTTATCCCATGCTTTTTGACCTGAAAAGGCCGAAAATCACAACCATTTTGACCTAGGTTGTTGGGAAGCATTGCCGCATGGAGTTTTAAGTTTTCTGCCTTGAAATCGGCCAAAAGCACCAGTTCCGGGGTCCCTTGAATCATGTTTTGCACTATAACGTTTTATCTAAACAAGATAGAGCAACAAAATAGGCACCAAATTAAAGTGTTTTTAATCCTCTTTCTAACTTATACAATTATGATAGTCTTGGACAAGAAATGGCACATACAAAGATTTCAGAAATATCACAAAATTCGTTTTCTCACACTCAAGGCAGACAAGGCGCCTTATTCATGACACAAATTTGAGATTAACATTTTGTCAAGTCTAATCGATCAAGAAGTGAAAGCATTACATGATGATTAATTTCATAATGACATTTACACAGTCAGTTGTTGAGAGCTTGTTTCTTGAAGCTGTCAAAGCGGCGTCTGTTGAACTCCACAGCTTGAAGGAGATAGTCCCTTTGCTTGGCATCTGTTGTTATGACATTTGCAAAGTCGCTCATCATCTTGACACCACGTTCAGCAATGTCATTCACCGCTTTCAGATTCTTAACATAGTCCAACGCTTTTCTGTAGTCCTCATTCTGTGGCCAAGACGTGACAGGTTCCAGAAGCCACTCGGATCCAATGTTCAGTGTGTCCAGCAGGAAATGTGATTCTGGGCCAATGAGATCAACCAGGGTGGTCTTAGCTGTGACTCTCTGGAATAGAGGCTTTCCTGTTCTGAAGCTGTCTGACTTCTCAGTGGCATGTAACTGGGCAGCAATGTCGTGCTTCAATGTGTCACTCAATCTACTGCTGAACAGGGCAAATGGCACGACTTACTGCGTCAGGTACCATTTGTGGTTTTCCATCTTATTAAGTACTGCATCAGCAAGCTCTGGGTCAGTTTTCTTGTACTTCAACATGTCCTGGATTAGACTTAGATCATTCACGGGAGCATCTGCAGCAGACATTGACATCATCCATACAGGAGTGTAGAACAGCGCAAGGAAGGTGTTGAGTCTTTCCAGCTTTGATACAGTGTCTTCGTCGTACTCAAGTTGATCTGCAAACATCAGCATTTTCATGGAGTACAGGTTTCTGGCCATCCATCTGGCCTGATGAATGGCGCCTGGTCGACTCCAGTGAATACCTCGAGGAGGCGTTCCTCCAAGAACAATGACTGTCAGTTCAGCCATTTCCCTGTAGTCGGCTCTTGGAAGCCTTTCTGCTGTTAGAATGTCTTGGAGTATTTCTTCACTACTGTTGTTCTTTTTCTTCAGCCATTTGCTGTTGATAGCCAGCATCTTTGGGTTTTCCTTGGACAAGTCCGTCCAAACATCCTTCAGATGCTCAAACCAGGGATTATCTGGCCCCTTCACCTTCCCAAACAGCTTCTCCCAAACTGCTCCTACTAGGATTTCCAGGATGTGATGTCGACAGGCCAGATAAAACACCTTTTTGTTCAGCATTTTCTCTAGCAGTTTGGCAGCTCCTCTGTGAACTCCACTGTTACTGGATGTAGTGTCAAAAACAAGGCAGTAACATTATCCGTAAGTTCCCATGTCTCCAGTAAATCCATTGAAGCCTCAGCCTGAGCTGTGCCAGAAGAATTGTCGATGACAGGTACTCCCAATAACTTTGCTTCAGTGTATGAAGGTGGACCAGACACTAGCACAGCTAAAGTCTCTGAGGTATTTCCAAGTTCACTGCCCAAGACATCTTTGAGCAACTTTCCATCCCAGTGTAAGGCAGCGTACTGTGGGGGGTTTTCACAAAACTTGGACATGTGACTCTGGCTGATATTATACGTGGACAGCATTCTGTTGCGACGTGTTGTTGAGGTTGAGATGACGAAGTTATCCAGATCAGCCCCTCCAGCTTTCAAGGTGGCAGAAACCATGGCAGTAACTTCATTGTCTGATAAACCAAGACGATCAGCTGTATTGCAGATGACATCACATTCCATGACCTTCCTTGGAAACGTCAGTCACACTAGTCACAGTGTCTTGATGGTGAGAACATCCAGGACGAGGCTGATGGTAATCCATGTCCTCTGTGTTAGCGTCGTTGTCAGTTGAGTCACCCCAGGTAATGTCATCCACATGAACAACTGCCTCTTGTTCTGCTGCAGCTGTAAAATAGTACAACATGTTAAGACAGTAATTGTTAAGTACATGCTAAATATCGCAATGGAGTAAAACTTAAAACTTTTTGTAACGTTCAAAGTAATTAGTTTTACCTTGTTCTTGTCTATGCTGCAGTCTTTCATTCCTCGCTGCTTGCTGCAGGGATCTTGTCTCAAAAATCTTGTCATGACCAGACATATGACCTTTCCTCCCAGTCTTTTGGTCTTCGTAGAACCTGATATCCTCATCTTTCTTCTCTCTGGATAACAGTCTGTTGTTCTGTATTTCCTGGATTGCATCTGGAGCTCCTATATCGAACAGGCTGTCTAATTCCAGCACAAATGCTCCTCTTTTTCCTCCAGGGTTACTTGCTCTTCCTTTGCTTTTCACCAGAGCACGATGTTTCTCATGTAGTTTCATGAAGAGCTTCATTGCGTTGTACTTGGTCATTGTCTTGATCCTAGCCATCTGCCAGAATGGGATGATAGATTCAACTGTTTCATATGCAAGGTCTTGAACCATGGGCCTCCCTGCATTTTCCGGTAAATTCTGAAGATTAAAGAAATACTGGAACGCCTGTCTGTTGGTGGGAAGCTGGGAACCACTGATAAAAGCTGAAGGGTATCCAACCAGGAAAGTTTCAGTGAGAGATCTGGTAGATGGCCCAGTTGACACCTGCCTGTGGACAGTACGTGGAGGTTCTGAGATATCAACTGTGCGCCCACGGAGCTCCCTCAGCTCCTTGCTTAATGCCATTGTGAAGTTGTAACTTGTAGATGGTTTTCTAGATTCTGATTGAATTTCTGTTGTTTCCTGAAAAATGATAGATAATTATTATTATTATTAATTATTATTTATTTATTATTATTATTATTTATTAATTTTATGCTCTTTCATTTGATACCTAATTTGTTGCTCTATCTTGTTTAGATCAAAAGTTAAAGTGCAAAACATAATTCAAGGGACCCCGGAATTGGCGCTTTGGCCGATTTCAAGGCAGAAAATTTAAAGCTCCATGCGGCAATGCTTCCCAACATCCTAGGTCAAAATAGTTGTGATTTTCGGCTTTTTCAGGTCAAAAAAGCATGGGAAAATGTACAGAAACCTATGAAAATAAGAAAAAGTTGATTTTTGAACAGGCCTACTGTATCTATATAATCTTTGCTCTGACTTTTCCTTCTCCCATTGGCGTTGTTTGACAGGAAGGACTTTGACCCTTCGTCTTTCAGCTCCCCCGTGGTTCCATTTGCCATTACTGAATAAAAGTAATATTCAAGAAAATAGCAAATTTTTGTTTTCATAATTGATTTCGGGAAGACTGAATTACAACTAGTACAATTAAACGTTTACCAAGATCACTCAAATACCTCAAGACTACTTACCGTACTCAATATCTTATAGAGTAGGATATATAAAAATTAACTTAATACTGTAACTATATAGAAAAAATATGCCTATTTAGTTTCGCACATCCTTTTCACAAATGAACGCACCAAGACTTCCTCGTGGCGTTTATATATGCTTAAACTATTTTCGAATGGTAGGATAGTGTGTTACCAGATATGGAAATGATTTGTCATACGAGGCCATCCTAAGAAGTGGCTAAGCGACAAAAATAAAACACACTGGAAAAAAAAAAAAAAAACGCAGCTAAAGTTGTACCAAATTTGAAAGTGTTAATTTTTGAACTAGCGCACTTTCAAATTTTGTACAACTTTAACCGCGTTTTCTGGCGGTTTTTACTTTTGTCGCTTAGCCAGTTCTTTCTAGGATGGCCTCATATGTAGGTGCAAAACATTCTCCAGCCACAGCCACACAAATCGACTGCAATGGATGTTCACTTCAGCAAATTCGTGTTAGCATAAGTTCATCCGTAAGAAATAGCAGCATTGCTCGCTCGCTCGCTTAGTTCTATTTCGGAAACATTAAAATTCAGCAAATTATTTTATTAAATTTTAAAGTCTTCAATGTTCATAAGATTTGTGATTCACTTATGATATCACGCAAGTTTTCAGTTGGAATGTTTGAAGGTTTGTATATAGGCCCTAACTATTTAACTACTAGCATCATATTCAGTTGGGTTATTCTCACCAAACTTTTTACGTAACCATTTATGTTTCATTTATGTACTTAGGAACAGGAATGCGAAAGGGAGGATGCGCTAATGGGTTTGTTTAACCTCCTCCGCAAAATCTACGGTCATATGAGACGGGATCTGAAAGACGGATCGCTACATAATCTTGATGCGGAAGACCGTCTCTCATCCAACTATTCCTCAGACCCAAAATGTCACTTAACTTCGCTGATCAACGGTAAGCGATGTTACGGCACTGGCCACGATGTACCCCTACTGACTTAACCCTACAAAATATTTGGGCGGTAAAGGGTTAAGTTATGAATGCAATTATTTGAAAGGTTATAAATTCGTCCGTTTGGGCAGTAAAGGGTTAAATGGGCGGTAGAACGAGTCAATTGTTAGCGTTCCCTGGTTCCCATAACAAATATCTCCTTAAAAGAAAATGTATTCCGATTTAATATTAAAGATTTTAATTTTACGCAAGAAATAACAGCACGATCCCAAGGACAAACGAAATTTTATCTGGCACTACGTTTAGACAAAGGAAACTCTATATACTGATTAAAAGACGAGACAGATACGCTTCAACTTGCCTTGGAGCAGAACTTGTGAAGCATGAATAATATCGGATATCTTGGTGTGTGTGTGTGTGTGTGTGTGGTGTGTGTGTGTGTGTGTGTGTTTCCGGGCGTCGGTCTCTCTTCACGGATGAAGCTGGTGGACCCACCTCTAGGCCTGATGGAGGAGTGAGTTGCTCTCTTACTATCTCCGTCGCACATAGCCACGTACACCCGGCTCATCCGTTATCGTCCTAAACCAGGCACCTAGTCTTCTTTTGAAAATTTCAACTTTGACCCCTGTGATGTTCCTGAGGTTCTTCGGAAGCTGGTTAACAAAGCCTTGCCACCCGCCCTCCCCTCAACAAAGCTATTTTCTTTCAGTGTTGAGGGTGTCCCTCGTTCGGCCTAATTTAGTTTGGTAAACAATACATTCTGCCTTGCCTATTTTCCAGTGCTATTTGGATGTTAATCCGGGTTTAGTTTGAGGTTAGGTACCAGTTTTTCGATCATTTTCCGTGTGTAAATTATAGTGTATTTCTCTCCTTTTTATCGAATATAAATTCAATTTACGTAGTCTTTCCCAGTAGTCGAGTTCTTTGTAGCCATCAATCTTGGTTGCGAAAATTCCTTTGACTTCTTCGTTTATTAATTTCTATATAATGTTTATTTAATAAAGACCCAAAGACCTTTAGACCAGTCAAAGATAGATATATTAATAAAAAATAGCATATAAATAAACATTGAAAACACCGATACCATGCTTACACTTATAAACGTGTAAAACTTTCACACGAGAATAGCTGCGGTAGCAAAGTATAGAACAGACAAGGTTCCCTCTCCTCCGCCAGCCACTGTTGACAGAAAATTAGGATCAATGAAAGAAAGCCACCCCCAGCCTTCTTTAGTTAGCTTTATAAGGCTAACTAACGAAAATATAACGACCTAACCTAACCAATCGTCAAGGGCGTACAAGTTGACCTACGATTGGTTAAGTTAGGTCGTGATATTTTCGTTAGTTAGTCTTATAAAGCTAACTAAAGAAGGCTAGGGGTGGCTTTCTTTCATTGATCCAAAAATTATTGCGAGAGAAGATTTATGAGAAAGTAGGCAAATATAAATGAAAAGAATAGTTTCAGAATTCATTCACACCATGCGCACACTTATTTCGTGTACCCAATTACGCATTAGAGGACAGTGGAAAATAAAGGATAGCATAAAGAAAATTTTATACAGTAATTCGGATTCATTAGTGAAATAAGTGAATAGTATTAGTATACAATGATTACTATTGATTTGTACGAACTTAAATGACGCGAGTAGCTAATTTAAAGAAATAAATGTGAAAAACGTATTTTCAACTTTACAAACGACCATTTTCTGCATAACGTTACTGAACTTTCCTTCGAGGAATTAAAAGTTATGTAAAAACACCCGTCATTCACTCTTTATACCTTCGTGTTCTCATTTAAATTTTAAAGAAATTGCCTACTTAACCTCTGGCAGAAGGAATGGACTAAAGACGTAAAAAGAATCCACTAAAGTAAGAATGAGGAAGACGAGAAAGTGCGCAAGACGAAGGGAAGGCAAAGGAATCGTTCCACACCAGACCGCTGCGACTGCGCAAAACTTTGAGATGCTGATTTTATGTATATGTTGGAAATTGTGATCCTCCTTAACTTGACCCAAGAATTTTACCAAATGTGAAATAGAGGTTTCATACAGTCGCAACAGCCAGAACGAAAGAGAATGTATCAAAATACAGATGTATGATCCTTCACCGTGTGTGTGTGTGTTGTGTGTGTGTGAGCAGAAAGCTTTAAAATGGTACGCACTGCATTAGTTCTTTTACTGTCCGAAAACGCTAATAATGTACAAAAATTACGTCATTCTTTTCTTTGCTCAATAAAACTTTAATCCTATTCTGTAGACCGTAGTAACTTTCCATGAAATGAAAATGTTCTATTTTGGAGTTTTTTTTTGTTTTTGCAGTAAGGTCGGGCCAAGGACGAACGCCCAAAAAAGTGAAAGATTGAGAATACCGATTAACCATTGCGTTTGAAAGTTCGACAGAAAAAGGACGTGTGTGTCTCGATAGTTTGGTACTGCGTGCTCTCCCTAAAGGAGAAAGCATACAGTTAGAGTTCAGAAGAGTAGTGTCTATTATAATAGCGATATTAAAGAGAGGGATTGAAGACAAGTCAGGGTAAGAATTAATGAAACGAAAAGCCTTTGATTCCACCCGGTCAAGTAGAGCTGTGTGGGTTGAGCCACACCATATTCCATACAGGGGCGAACAAGACCCCCGTACAGAGACAGCTACTGAGTTACAAAGAAAAGTAGTACCTCAAAAGGCCTTGCGGCCCATACCGAGGAGGTACCAATGGCAACGGGTGCCAGAGAAAAATTCATACACCCTCAAATAGTGCGCAAGATTTGGTCTAACCTTTTCTTGAACAGATCCACCGAGCTGTTCACATCTTCTGAAGGTAGCCTGTTCCACGTGTCACAGATCTTATAGGTAAAGTAATTCCCACACACACTAGTCCTAAACCGTTTCAAATCCAACTTCCAACCATTGTTGCGAGTTGGGTTATCATTTAAACTAAGCATGCTTCTAAAATAGACATTGTTGAACCCGCGTAACTTGAAAACTTCGATGAGTTGACCGCGTAGCCTCCGAGTTTCCAGCGAAAACAAATTCAGGGCGCGTAAGCGTCGATTGTAGCCCATATGCCTAACGGAAGGGATTAACTTTGTGGCCCTCGCCTGCACTCGCTCCAGCTTCGCAATGTCTTTCCTGAGGGTGGGCGACCAGAACTGCACAGCATACTCCAGGTGCGGCCGAACCAGAGAATTGTACAAAGAGAGCAGTCTCCTTGTTCCGAAATCGAAATTGCCTCCTGATATAACCCAACAACTTCTGGGCTTTCTTTTCTACCTCTACGCACTGTTTGCTAAACTTAAGGTCGCTGCTAATTAGCACACTCAGTCCTCTTCCAAATCAGTGGCCTCGATATTACTCCCCAACATCGAGTAGTCCGACTTGGGATTGGCGTAGCCAATGTGCATCACCTTGCATTTACTCAAGTTAAACGGCATTTGCCATTTTTCGGACCACTCTCCTATCCTACGTAGGTCCGCACGCAGTTGCTCGACCACCTCCGGCGTCCCAACATTGGCCCCAAGCTTGGTATCATCAGCGAATTTGGCGATCCGACCCTGAGGAACCCCACTAGTGACCGAGGCCAACCCGAACTAGCCGGGGCCTTTAATTACAACCCTCTGCCGCCTATTCTTCAGCCAGTTTTCAATCCACCCACCTATTTCCCCACCGATACCCAGCGCGCGCACTTTCGCCATTAGCCGGCGGTGAGGTACCTTATCAAAGGCTTTCTCAAAGTCGAGATAAAGTATATCAATCGCCCTACTCTTATCATACATACTCAACATGACGGAAAAACTCTAGCAAGTTGGTGAGACACGACCTATGCCGTCTAAACCCATGTTGGGAGTCCCCAAGCAGCTTGTACGAAACCAAATGGTTAACGATCCTATCCGCTATTATCCCCTCTAATAATTTACCTACAACCGAAGTGAGACTAATAGGACGATAGTTCCCTGGACTTTCGTGATCCCCTTTCTTAAAGATAGGGGTCACGTTGGCTTCTCTCCAGTCACCAAGCACCTGGCCCGTCTCCAACGATTTGTTGAAGACTGTAGCCAAGTGGGGAGCCACCTGGTCGCGCACCTCCCGCAACACTCTGGGGAGGAACTGGTCTGGCCCAGGAGCCTTAAACGCGCTGTTTGTCTATTCTATCGGCAACGACTGTCGCGGTACACCGTACACTATCCAGGCCAGCACCTTCGTGCCTCACGCCTGGTTCAGGGATGACGCGGGTGTCCTCCCTGGTGAACACTCCGCAAAGTACTCATTTAGCACATTAGCGATGTCCACGTCGGAGGTCCGCAGAACGCCGCTGGGGTCCTTTAACGGACCTATTATACTTCTAATGGGCTTTCTACTATTAACATAACTGAAGAATTCCTTAGGGTTCCCCTTGCAGAGGCTTGCCACCCGAGTTCTTCGTTACGTTTCGCTAGTCTAACCTTCGCCTTCACTTCTCTGCACAGGCGGACATACGACTCGGTGTTCTCATGAGAACGATTGGCCTTCGCCCTCCTATACGCAGCTTTCCTATTTCGGATAGCCGAAGCGATGTCACGACTGAACCACTAGGGCTGTGTTGAAGCAGGGGTGACCGGTTTTGAGGGTATGGCAGCAGACTGCAGCAGCATAAACTGGTCCCGGAATACACTACATACTTCAACATCGCCACCGACCTCTAACCCCCATCTCACCTACGCTATCCCGGTGGCCAACAAAGTCCGCCCGCTGTAGTAGAGTTTATTTTCTCCATTCTTTTAATAGTGGGGTCGATTAATACAAAAATACACCCAAATCATTCAGAACTGGTAGAAAGTGTGAAATTTGGCATGAAGTTACCTTTTGACAGAAACATTTTCAGGGTGGGGACACGCTGGGACGCAAATTCAAAATGGCTGCCTTGATTCCACAGCCAAAACCATAAAATGCCATATCTCAGGAATTACTGGACCGATTTTGATGATCTTGGGGCTCGTTTCTTATACTTTTGAGGATGCATGATCAATCTCTTTCGGAATGTTTCGAGGTCAAGGTCACGGGGTAAGTCATGGTCAAGGTCATTTTTTATCCTAAAACACCTATATCGCTCTATCTCTGAAACGGCTGGGCCAAATTTGATCATCTTGGGCTCGTTTCTGTCAGATTTCATAGCTCCGCGGTTGCGGTTGTCAGGAAGTCAACTGCGCGGTTGCAGTTGCGGTTGTTCTGTTTAAAGTTGAATTATCATTGTAACCTGTGTGAACTTGTGGGGAATAAGAGCGATACCGGCAAATCAAAGATTAACGCGTTTTAGCCACACTGACTGCAAATTCAATCATTACTCGATAGTCAAGTGTGTTTCCAGGGTACGGGACGAGGACCCAACGTGTTACACAGCCCACCAACCACTTTCCCCAACCTCCGCCCATCTGAAAGTGGTTATATTTAGTTACACAAAACTAATCAAGATCATCGTACTAAAAGTCAAGTTATGACACAGGGAGGGTGTCAAAACTGATCATACAATGAGAACACTAGGTAAGATCATCATTGTTAAAACAAGCACCTTGGCAGTGGCATAAGGAGGTGCAGTGTAAGTGCGCTTTGTTGCATTTGCAGTTGCTAGCATGATTTCTTACATCCACAGTGTCGGAGGATCGCGCAAGCCTTACTGACATCTACAAGTGTCGTCCGAACGGCACCAACTCCTCCTGAGCCGAGATCATCCATCCCCAGTCAGTAGGATCAGGGATCTCTTGATGAAGCCACAGCAGCTGACCCCAAATGAAAGCTGCCTGAAGAATGGCTCGTCTCACGTTGAAAAAGAGCTGCCTGGGTAGGTGGGATATTGTCAAGGATTTTGTTCCCTCGTGAGAACATCTCCGTCCGGGCTTGGGTCACGACGATAGTTCCACAAGACTAACTGTAAAGTAGGACAATGAAACATTCGATGACCTGCAAAGGTACAGATTCCATGGTGAAGCAGTTGGGATCACGCAATATTGCGAGCAGGCTATCCGTGAGTTCTGGAAAGAGCTTCCACACTTCCCAAGCTGTCTTCTTGCCAACTCCTACAAAGTGCAATGTAGTGTCCGAGCCTGTCGGTGCATGGAATAAAGGAAGCGCAAGTCCCAACTCTATGCCGAGCTGCGACGCTAGCACGTGAATGGGGAAACATTGGAAGTGTTTTCCAGTCCCAAAAGCCACCCATAGTTCAGACAATGACAGTTCAGGGAACGATGAGATTGAGACGAGCACGACATCAGTGTCCACTGTGCGGAGGTATGCTTTGTCATGGCCGTGCTGAGCTGCATGTTTGAGGTGGAGGATCATCCTCGTGTCAGCTTCTTGATGGTTACACGGTTCCAGACCCTCCGTGTCACAGGGTGGTTGTGCGAGGACCTTTTCCTCTTGTGTTGTGATGAGTTACACACCTAGGTCTTCCTCAACTAACCGCTTACTCACGAGTGTGAAGAGCTCGGTTTTGTTCTTTGCATTTTTGAGGATGGCACTCCACTCTTTTCGGTTGATGGGAGTCTTGGAGTCAATTTTTTTCCTTGGATCATCTCCTCGATTCTCATGAGATTGGTCTTTCAGGCTTCTCTCAGGGTAGATATCCCATATCCCGTCCATACGATCCACACAACCAGAGGCATGAGATCTTGCAAATGGCACAAGTTGCTTCTCCATATATTCATCGATCGTGCTCACGGTTTGGGCCGGTTAAATAAAATGGACTACAGCAGGACCATCGAAGATTTTCACTGTTGAATCTCCATCTGGTTTTTCATCGACCTTCTCGAAGCATTTCAGGAGATCGGACTTCATACCAGTTCGCAAACCACCAGCAACAGCTAATGGGGGTTATTTTTGGTTTTCATACATGAAAAACTCATCAATATCTGCATCTGGTCGTGACTGCACAGATAGGAACAACTGAGTGACCAAGGCTGAGTTGTGTTTGAGAGCTTGACCTTTTGCATCTTTGTTTGTCAGATACTTTTTTGAATGTGTTCAATCCTTTACGCTGGATACTTTCAGTGATGGCTCTTGAGGCATCACTGAAACGTGTCTTGACGAAATCATTGTACATGGCAGATCCGATCTCCTAAGCATCTCTTAACGAGTTGGTCACACACGCATCCATGACCAATTTAATGTCAAAGGTAGTAAGGTAAGAATTTGTCACTGAATGGGTTGCCATGTTCGTTTAGGACTCGTACCAGACTTCACGTCACTGTGAAAACGAATCTGGAGGATCTGTGCCTCTTCGTGATGAGAGGAGACAATATCCCACCTACCTAGGCAGCTTTATTTCAACATGCGAGATGAGCGATTCTTCAGGCAGCTTTCATTTTGGGTCATCCGCTGCGGCTTCATCAAGAGATCCCCGATCCTACTGACTGGGGATGGATGATCTTAGCCCAGGAGGAGTTGGTACCGTTCTGGACAACACTTGCAGATGTCAGTAGGCTTGCGCGATCCTCCGACACTGTGGATGTAAGAAATCGTGCACTGGCAGGGGCGCAGAGCTGCCACGGGCCCCAGGGAAAGATTGGTATATGGGCCCCCCTCTTTACTCAGTATTTTATTATGAATGTTTTTTGTGTACATAAGCAAACTGATTATATATCCAAGTCACTATTCAAAATATACAGTATGAATAAACAACTCTGAAGAAAATGACCATTTTATTTTTCGAATCAATTATATTAATTCTATCACCATACAATTTACAAATGCAGTACTGGTCCATGCAGGCAAGACAATTGTTTACTGCAAGATTTTCATAATTAGAAATGTACTTTCTTTGCCTTGTCTCTAACAAAGTGGTAAATGATTCCGATGAAATTTAAAGTACGGACTAACTGGCTTTCGATTACAATGGTTCCCAGATCTGTCAGTCGGTTTTGGGCAATCTCTATAAAATGTATGTTCATTAATTATATTTCCTCTGTTATTTAATCAATTGCTTTATTAATATTTTTAGATTTTATCCCCCCCCCCTTTCCGGGCCCCCTAGAGGTCCGGCCCATGGGATTTATCCCGGCTTACCCCGCCCTCTCGGCGGCCCTGTGCACTGGCAACTGCAACAAAGCGCACTTACACTACACCTCCTTATGCCACTGCCAAGGTGCTTGTTTTAACAATGATGATCTTACCTAGTGTTCTCATTGTATGATCAGTTTTGACACCCTCCCTGTGTCATAACTTGACTTTTAGTACGATGATCTTGATTAGTTTTGTGTAACTAAATATAACCACTTTCAGATGGGCGGAGGTTGGGGAGTGGTTGGTGGGGTGCATAACGCGTTGGGTCCTCGTCCCGCACCCTGGAAACACACTCGACTATCGAATAATGATTGAATTTGCAGTCAGTGTGGCTAAAACGCGTTAATCTTTGATTTGCCGGTATCGCTCTTATTCCCCACAAGTTCACACAGGTTACAATGATAATTCAACTTTAAACAGAACCGCAACTGCAACCGCGCAGTTGACTTCCTGACAACCGCGACCGCGGAACTATGAAATCTGACAGAAACGAGCCCAAGATGATCAAATTTGGCCCAGCCGTTTCAGATATAGAGCGATATAGGTGTTTTAGGGTAAAAAATTACCTTGACCATGACTTATCATGTGACCTTGACCTCGAAACATTGTGAAACAGTTAGATTGATCATGCATCTTCAAAAGTATAAGAAACGAGCCTAAGATCATCAAAATCGGTCCAGTAATTCCCGATATGGCATTTTATGGCTTTGGCTGTGGAATCGAGGCAGCCATTTTGAATTTGCTTAAAATGGCCGCCAGAGTGAGGCCCCAGCGTGTCCCCAACCTGGAAATGTTTCTATATGGCTAAAAGTGACTTCAAGCCAAATTTCACACTTTATGCCAGATCTGAACGATTTTTGTATTAATTGACCCCACTGTGTGTGTGTTATCAGAAAACGAACTGTAGTTTGACATCCCAGAACACACACACAGTCATTTAATCTACAAAGTGGAAAATATAGTTTAACAAGGTTGTTTTTCATTACTGGAGCTTGTAAAAGTTTTTTGTTTTGTTTTGTTTATACTTTGATTTCGCCTAAGGAAAGTCCTATAGAAAAGATTTCAAATTTGTATTTATAATTTTCTTTAGAAAAGAAGATTGAGATTAGACTCTCATGATTAGAGCCAATAGAAGGTCAGCAATTTTTGTACGAATGTCAAAAAATCTGCGGAACTCGCGCAGAACTTAAAAAAAAAAAAAACAAGAATTTTGTAAATAAACTTATTTACAGGAATTTCAATCAAGTGCTATTTCTGGAGTGACGTGTATATAAAATCCCTCTATATAAGCCCCTTTTAGACTTGCATGAATAATTGCAAACTTTATTTAAATTTTGTTTTTTAATAAAATTTTGTAACTGTACATCCATAAACTTTTGAATTTGTCCCATTATGAGTGAAACCAACTAAACTATACGAGGGAGTGTGCCGTTTCTATGCTACCTCGCAATAAACCTCTCGTAAACTGAGGGTAAATTAACATTGAAAGTTAGAAATTTAAAGTGGGCTTCAAGTAAGCAAAGAAAATTGTGCGTATAAAATTGAAAGGACATTCGAGTGGATAAGCAGAGCCATCCTGAACAAACAAACCCGCACGCATAATAAGTGCAATAAAAAAGTGGTTACACCACAATATATATAACTCTCCGCTAACTTTAGATATTAGGTGGCAATCTATAAAACGGTGACACGGCCTACCCAAATGACCGACAAATCTAATCTAATCTTGACTGAACCTGACCTGACCTACCTAATTCACAGGACGTGCGTCGATAAAATATAGAGGATTTGTAAATGTGCCTTAAAACCAAGTACTAAATACTTCTACAAAATTATATATCTAAACTTGACAATAATAATAATAATAATAATAATAATAATAATAATAATAATAATAATTTCAGTAACCTCTTCTACCTTCACCTTTTCATAATAAATAATGTTCTCGGGTTGTTTAACCACCTCCCTAAGGGCTAACGTCACGTGAGAGAGGAGGACTGATCTGACGGATCTAAACCATCTGCGGGTCGCTACATCATCTGAACGTGGAAGACGATCACCTGTCCAACTGCTGAACAGATTCAAGGTCGCTTAACCTAGCTGATCTTACAGTAAGCGGTGTTGTGACGTGACTACAAGTTCCAGTACCACTCTTTTAACCCTTTAAGAACGAGCCCGCAGCATATGCAGTCACTCTTGTTACCAGAACGTATGTTTTATTGTTATTCAAAACTAAATATTTTAGTAACTAATCACTGAAATGATACACATTTTGGGTTCCTTTCCCGACAACTAAATGACATCTATATGTAAACATGTAAAAACATTTATAGAAACGAGGCATTGTAGTACAATTTATATTATTTCTGGTGGACCTTAAGGTACCATCCGTCGTTAAAGGGTTAAAGTTTCAAATACCAGTAACTCTTAAACGCGGCTGGTATACAACAATCTGGTTGTATTTTGTTGGTATTTTCATTTAAAACACTAACCCTATTCCGATCCTTTTCAAGTAACTCTCCTCAAGTTCCTCGATGCTCTAAACCCTATAAAAACTAATTTTATCTATTTTTATTGCCAAATTTATAAAAACTGAAGCCAAACGACCAAATCCTTTAGTAGAAGTTGCTCAAATAGTTTCTGCCCTTCCTCCAACTCAAGTCAGTGTGGAGAAGCTCTTTTCATCTATGCATTTCATTATCAATGATTCGAAGTTGTCTGTCACAAACCACCTTAAATAACATTGTTTTTCAAATCTAATGGACTTCACTAAAGCAGTGTTTTTTCTAATTTCATTTAAATGATCAAGGGCGAACCTAGGCATTTCAGTAAGGCGGGGGGGGGGTCAAAGAAAAAACGGCACAGTACTAAAAATTTTCTTAAAACAAACCCCCGATGAGAGAATGTAAAATCAATTATATCGTTTTATTAGATCAGTCTCATTCAAAAATGATACAAAATAAAAATCTAATTGGAGTACGGTACAACAGTTATAACGGAAAATTTTTCAAACAATTACGAATGTCTCGCCAATTAAAAGAACTATCAAAATAAGATGAAGATAAAAATAGTGATATGGCTGCACCAGTACTAAGGGTACCCATGAAAACCATTACAACTACAAATTTGGAAGTACAATGTATAGTACGGATAAAGACTCAAAATAGAATTTCAATAAAATAAAACGATCTATTTACAAAAACAAAAATTGTTTTCAGAGGCGCACACATCATTCAAACAGGGCACTCGAACTCGAAAAAAAGGGCACTAGCAAGAAATTAAAGAGGGGGGGAGGGGGTCAAGACGTCGCCAACCCCTCACCCTCTAGATCCGCCCTTGATGATTTAAACTTTTTTAGCAAGGTCAGGGAATGACAAGGTGTACTTCTGAATACACAAAAGGCCTTGGAATAATTTCTTTTTCTCTGTGGTTTGCATCATATAATGTATTATACAGGGCTGGCCATAAGTAGCGCCCAAAATAAAACGTCAAAAAATGTATTACCTAACAAATTACAACGAAAATAAGTGCAACACAATACACTATAACTATGCGGATTTTGAAAAACTATAATAAATGTTCTATTAGTCTACCATTATTCTCAACACCACATTGGATTCTTCGGGGTAGATGGTGCCATGGTGGACCGAACTACGCAATTCTTCGATAAGGTAAATATGAATATAGCAAAATAAATCCATATCATTTGAAATCTAACATTATTTTTTGGCGTTTATTGTAGGAAAGTAGCGCGGACACAAAATTTAGCTCAGAGTACTATGTAACCCAAACTGAAAATTCAGTTTTTTTTAAATTAACTGAATAGGCCTATGCGACTTTTTGACCAATCTGGCAGCCGTGCATTCAACCCCTAACTGACAAAACAAAAAAAAAAGCAGTTCAAACTTCCACTTCCGAACACTGCATCAAACAGCATAGCGCGTAATAGTTTGGTCAATCGAGCAAAAACTATATTTAGTGAGTAGCAACACTGGCTGCGTATGATATCCATTATAACTATTGTATAGGTAGGTAATAGACCCGCGTCGCTCGTGAGAATCACAGACTGCCAGACGCACGACTGTGCTTTTTTTTTTTTTTTTAAAACCGGTGAATTCTCTGCACCCTATAATTAATTTGAAAATTCACGAGTAACTGTGTACAGAAGAAAGCGTTCCTTTCATTCAAGTGGAAATTCAATAAATCGAATGTAAGTTAACTCATCTTCTCTGACTCTTCTTCGCCCGTATTAGGCCACATTAGTCTTTTTTTGGCAGTTTATAAGGATCACAGAACTTTCTCATACATCAACATTTTTAAGATAAGCCTATCTACGAATTGGGAATTTGGACACCTGCTATTTGCTATTTTGTGTAAAAACATGCCTACATTCCCACAACTTATAAATGCTGCCCACTTTACCGAATCATTTCCAAGGCTTACTACTGACTTGGTACATTCACAACTAAGCCTATTATACTACTGAACTATAAAAAATTCTGGCCACGTTAGTAGTAAATAGTAGTAATATAGATTTATGTAATGTTATAAATCAAATGAACTTAAAATATGCATGTTAAATTGTTAATTCTAACTTAACTTCTGCACTGACAAAAAGTCTACTTCGGGGGGGATCAAGGTTAATAACATGACTAAAATGAATGGTTAAATTATTTAAAACTATCTGGGTTAATATGTTTTAAATGACATTGGCTGAACCTGTAAATCAAAACTTTTTATGAGGTAGTTTTAGTCGCTTTATTCAAGTTTGTCACTCATTTTTTGTGTAAACCATTGTAGAAAATAATATATATATATATATAGTGTATTTGTAGTCGGGGGGGGGGGGTATGACGTCATGTTACTCTGCCCGGTTAGGTTAGGGTTGCCAGATTTTTCAAATGCCCATGCGAGACAAAAAATTCAGTTTTTTTTTTTAAGACCAGATTTTTTTTTTTTTTTTTTCAAATTGAAACGATTTCTTCAACGGTTACAACAAACAAAATTAGAAAAATTTTATTACACTAATATTTAACAATTAAACATCGTAAATAAATTTAAATTATTATACATATTGAAATTCTAAATCAATTCATTCCTCTAAAAAATATTTTTAACGAGATTTTTTAATCAAATGCGGGACTTGTCCCTAAAATACGGGACGTCTGGCAACCCTAGGTTAGGTCAACTGAATGCCCGGTTAGGTCAATTGAACGCCCTTGATGATTGGTTAGGTTAAGTCGTGATATTTTAGTTAGTTTAAACGAAAATGACGAGAGCAAACTTTTTTGGTTAATTTTGAGGTGTTTTGCATGTTTCCTGTTGTAATGCATCGTTTACGAGATCTCGATTGTTAGGTTATGCTTTATTGTATAAAATGTAGTCAAAAATACATTTTTCAAGTGTATTTTGGTGTGCTTTGTTCGAATATGACCTTCATTTCTTGTGCAAATGAACAGAAATACAGTTGTCATTGTATGGCCCAAACACGTATTTCTGTTCATTTGCACAAGAAATGAAGGTTATATTTGAACAGAGCACACCAAAATACACTAGAAAAATGTATTTTTTATTTCAACTTCAGGCCATTGTCATTTGCGACATAATTACCACTATCTTTCAGAATACATACTATAATTAGGCCTTAACTTCAAACAAGTATTGGGAATATTTTAAAATCAGTGGTAGGCCAGTAAATTAAGACTACTCTACGTATCAAATGCTTGTCGAATGCTTTTGACAAGTCGAGGAAGATCAAAGCAGTAGCGTTTTTAGCTGTTTAAGTTCTGATACAAATTTTCTAATAGAATGTTTATAGAATCTTCCGTTGTATGTCGTCCACTTCTGAAACCAAATTGTGTTTTAGTTAAAATATCGCATTTGAGTAAGAATTTAGTAAGTTTGTTGCGCAAAACTTTTTCAAATAACCGGGTGCGGCAAAAGTAACGCCCTTTTAATAATTGTATCTTTATAGTTCTATACAGTATAACCAACCACAAAATTAATTAAATTCCAGTTATTTTTTAGTTTTTACTGAGAAAGTACTTATTTTTCTTAAAATGCTGTATTTTTCTTAAAAACCTTATTATTTCTCTTAAAATGCTGTAATTTATTTATTTCCTTCAATAAAAGAGAATAAACTAAAAAGGGCGTTATTTTTGCCGCACCCGTTACTTTACTTAAAATTGCCAATATGGAAATAGGGCGATAATTGGATGGAGTGAGAGTTTCTCGCCTTAATTAATACAGGGCATACTCTGGCTTCCTTTAGACTTTTTAGGGAATATACTTAGTGTTACCGATTTATTCATTAGCTTACTGAGTGGTACTGCAATTTCATCGGATACCAATTTGTATCATTCCACATTTCACGCCATTGTTCACAGAAAGGCCTCTAATCTGCATGGCAGCATAGCGTATTTTATCAACAAGGGCCTACTTACGAATTATTCCACCGAGTGATTAATAAGGCTTGTCATTATTATTATTTATAGCCTTTATATAGAGCTTTGTTAAACCTTGGTTTTGCTTCTGCCCGAATTGTTCATTCTGATGGTCAAGCTTGTTGCTATGAGAGAGAGAGAGACTAGTATTAACCGTTTGATGTGGCTAATGGAGTAGGCCTACTATAATTACTAAATGAAATGATGCGAAATATTCGAGGTCACCAGCTTGGATTACACCCAAGCAAATAATATTAAAAAGGTTAGAAAAATTAGTGTGTGTTTAAGAAAATAAATCAGTTATTTGTTCACAGTGATTAACATGGTAATGAAGGTATTTACGGTGATTAATTATATAACGGCATTTATATAGTACGCTAAATATGACTGAGGATTAGCAATAAGGAAATGGGTATACAGATTAATTGTCAAGTAATACATTTATGTTTATGATAGGCTAATGGTATGCAAAATGGAACAGAGAATAGATACTGCAGCCTATTAATGATAGAAAGAATGCACGTACGTTTAGTACACTAAGTGGATTAGGCCGTCAATAATGAAATGCTTAAAAGGATCACAAACAAACGATGCAAAATAAAATGAATTACATGAAAGAACACGTAAACAGTAGGATGCATGAGTGAATTGTACGATGATCACAATAACGGTGATACAAAATTTACGATATTTGACAACGCTAGAAATAGGCCTACTGCAGTCTTAACGGAAAGTTAGTTTGAACGGGTATTGAAAGCATTTTTAGGTATAACCCAATCACGCCGCTGCGGTTACGCTCTGTAGGCTTAGCGTGCATTGCTTAAGTACGAGGCACAGAGCTTACCGAAATGTCGAATACCTCTACAGATGAAGAGATGCTTGAAGGTTGACCTTGTAGACTGTAGACCTAGATGAGGTTGATGTGCTGAGAAACCGGTAGGGGTTGTCGTAAAGAGGCCAACTAAACGTTTGAAGCGCTTTCTTGCAGGAAGGAATTGTAGCGTACTTCAAGTGTTGCTTCGTTCTGGTATAACCGTATAACGGTTGAAATATGATTTGGAAATGCAGCCGGCTAAAGTCGATGATGGCACTGCGTAGAGAGAGTAGACGTTCGAGGGGGAAGGAGGAGCGGAGTGAGAGTTGGTAGAGAGCCTTACTTGATGATAGGCTTCGTGTAGGCCTGACCAAAGCCTTGAAGGAAACAGGTCGCTCTCCAGCGAAGGCCGGAGAGCGGGTGGCTTGATGTGTGGTACTGCTGACGAAGGATGCTGAGAATTAGACGTGACGACCAAGTCCAGAGGTGAAGAATGAGGAGAGAAATGAGTGAATGAGGAAATTTCAGTGCTCTCTCTTTTAACGTTCTTAGGACGCCAAGTTTCGCGGGTCTTTCTGGGAAGCCACAAACGTCCTATTGTTGCTAAGGCGCTAGCTTTCGCGGCCCTTCTTGGGAAAAGACAAGCGTCCTTACTGTTTCTGATTTCTTGAACACTAAGTGTGTCTTTCGCTTCCATATGATTCTAAGATGTCTACGCACGGGGTGAAGAAGGAATTTGTTTGTCTATTTCTTGTCTGCCTGCTACAAGTAGTCTGTTCACACACACTATATATATATTATATATATATACCGGGTGTACATAAAGTCAGGATCTATTTTTGTGAAGCACTTTGAAATTATATGGAATTCAATCATAAAATGATAAAGTGGTAACATTTATTAAATAATTAAGAGTAGGATTCGACGTGACGCCCATCAGTATCCCTGCACAGCTCAAATCGTTCCGCAGCATTTCTAAACACATTCTGGAGCATTTGCGGGGTTATGTTATCTGCAGCAGTTCGTATACGTAAGTTTTCAAGACTCGTAATCTTCGTCTGATAGACGTGCGATTTGATAAAGGCCCATGCAAAGAAATCTAAAGGGGTTAAATCTGGTGATCTCGCTGGCCAAGGTCTGTTGCTTCCGCGTCCGATCCAACGATTTGGAAAACGTCCATTTAGATAATCCTGAACAATTTTGGCATAGTGACAAGGAGCACCATCATGTTGATAGACGACGGTACTAACAATCCTATCCCCGTCGTCTATCAACATGATGGTGCTCCTTGTCACCATGCCAAAATTGTTCAGGATTATCTAAATGGACGTTTTCCAAATGGCTGGATCGGACGCGGAAGCAACAGACCTTGGCCAGCGAGATCACCAGATTTAACCCCTTTAGATTTCTTTGCATGGGGCTTTATCAAATCGCACGTCTATCAGACGAAGATTACGAGTCTTGAAAACTTACGTACACGTATACGAACTGCTGCAGATAACATAACCCCGCAAATGCTCCAGAATGTGTTTAGAAATGCTGCGGAACGATTTGAGCTGTGCAGGGATACTGATGGGCGTCAGGTCGGATCCTACTCTTAATTATTTAATAAATGTTACCACTATCATTTTATGATTGAATTCCATATAATTTCCAAGTGCTTCACAAAAATAGATCCTGACTATGTACACCCTGTATAATGAATAAAACCACGAAGGAAAGGAAACACAGAATGGTGCTCAAGAGCTTTCGTCTAATGACATCCTCAGGAACACTGAAGTACATAAAGAGTTACAGCCTATATATAGGTTACAGAAAAAAAAATATATATATATATACAGTATATATATACACAATAAATGGAGAAAAAATTAAACAAAGGATTGTGGGAGGAGCATACAAATTTGTAAGGAAAAACTACCGATTTTTAGCACAAGATCAAATGAATTGTTTCCAACCAATGTGAGATAGATGGATAAAAAAAAATAAGTAAATACAAATTTATACTGGAAATCTGCCCGGGTTTTAGCGCACTGCCCTTGTTTAAGTTCGATATATATAAAAATAAATTGAAAAATAAAAGTTATCAGAGTAGCATATAAGTTTACCAAAGATTTAGCGTTCTACCCTTCTTATCTAAATCTGTTCTGAAGGAATTCAAAACAGGATCGGGTTGAAAAAGACCTTTGCTTATGTTGAAGTTATTTGCAAGTTGGATAATGGCAGACTCAAGAATATTTCTACTAACAATGTTGCTAGAGTGAAATAAAACAAGCATTATTCCAATCAATACAGTGGGATAACTCTGACAAATGGACAAAAAGGGCACTGGACGACTGTCCTGTTCTAACGGAATATTGATGCTGTTTTATACATGCGTGCAAATCCTTTCCCGTCTGACCTATGTAAAAGGAATCACATTGTTTACAACCAATTTTATAGATAATGCCTGAATTATTGGTAGGGCTATTTTTTACTATGATATTTTTCACAATATTGTTATATGAAAATACTACATTAATATCCAAAAGTTTAAGTACATTAGCAATGCCTAAAAAGCCCGGGAAAAATGGAAGTACTAAAATATTCTTTGACAAAGTACGAGGGTTATTATTCACACGATAGAAAGTTCGTTTTGCCTTGTTGAGACAAGATTCCGTAAACGCAGATGGATAACACAGATCACTTCCAATACCATTGATATTTTCCGATTCGGCATCGATGTATTCCGGACTGGGGATCCTAAGGGCGCGGAGAAACATTGAAGAAAAAATGGCCCTCTTAGTGGGGGTGTCATGTCCCGAGTAAAAGTGTACGTAGGACAAATTGTTTTTTTTTTTCCGATAAATACTAAACTTAAAACCTGGACTTTCCCTATGTACACGCACATCCAAAAACTGGATTGAGTTGTCTTGTTCCACTTCTAAAGTAAACTTAATGGAGGGGACTTGATCATTTAACTGAAGGAGGAAGTCATCCAGGTCACGATTCATGGGCCAGATACACAAAATATCGTCGACGTACCGCAACCATGGGATGACAACCCCCAGGATTCTCGGAATGTAAGTAATTTCGAAAAACTCCATATAAATATTGGAGAGGAGGGGCGACAAGGGGTTGCCCATGGCCATCCCAAAAACTTTTTGATAGTACTCGTTATTGAAAGTGAATTTACAGTCTTTGATGCAAAGCTTAATAAGTTCCAAAACAATGTGTGAAGGTAGTGGCAGGTCATACTTATGTAATTCTCGGGAGAGAGAGTCAAGCATATCATCAATCAGCACTTTTGTAAACAATGAACGTCAAAACTGATCAATCTATCGTTGGTTTCAGTACGTGCATTATTTAATTTTTCAGTAAGATGCATGGAATTTTTTACATGTGAATCAGAGATAGTTCCGAGAATGGGGGACAGGACTTTGACAAGCCATTTGGAGAGTTTATAAGTGCTTGAGCACCATTCTGTTTCCTTTCCTTCGTGATTTTATTCATCAAATATTTTTCACGTGTTACTTTCGTAATAAATAAATAAATAAATAATATATAAATAAATATATAAATAAATACAGTATATAAAATATATATATATATATATATATATATATATATATATATATATACACCGTACCTTTCCTTTCAACCTTCCAAAAGGTTCCGTGCAATGATTCCTCATTTCACGAAGATCAAGCTTGTCGCCCCTGCTCTCGAGTTGGCCTGGTGAAGTAGTGAGTTGGTTTATTGTACTCTCCACCTCACATAGCCTGGTACCCCCAACTCATCGGGGATTGTTCTGAGCCAGGCGTCTAATCTTCTTTTGAAGATGTCCACTGCAATACCATTCGTGTTTCTTAGGTCTTTGGGCAGCTGATTAAACAGTTTTGGTCCTCTCACAACAAAACTATTTTCTTTCTTTTTCCGGTTTTAAAGAGGGACAAGAAAAAATCGAACAAACTGGTAACCCTGAATTTAGACTTGAAAAAATATATCGTGTGTGTATATATATATATTTATTTTTTATAAAATAAAAATTAGCTTCCACATTAACTCCGTTTCATGGAAAAATAAGCCTAAACTAAGTTAAAATTTTCCTTTTAATATTCCCGAAATGAATGTTATTGTGTGAAACGAAGTAAGCCTATTTGGGACTTATTGAGCCACAAATAGAAAAAATTATTTCATAATAATTATAAGGAAAATTAATAATAAGAACTGGAAAATTAAAACACGCTTGAAATTCTAATTAGAGTTCATCAGTTGCTAAATTTCATTGAGAAATAATTATTTTATTTATCAAACGCACCCTTATACCCATTTCGTCGACAAGACCAAAAACGCATCGCGACACTAAAAACTAACCTAATAATAACTTGTCCATAATTCCGGTCGTACTTAAAACTAGATTTAGTTTTAAATACAGGCCTAGACTTAATTGATAATACGGATCACTAACATATTGCTTCCCAGGAGGGATAACTAACATATTGCTTCCCGAATGCTTTGGGAAGCAATATGTTAAAGTGACCCGATAATACTAGCTAAAGTGGGCCCTACGGCCTCATTTAGCTAGACCTGTGGTGCTGGGGCCTTCGGCCTCAGTAATTGGGGTGCCTGGGGTGCCTGTGGCTCCCAATTACTGACGAGTCATTTATTCGGTCAATAAAACTATAGAAAAGAACGCAGCCATGAAAATCTTAAGCTTCACAAATCTTGATACAACGAGTTCGGATGTGAAGCTCAAGGTTTTCATTGCTGCGTTCTTTCTAGCTAAGTGGGCCCTACAGACCTACTTAGCTAGACCTGCGGTGCTGCGGCCTTCAGCCCCCCCAATTACTGGGGGGATCAATTGTTAAGCTTCACAAAAGTTCCTCATGAACTTAAAAGTAAATATTAAGTTTTCACTGCCTAAATAATTTCTTTTCAAAATCTTCCTTATCCAATTTCAGCTTTTGAAATTTTTTTTTTTTGACAGACTGCCACAATTAAATTATATAGATCACTGTAGGAGACTACTACTTCACCAGTGATCATAGGCTAATAACAAAAAGCATTAGCTACACTGATGCCACCCAAGACATTACAAACACAATCCAAGCAGATAACACGATAGAAATACAGGCAGTTAACATTAAAACACGCGCAAAACACACCACCACACTCATCAACATTTACATCCCACCAGATAGTTCACCTCGGGTGCCAGCCAATTACAATCCACAGTTACACAATCTGGCCTCTCTCACTAATGTCATCTTAGGAGACGACTTCAACGGTAAAGACTAGTTGGTACCTGCACAACCAAAGCAACACCAGAGACGCCAACATAGCCACACAACTAAACAGCCTCTTCATTCTTAACAATACAGAAGAACATACACACATACCACATCAAGCAGGATACTCAAACTCCTCCCCAGATATAACGTTCTGTTCCCCCTCACTAGCAACACATACACACTGGAGAACAGAAAAACAACTGTCAACAGACCACCATCATTACAACACGTTCTACACTCTGCCCCCAACAGCCTTAGGCACACTTACAGAAATTACAGGAAAGCTGATTGGGAACAGTTCAAAATACAGACCAAGGAACAATTCACCACATTAAACAGCATACCCATCATAAACATCAATACAACACTCGAGACATTTAATCAGATCATCAATAATGCAAACAAATACATACCCAAGGGCAACATTAGGAAATACAACCCAAATTACACTAGAGAAATAGCCCACCTCATAAGGCAACGTAACAACCTCAAACATAAACACCACACACACAAACCATAAAATAGCAGATACAACAGCTCAACACAAATAAACAACAAACTTAAAGAAAAACAAAAACATTTAGGAAATTCATAACACTAAGCCACTCCACAGATACGTCCAGGCTATATACAAGACTATAAACAGCATTACCCACTCTAACATCGGCATTCACCTCACACGCGGCTATCTGTCGCAGTCAAAATAATATCCCAACGTATACACAAGCTAACATTCTAGTTAATCACTACGCAAAAAAAAGTCACTTAAACAGAGACAACAACAAGAAACATGCACACAGACAAACAGCCAGACACGAGAAAACCTACCGACTCGACACGACCATTACACCCTTCAATACAGACCAGACCAAGATCATCAAAAACATTAAGAATTCGAAGGCTGCAAAAAAACTTTTTTTCTACGTGAAGGTCAAAATATGATGATAAAAACCCACTCTAATAGGGTGTCCGGACAACTGCCCCCTGGACAACCGCCCCCCGGACAATTGCCCCCCATAAGTAAATAAAAATTAAATAGAAATTAAATTTACGTTTAAAAAATGGCAAGCTAAAACAATATTTAACAACATTATTGCCAATTCTTGCTTAATTTTGCTTGTAGCCTGAAAAAAAAATTATATTTAAAAAGTTAGCAATATTTAACAAAATATTTTCCAATTATTGCTTACTTATTTATAATAAAATTATGAAGTTTAGCTACTTAATTTTATTTAAACAGTTGGCAAGACTTATTGTATTTCATATATACTATGGATTAATTAATTATATTTAAACAGTTGGCAATACTTATTGAAAGGTCGTTTTGAAAGTCATAGTTGGTGGTTAGGTTAGGTTAGGCTAGGTTAGGCTAGGTTAGGTTAAAGACTGAGAATCGCGAACTAATTAATTTTTTAAGAGGTATCGCCTATAATTTGAATTTTTAGCATTAAAACCTTTTCCAAGCAAGTTTTACTTTTTTTTTTAGTAAATTTTAATAAATATGAACTTTCATAAGTTTGTTTTTTATAAATATTAATAAATTTAATTCCTATTTAATTTTTATTTACTTATGGGGGGCAATAATCCGGGGGGGCGATTGTCGGGGGGGCGGTTGTCCTAGCACCCTCTAATAGACAGTTTATTTCCACAACAGTTTCGATGCCCACTGGCATCCTCTTCGTTTTTCTGTATCCACCCGAAGAGGACGCCAGTGGGCATCGAAACTGTTGTGGAAATAAACTCTGTCTATTAGAGTGGGTTTTTATCATCATAATTCGAGGGCTACTGGACCAGACAACATATCTAACATACACCTTAAACACTTGGGCCTACAGGGAATACTAGCTCTCCAAATATCAGCACACATTCATACCAACACTATTATTCTTGACATATGGAAACAAGGTAAAATTATTACACTACTCAAACCAAACAAAAACCCAACAGAACCAGCTTCCTATAGACCCATTACTTTACTATGCACAGTGCACACCTTCCAAAGTAACAGAAAGACTAATCTTGCAAATCACCAACCCACACATACCACTATCGCCTACTCAACATGGATTCAGACCTCACCACTCAACCACGACATTACTCACTAACCTCACGCAGCACATCATGGATGGCATCAACTCTAGACGACCAGATCAACGTACACTATTAGCAACAATAGACATTAGTAAAGCATTTGATGCTATTTTTAATGAAAATATCACAACTTAACCTAACCAATCGTCAAGGGCGTACAGTTAACCTACATTAAATATCTTATTTTCAACAAAATCGGAAACGGTATATGAAACGGGAAAGATCCAAATGGTATAAGCTATGATAGGCCTAGTAACATCTTCATAGTGTCATAACTGTTATTATTTTCTAATATTTTCAAAATGATACAGAGCTGCTTGCACCATTTTTTCTGCTCTATCGATTGATATAGGTTTCGTTACTGTAGCATGTTTCATGGCAATGCGGGTGTCTTGTAAAGTTTTACCAACATTACCATCGATTCTGTGAGACCGAGGTTTAGCTAATAACACTGGGGAACACAACTTTTGGTGACTTAGATGTTAGACCTGTTTCTGGGTATATTGAGGTCGCTGATTCTAAAAATGACATTAGTTTTTCTCCATCAGCTCTGCTTATCAAGATATGATATATATCTATATATATTTCTATATAATGTATATAATATTATATAATTGCTCACTGGCAATCACTGTTGTTGTCAATTGAATACAAAAGTATGATGAATGTCAGCAAAAATAGTGTATTAACATCAAACAAGCATAAGGTACGAAAAATATTTATTAAATTCAAACAAGTTGAGACACGAACGGCAAAAAAAGTTCTTTCATTGAGACATCTCACATAAACCGCGTTTCTGAGATTTCTTGCGATGAGATGTGCCAGGACATTCGCGTTGGATGCTCCAGCAGTAATCTGCCATCATGTGAGTATTCCATCGTCCGCGGTACCGTTCTTCCATGGTCCTTAGTTCTTGGTGAAATCGTTCACCCTGTTCCTCGCTTAGATCACCGAGGTTATCTGGGAAACGATCCAAATGACTGTGGAGGTAATGCA
Organism: Bathynomus jamesi; assembly: GCA_023014485.1. Taxonomy (NCBI): domain Eukaryota; kingdom Metazoa; phylum Arthropoda; class Malacostraca; order Isopoda; family Cirolanidae; genus Bathynomus; species Bathynomus jamesi. Next base: position 651,504 of record JAJOZX010001044.1, read on the forward strand.
GTTTGATGCTCATTTTACAGCCAAGTTTACAAAAGAAGAGAGCATATTCTCCACTAGTTCACCGCAGTTATCGGCCTTATAGTTCCCAAGGAAATTCTTCACAACCATACTAAACGATGACCACGCACGTGCCTCAATGTTGTCCATTGAATCTTGGAAACGCGGGTCTTTCATGAGTTCCCGGATTTGCGGTCCATCGAAAATACCTGCCTTCAGCTTTTCCATGCTCAGCGCAGGAAATTTTCTACATATGTAGCCAAAACACGTCCCATCTCTGTTCAAAGCCTTTATAAATTGTTTCATCAAACCTAGTTTGATGTGCAGTGGTGGCAATATGATCCTTTTTCTCTCAACCAAAGCTCCTTTGATGATATTTTTTTCTCCAACCACCATGTTTTCTCTCAGAGGCCACTGTCTTCTCACTCAGTGTTCATCTTTAGCTCTACTGTCCCAGAGACATATAAAGCACGGGTACTTGGTGTACCCGCTCTGCTGGCCAAGGAGAAAATTCACCATCTTCAGATCCACACAGATCACCCATTGGTAGTCTCGGTATGATATCTTTCTAGGACTAGGACGACTGTCCCGTGCTCTTCTCTCATACCGACTGAGTGACCAATTGGGATTGATCTGTATCTGTTGCCGTTGTGTAGAAGAACACATTTTAGGCTCCGTTTGGAGCTATCTATGAATAACCGCCATTCACTTGGTGTGTATTCCGATATGCCCATTTTCATCAGCAATCCGCGCACATTGTTGCAGAAAACTAAATCGTTCTCTTTTGAGAAGAAGGGCAGTAAATCCTTTTCTCTGTCGCGATATAACGTGATTTTGGTTCCGGCAGCAGTAAATTTTTTCTCCCAGCCTGGAAGCTAACAATTCAGACGATTTCTTCGAAAGACTTAAGTCCCTTATGAGGTCGTTTAATTCGTGTTGACTAAATCCTTCTGCAACTGATGACAGTCCTTCGAAATCACTGTCATTTTGCCCACATATGCTTTCTTTGTCAGTAGCAGATTCATCATCATCTTGAGGGAGCTCTGGAAGATGGCTGAATGATGGGACAGGTATCTCATCTGAATGTGAAACAGGCCGTCTAGCTGAGTCTATGTCAGGATACGTCCATTTACTCCGGTTACGTCCATTGATGCCCTTTATATTCACCAAACAAAAGTAACAGTCATCACTGTGGTTTCTCTATTCTCTCCATACCATTGGTATACCAAATTTCAGGCACCTCCTCTTTCCGTTGGTCCATTGCCGCAGATGCTCCGTACACGTTTTACACACAACATGAGGAGCCCATGGCTTATCTTGGTCCCTAGTTGTACTTTGAAATAGGCAAAATAAGCTTTTTTCACAAAATCAGTAATAGTTTTTCTCTGTTCAATGAACGTGTACTCTCCGCAGATAAAAAAAACACATCTGGATGATTTAAACACTTTCTTCGTGATGAAGCCATGTCAACACCTGTAACAGGAAAGAATTCACGTTAGTACATGTACAATACACATGCAAAACAGCAACATCAGCAAAATCATAGCTACAATTTAATTATACAGATGCATTTAGATTTACGAGCAACTCATAATACCGTTCCAGAAGGGTAATAAAGTGGGTAATGACGTATGCAATATCTCAAAAACTAGAGCTGCTAGAACAAAATGGACGATATTTTCTGAATCAATGGCATGAAAATATCCAGAATAAGGTCTAAAATCTCAGGCACCATGAAAAAAAATTTTTTTTTGTTCCCCAGTGTAATCTTCGATGGGGCACTTTATTAAATGCCCTTTGAAAATCTAAATACTGTATATAACATCCACTGTTTTACTCCCATCATATATTATACAATATATTTACAGTATCATTAAAGAAATGCAAATTAGTCAGACAAGAACGATTACGTCGAAATCAGTGTTGAAATTTTTGTATTAAATTATCCATTTCTACGTGATTAACTGCTTTGTCCCGAACGATTGTTTCCATAAGCTTTCCAACTGCAGTACGGTACTGAAGTCAGATGATAATTTTCCGGAAGCAATTCGTCCACTTTCTTAAATATTGGTATAATGTTCGCAAGTTTCCAATCGAACGGAACTTCTCCAGACTGTAACGATTTATTATTACCATTATCATTAAAGAGCTACTATGTAACTTGGAAGAGACTATTGCGCATTTCATTTCTTTAAGTACTCTAGGGAAGAGCTTATCTGGATCCAGAGTTTTATTAGAATTAACTTTACCTATGGTCGAGAGTACTTCAGTTTCATTAATGGTAAAATCTTAAAGCTTTAAATGATCATCATTGAAAAGTGTAACGAGCGGCGTGCCTCAGGCATCAGTTCTGGGACCAGTTTTTATTTATATCAATTTACAGATATCGTATATTGGGGCGTATAAGTCGGTATTTTAAGCTTAAAATTATGCCCCTAAAGTAGGGAGTCGACTTATAGGCCCAGTCTAAAAAGTTAACCTTCCACTTTCCATTTTAGCTCGTAATTAAAGACGGGTCTACCCGTCATAGGTCCTCAGTCCTGCATTGGCTCGCTTTTGGTCAACATCTGAATTGGATCTGTATGACGAAGCACTCGTAAACGTATCTCGGCATGTATATAATGAACTTATGATGTCAGATGATGATTATGAAGGATTTGATAACTAATTTTACAAGGTTTTTACAAAGTTTTACTTTTTATGTTGGCAAGTTGGTGGTCGACTTAAACACTCAAAATAGGCTAAAATCTAAAATTGAAAGTTAGGGATCGACTGATCTGGACCGTAGACTTATACGCCCCAATATACGGTAATACCAAACTAAGTGGACAAAAAAAAAATCAGCGGCAGAACGTCTGCAGATTCAAGATGATCTTAAGTTACTCGAGTCGAGTGGGCGGAAATTTGGCAAAAGAACTTTAATATAGATTAATGTAAAACGTTGCATATCGGTAGAACCAATGCTAAAGAAATGTATTCTATGCGCGACAAGACACTAACGAGTGTTACGAAAGAGAAAGATTCAGGCATTATATTGTTGCCGACACTCTTAAACCGAATAAGCAATGTATCGAAGCGGTTAGAAAAGCAAATAGACTCTGAGGATTCTTATTGGTACGTCATCCGAATTCAAATCGGAGAAAACAATGCTATTATATAGAATTCCTTAGTACGTCCCCACTTGGAACGCTACGTTCAGTTCTGGTCCCCATATTTACGACGACAGACAGAATGGAGAGAGTGCAGTGACGGGTTACTAAGATGATTCCTAGAGACTTAGAAACAAATCCTACGCTGCCCATTTAGAAATGTTGAATTTATTCTCTCGTAAAAAGGCGTATTCGAGGAAATTTAATTCAGATGTTCAAAATGAGTAAAGGGTTTGATAATGTCGACGCTAGGGATGCACCGGATACCGAATCACGATTAAGTATCCGGCCGGATACCGGATAATTAATTAACATTTTAATTACATTTTGTTTTTGTGTGCACTTTATTACTTTATTATGGCCAGACATGGGGTCTATTACTGGGTTTCTATTACTATTGATTTCTTCTTTTACTATTAATATTACTTTTGTATGTGGGGTACTTCACTCATTTGAAAAGGATCTTTATGTCTATTTAAATGCAATTAGAAGCAGTGTTAAATATTTGTTTCAACCAAATCATTACAATTTTCAGAGACTGTACGTCTTCATCAATTTTAATTCATTGAAGGAAAAATTTGCCACAATATTAGTTCACATACACGTTTAAGTTTAGAGTAGATTTAGTTAATTTTTTTCAGTTTGTTCACACAATATGTTCATTGCCACTGTAATAGAAAAGTAATAGACTATTACTATTACTATTACAGCCAAAAAAATATGATCTATTACTATTACTTGAAAAATCCTGTAATAGTCTATTACTATTACCCCATGTCTGATTATGGCTAATGCCAGACGATTTTATTCAGCTGTGGGAAGAGCCGTGAGCAATAAAGTGCTAAATTTAACATTTATAAATGTTTTTCTTTTAAACAAAAAACACACAAAGTTAGATTTCTCAAAAATTTATCAGAACTAGGTCCAATCAACTTTGCCTTTTTTCTTTCCAGCATTGAAAATAATGATTTTGTAAAATTAGTAGGAACCATAAAAGTTCATTAAACCACTAGTTATTGAAAGTTGTATGCCCTTAAGAATACATGATCCGGCCGGATTATCCGGTATCCGGCAAAAATAAAAAGACATATCCGGAATCCGGTTATATTGTGATCTGGTACATCCCTAGTCGACGCCAAAAAATATTTCGCCTTCAGAAATGCGGAGAATTGGCGATAATGGTCTCAAATTAGAGGGTAAACATTTTAATTCTGATGGAGCTAAACATTTTTCTTAAACCGTATAGTTAATTTGTGGAATGGATTGCCAGCCACAGTAGTTCAAAGTAATTCGGTAGAGTCCTTTAAAAAGAAACTAAATGCTTATCTTGTCTTAAACCTCGTTGAAAGCATTTGCTGGCGTATAAAAGTACTGTAGGATTTTCACTCGATTCCCTCCTCTTTACTTTAAAATTTTCACTTTACCTTTAAATTTCTTTCCTTCCTTCCTTTCAACCTCCCTTTTTTTGCTTTGTTTTAAAACTTTCACCTCTTTAAATTTCCTTACATCTTTTAACCTTCCTTTCTTAAACATAGAGCCTCGTAGGGACCAGCCGGTCTGTTGCCGTTTGGTGTCCATTGTATTCCTTTAATTAATGTCGAGTCGATCAGATTTCGTAAGGCCGAAATCAAACCTATTGTTAGAAAATCTAGAAGAGGAAGAACCATTGTTGTCCCAAGGCGATATGATGACTAAGCTGATTGATGCAGCATTGCTTGTATATATTAAGTTAAGGTGTATATATATATCCATCTCATAATTGTAAGGTTAGTGAAAAATTAACTTAATTTAGAGCTAGCATTTTTGGGCTCTAGTGGCATCATTGTTTGGCCACTCTGGTGGCATCATTTTGGGGCGCTGCGCGTCCTTTCTACTCGTTTGTGGAACGTCGTACTTACAGGGTGTGGTCTTAGAGAGAGCTCTCTTGCAATTCAGTTTGGTTGTTTAGATACAAGATTGTTGCATCGTGCAATAGTCCAGGTTGTTCAACCTACGGCTGTAGGTTGAACTGGCCGTTTAGAACTTGGCCGTTCACGGCTCAGCTGGGATTTTGAACCCAACAAATAAAATAAATAACACCTATACAATAAATGCGTCTCGTTAAACATGATCGGATTTACTTCAAAGAAATATTTGGATGAAAATTTAGAAATGTGTACAAGAATCTTTGACAGTTTGTTCTCCTTCAAATCTAGTAGGTTAACTTAAGAGATCATGTCTTTGAAAAGATTAATGTTTCTGTATAACGAGTCTATCACCGTGTGAAGTTAAAAAAAGTAAAACGAAATGATGGGTTTACCCCAAAAAGAAATGAACTGATCGAGTGTATGTGGCGAGATCACGCATAAAACAATATACTGATAGCAAGATATTGCAATTCTTTCCATACCACAACACAGTCAGGATAGTAGTAGCAAGACGAGGTTGAAACGATTTTCGCCTGGCATTAGAGCTACTGTACACGATTTCTTGCAAACTTGGGCAAAACCTTTAGGCCTATGCAACAAAGTTAAAAACATTATGAAACCATTTCCTATCAATTATGAGAAATCTCATTCCACTCTGAGCCTATCTTATAAGCTTCTTTGACCCTGAAAGAAATTTTGTGTAGCCTCAGAGCAAACAAAGACAAGGAAAAATTGTGTGTGTGTGTGTGTGTGTGTGTGTGTGTGTGTGTGTGTGTAGGAAAAAAGATTCTAAAACTATTTGACTAAAATTTATATAGGCCAAGGTCGTCGAAGCTACGTAGACAAAAACTGCATCCATTTTGTTACCCCCCCCCCCCTTTGTGCGCAACCAGACGTTAAATTAGTGGTTCCCAACCTTTTCTAGTTAGACACCTCAATATCATCATCATCATTCTTCTTCTTCTTCTTCTTCTCTTTCACGGCACCCCTGAGGATTTTGTCTTCTTTCCCTGAGCACCACGTAACTCGGAACTTTTTAATGCAGGAAGGAGAGCCCAAGGGCGAACACCAGCAGAAATGCTCTCCCCGCCTCCCGCATAGAATGAGAGCCGAAATCAAGGTCAAGAGTTCTCGAGATACCTGGACACTGCGTCTGAAACAGTGGGTCGTAGATGAGCGGGGGGGGGGGGGGGGGGTAAATGGGTTGAGGAAGGTTATTCTAGACTCTAGAGTTAGCCGGTTGAGTAGATGAAAGGTTCACAATACCGATTAACTCTTGCGTTAGAGAGTTGAACAGAAAAGGAATGAGAATATGTTGAAACTGGTTAAGGCAAGCTCTCCTTAAAGGAGGAGGTAATGCAGTTAGAGTTCAGAAGAGCAGCGTCCGTTATAATAGCGATAGTATGGATAGAGCGAGGCAACATTGCAACGAAGAGGGGGGGATTGAAGACAATCAGTAAGAGGCGGGAAACTGATGAGACGCAAAGTTTGATTCCACCCGGTCAAGTAGAGCTGTGCCAGTTTAGCCACCCCACACACGAGAAGCGTACTATATATATATATATATATATATATAAGTGATGTAGCGGATGTCATTTTTTCCACATCCGCGGATGCGGATGTTTGATTTCAACATCCGCGGATGCGGATGTCTACATTTTCGTTATTTTTTAGGATATATTCGAGATTTGTTGTGTTTAACGTATATAATAAGTTATTATATAGAGAGCTGTAGCTATAATGTAGTATAATTGATTAATTGTACAATAATTGCTGTACTTTTCTCTGAACATATAAAATAATATCAAGCATCTAACTAATATAGAAATCAATTAGTGAATTCGTCTGCAAATAAATTCGTTATATTTTGTTGAGTTTCAGCCACAATTAGAAACCATAATTGTGTTACCAGGATGCGGGACGTGAACCCAACTCAAATGCACCCCACCGACCTCTTTCCCCAACCTCCTCCACCCTTATAGAAAGAGATCTTTAATTAGCTTGATAACTATTTATATTAAGTTTAAAGTTTTATTAGGCATATTTATAAATGAGTAATTAAAATAAAGTAAACTAAGATGTTCATCGTTTAATGTTCAAACTTAATTATAGGAAGGTTATGCTTAAGGATGACAGGCTGTTGGATGACAGGCTAAATGTTTCCTTGCAAGTTTACTCAAGTATGGATAGATATTCTGCGTATTTTTCCACCAACTAATAGGACTGTCACATGCAGCCAGGCGTTTTTCTTGGTGATAGCTCTCGATCATTTTTACTACATCTTTTGACATCGCGTAGGTCTCGTCATTGCTGCTTGACTCAAGAAACTGAGAGAGAGATTCTGTGATAGATTTGCTCGTTGAAGGTATTGGTTCTGTCACTGAAACTTTTATTCTTTTGGTGGGTGGCGAAGCGACAGATTCAAGAGATTGAAGCTCTTCAACTGCTTTGCCAAGTGATGATTTAACTCGTTCTAATGTACTAGGTGAAAATAACTCAGCTTTGTAACGTGGATCTAAGTAGGTTGCAAGAGAGTAACTTCACACAAGAACAGCCTCTCGTCTTGTCGCTTGCATCACTTTTGCGCACAATGAACTAGTTCTATTAATATAGTAGAATTTGATAATTTCCGCTTATTAATGACATTTTGTCTCAACGGTCCACATCCGCAGTCCAAAGTGCGGATGCGAGAAAATGTGCGGATGTTCCGCGGATGCGACCTACATCACTAATATATATATATATATATATATATATATATTATATATATATATATATTGTTGTGACGGCAAATTTGTATGCCTAAATCTCTTGCTAAAATATGAAGAAAAAAAATTAAATTTCTACTAAAAGTTGTTATTGAAAAATATCAATACATTTCTTGCTATAATTTTCAATACAGTGTCAAAACATAAAAATGTCTCAAATTGGTTACAATTCGTTCGATTTCAATTTTGGTTTCTTATGGTATTTTGATCCACCGTCTCTCTGTTCGAAGGAAGTAACTGACCAGGCTCAGATGTAGTGTGGTTTATTTTCTCTTTCGTATCCAAACTTTCTGAAACTTACTTCGAACCCACTTGTTAAAATGAATCACAAGGTCCGTTACAAATTTGAGAAAACAAGTGGCTTTGAAGAAAGGACTTTAGTTTTAAGTTAATTTTTAAGGAAAAGGAGGAGCTCTTTTGAAGGGAATGTCAAGGCTCAATCAATGGACGATGTTTCTTGTAACACCCAGTGAGGAAAAAGGGAAAAAACTCATGGTAGACTAGCCATGAGTGAATCCTAGGGTCTTTGCTGGTCTGAAACATTGTAACTCCTTCCCTTATGTATGGATAAAAACTTTTGTAGGAATGATGACATGCAAGGAAAATGTTTTTGATTAGGTCATTCAGGGTTCTGAAAGGCGGAGTTTTTATAGTATTAAGGGATAACGTAGATTTCTTAGTTGTAGTTCCGTCTTCAAAAGTTAAAGTGGTTTTAAAAACGAAATTTTTGAAATCTGTAGCATGATCGAAAATTTAATTATTGTTCACGTATCAAATTTTAAACACTTAAGTTTGCGAGATATTATGGTTCCTCAGAGAAGAGTAAATATCTTGTGATCTTGTTTCCCGAGGAAACCGGTGAAATTAGAGCATGACCATTTGAAGACCGTGAAAAATTATTTGATTTAATTGACGGACTTTTTTCCTGAAACATTCTGCGGAACTCGCGCAGAACTTTCGAGAATAAATTTCCCAAATTTTTGTAAGTAAACTTCTGTAAACTACTAATTCTTAGGTTACAGAATTTGAATTTAGCGTTATTTCTAGAGTTACACACAAATAAAAACCCATCTGTAAAAATCCGTTTTGAGACTTGAATAATTGGCAAACATTTTCCTTAAATTTAAAATGGGGGGGGGGACAAAATTTGGAATCGTACATCTGTAGACTTCTCGTAAATTTGTCCTATTTTGAGTGAAATTAAATAAATCTTATACGGGGGGGGGGGGGGTCTATGCTACCTGCAATAAGCCTCTCTTGTAAGCTGGGGGTAAACTAACATTGAAAGTCGAAATTTAAAGTAGGCTTCGAGTAAGCCGAGAAAGTTGCACGTATAAAAATTGCAAGGCTATCCGAGTGGATAGGTAGAGTCATCCTGAGCAAACGAACCCGCGCGCGCAATAAGCGCGACCGAAAAAGGAATTGCACCACAATATATAACCTTACAAAGGTTTCGCGCGATGATTTCTCATTTCGCGAAGGTTAATCTTGTATGTATGTGTATATATATATATATATATACAGGGGTGTAGTACTGTGGGAGCGCACGGGAGCATCGCTTCCGCACCTCTATTCATCCAAATTTTATTTTTTTGGTTGATACTTGGAAGTTTGGAACAAACTGACTGAGATTAAAGCACTGGCTTCTAATTGTGATTTAAAATTTTTAATATTCCAATTCTGATTATTATTATTATATATATATTCCTTAGGGCTCCTGCACCTTTAAAATTTGCCACTACACCCCTATATATAATTAAAATCTCCAGTTGTTAAAAGATAAAACACTAAAAAGCGCAAAGCTTTTCTAGTAGTGATGTACTGACTCCAAAATTTAGCCGATGCAGATTTTTAAGAATTAATTCCCTTCATAAATTTTGCTAATCTAATGTGAAAACTTTCAATTTTCATATTTGTTTAAATGCTTTTACTTAACTCACTCCACAATATACAGTCCCACAATTTGTTAATCGTATACCGTAGCTAAAGCGACGTTAAATGGTTTTATTACTCGGTAGAATTAGAAAAATTTTATTTTAGTTTCATAAACTGAATACCAATATTTTAAAGTACTGTAATTGGTTTTCCTTATGTTGAAAGTTTGTCAATTCTTCCGCAACAAACGTCAAAATTATTCATTAAAATTTAAAGTCCCTCGTGGCCTATTTTAATAAACAAAAAATGGATATACAATTTGAGTTTATAAAATAATTAAAATACTTAAAGTTAACATAATAAGGTGGGTTAATATAAAAGTTATAAGTACAACTTAATATAGAATTATTATTATTATTATTATTAAGAGAGTAGATTACACTAGTTTATAATGTACAGTATTTAGAGATAAGCTAGTTTGAGAAAATGTAAATTCGTGGGTATTATTTTGTGCCAATTAATCGGCACACCACAATTTTCAGTCTTTCCTCTTCGTTTGGGCGGTGGACAGAAACTGAGTCGAACTGAAAGCAAATATTAAAAAAAAAAAAAAAAAACGTCATGCCTCAGGAAACTCAAAGGGTGTAAATAATTCCTGAAGACAGAAGATTTTGACAGCCAAAAGTTAGTTAGGTTCAAAGTTTTAATGTTAAAATTATCAATATTTTTATTATAAAAGATTGGGCGAGCTTGCGTTTATTATTATTTCGATATTTAAAAGCGAGCGAGCGTTATTAATAGCAATATTATGATCCCTGTCTAATCGATGCCTATCCTATGTAAGGCCGAATTTTCATGGGCCGTAGTCAAACTGTATTCATGTTGGTAAAGGAGTCTTTAAAATCAATAGTTTCGCCGACACAACTGTTCAGACAGACAGTCTTTACGAGGAATTCGATAAACTCGAGCAGTGGAGGCAAAATTAGATAATTGATTTTTTTGTAAAAGACCACGAGTGGAGCGTGGAATCCGTGAGACGAGATTAAATTGGGGAGGAACCAAGTCGCGAAGCGACTGTACATTAAACGGGATTACCAGAGCGCCGCCAAAGTTCTTTTCCCTAATAGTATTGTTATGGAACTACTTTTTGGAAGATAGATCCGGCCTTGGCAATAAAAGGAGGATGATATCCCATTTTTTAAAGGAACCCTTGATATGACAAAATTCAGAGTCCAAATAAGAATGGCTGCAAATCCTAAGGATGACAATACCTCTTTTAGAAAAACTATGGGATGAAAACTAGTGGACCTAACGCATTAGAATGGCCAGCTTTTCTAAAAACTTTAAAAGCCGACTTATTATTCTGCGTTCTAATAAATAATTCGAACATCTAAAAATGAGAGGTTCAATAATGTTTTGCCCTCCATTAAATTGACCGTCGAAATGGAGCACAATTCAACTATCAAGTATATAATTATGATCTACGTACGTCCACCGAAGTGAAACAAAAATATCAACACGATACCAAGGGATTTCAGGAGCGAGAATTTCGGAGAGAAAAACTTTTCTTTCATAAAGTTCCATAAATATATTAGGATACTCAGAGTGGCAGATAGGGGGGAGCCCATACTAAGACGGTCTTTCTGTCAAAAAAGAGAATTACTGAAATTGATACTTAGGAGTGGGTCAAGCATAAGCGAATCAGATTCAATAAAAGAGGGACGGGTAAGGCCATCTGAATCTGATTTTCTAAAAGAAATTCTTCCAAATAAGAAAACCATTTCAATGGGAACCTTAGCTAAAAGTAAAATCGCAAAGTTGACCATCTTATTTTCTAAACTGAAATTCCCTATTTTATGTAGGAAGTTCGAAGAATTTTTCATACGAGTATTAGAAATATTGCCTATTAAAAACGAGAGGCTCTCGGAATTCCATTCGGCCAAACCATAGTTAACGCTACTGATATTGGAAATTCTAATTCGTAGCGGAATGTTTTGTGAACCTTAGGTAGGCCATAAAAGTAGGGCAACTTAGGAGAGTAGGTAATAAATTACTTAGCAAGTTGCGGAAAGTCCTTCATAAGAAACAAGAAATTTTTATAGTGGGCACACTAAGGGCCACTTCGGCCCATCGAGGTGGCTCCACTATGTAAAAACTGCCTGTACATTGGCAATAACCAATTTTTACAAAACTAATTAAGTATCAATTTAAAACTAAAGATAGAATCTCTGGATCCAGAGATTCTAAGTCATAATAGGCTACTATCCACAAATATGTTACACACTATATCTATTTATAACTGACATGCAAATATATCAGATCCAAAGAATTCAGTCAGTTTCATTATGGTACCCATCAATACCAGTACCGTGCCAACCAAAAATAAGTCACGGTCCATATCAATTGCGGACCAAGTCACAATTTACATCCATATACATTACAATATATATACTTAGGAGGAAAAGTGTAGGTGTGGCTGTAAAGACTGTATAGTAATGTAGAAATGTGTGTGCACCCATTTTGGGTCTCCCATTTAAAGGTGTTTGTGGGGCAAGTGAAGATCATGAGTTTTTCAATACCTCACAGTACTATGGGGGGCACCGCTCGGCAGAGGAATCTCTTTAAATAGGGTGTGTAAGGACAGAGAGTATCCCCTAACCCAAGATGCTGCCTCCCTATATCCCACAACACCTGTGTTGAGCTGTGGGATCTATCACCCAAATGCACATAATATATATGAAATAAACTAGTACCATTCATGCAATAAAAATGGGCTTAAACACTATCACCAGATGTCCCTTGCAGACATCAAACTATCCAACCTTCTTTTGAAAGAATCAAGTGTATCTGAAGTCACCACTTCTTCTGTCAGACTGTTCCAAAACTTGATTACTCTGTTTGTAAAACTATGTTTTCTTAAATTTGTTCTACATCTTGGCTTAAATAATTTCATACTATGACTTCTAGTCTGGTTATTGTGATCTTTAATGAAGAGAGACTCAAAATCTATCTCATCCAACCCTTTTATCATTTTATACACCTATCATATCACCCCTTAACCACCACCTTTTTAATGAGAACATGCTTAGATACGCCAGTCTTTCCTTATATGTCAATTGTCTTAGAGATGGGATCATTCTTGTTGCTCGTTTCTGTACTTTTTCCAGTTTTTCAATATCTTGTATCAAATAGGGACTTAAATTGAATGAAGTATTCGAGGAGGGGTCTCACATATGAAATGTATAGTTGCTTTATAATATTGGGTGATTTGTATTCAATGTGTGTGTGCATGAGATTGAGTCCAGCATTTGCTTTATTTCTGATTACCATACAGTGATTTGAGGGTTTAAGTTCATTAGTCACAGTGACACCCAAGTCTCTCTCTCTATCATCATTTTTAATCCAAATTCCATTCATATTTTATTCAAATTCTGGATTTTTTGGCCCAATATGCATAACCTTGCACTTATCAACATTAAATTTCATCTCCCACTTATCTGCCCAGGCTGTTACTCTAAGTCTTTTTGTATTGTCATTGCTCCTGCTACTGACTTAACATTATGGCCTAATTTTGTATCATCAGCAAATTTTGAGGTTTTACATGATAGGCCCTTCTCTAGATCATTTATATAGACAACAAAAAGCAGAGGTCCCAGAACAGACCCCTGTGGGACTGCGCTCAATATGGGTCTCCAAGTAGACTTATTTCCATTTAGATGAACTGTTTTCTATTTCTCAGCCATTCTTCTATCCAATCAGTTATATGACCTCTTATACCATGGGCTCTAACTTTTACCAACAATCTTGCATTAGGAACAGTATCCTTGAATAGCAGTTTAAGCTCTGTTGAAATTCCGTTGAGAAATTTGAGTGGGATTAGAATTTAATTTATCATAAGTAGCATCGTCTGATAAAAGTACCATAGCTTTTTTAATATAATCATCCTTATCCATGAGGACTACGTTATTACCTTTATCCGATTTGGTGATATTAACTAGGGTTATCGTTACGTTTAAGACGCAGTAGAGTAGTCCTTTGGAATGTTCAGACCCCGCTTCAAATTATTAAACAATTCACTCGGAACAAAGGCCTTCAAACGGGATAAACCCTCACGAGAAACTTTAGAGCGTGAACTAAACTTCTCAACCGAACCGAAATGATGAAATCAGAAGCGGATTCATTCGAACGATTCCTCCGACCACAATCTTACGCGCGTTTCCCGTCCTAGAGAGGAGAGGTGACAAGCTTGACCTTCGTGAAATGAGGAATCATTGCACGAAACATTCGAAGGTTGAAAGGAAGGCGTCATTCCAATCCAGCCTTTGGATCCTGCCGAGAGGAGGTGCATTATTTTTAGTACTGTTTTTATGAAATGGTACAAACAGAGCTGGGCAATAAATACATTGAATGTATTTAAATACTAAATACATTTTACGAATGTATTTAGATACTAAATACATTCGTAAATACATTTTAAATACATACAAATTTGCTTGTTGAAGCCATGACACGCACACGATAAAGAAATCAACCGCTTTCGACTAAGAGTGGCACACAACTGATTGAACTGACACGTTGAAACATGAACCATGCTGTACTACACTGTCGACGCGTCGTACTGTGCTAGTACAGAACGTGTATTAAACCAGTAAAAGTATTCACATTTTTATATTTTGAGTATTTAAATACTCATTAAAGTATTTAAATACTATATTTAAATACATGAAAAACAATGTATTTATAAATACAGTTCTAAATACACAAGTGTATTTAAATACTGCCCAGCTCTGGGTACAAAATATCTAATGTATGGACTTGTCACCGAAATGTTTTCTTGTCCGTCCTCTACAATGCCAATATGAATTTTATTTTCAATTTTGTTTAAAAATAAGTTTCACTATTGAAAACTTATTTTAACACATTCAGGCCTGGATTTTTTTCACGGCAGTAGTAGCTTCGAGGCGCACCAACGCGCGCTCCCGGGCTGATTTAGTTTAACCCTTTAAGGACGAATGGTACAAATTGCTACGGTAACGTTTCAAATACACGCATTCATAACTTAACCCTATAAAAAGTTAAAGGGTTAAAGGTGTGAGGCGAGAGTAAAGGTGTTGAATTTTAATACGAAATTTAGCGAGTGAAATGTATTTAATTTTAATATGAAATTTTTATTATTTTAAATAGAACAAAATTGTTCTACGTAATATCGTTGCTAAGACACACTGCAGTGTGTCCCTGATGATATGTCGTAGGTAGCGCGTTGCGCGCTGCATTTGTCATTAAAATATAGTTTCACACGAATTATAAAAAATATTATAGCAGTGTTCTCCGCGTTCATTAAAATGCAACGGTGTATCTCAGTCTGGCTCTCGCAGTCATTATACTCGTTCAAATTAAATAATTAAGTGAAATAGTTTATTAAACTGTCGTCATTTCAAAATTCCTCCTGCTCGTTCAAAATGTCCGCGTGTTCCGCGCTCTTGTCTCGGTCCAAGCTACCCACGCGGCAGTTAACGAAGTAAATCAGTGTAAAGCAATAAAAAAAGGAGTGAGAGGAGCTCAGAATAAACTAATCAATTAAATGAGAAATAAATTATTTTTCACGACAAATTATATATAAAGAAACTATTCAAACACGTATGGCAAATGGCTTTAACAAACGTCTACAAAATCTAGAACTAGGGAAAAGAAACTTATAAAAAATAAAACTATATGAATTTTGCACTCTAAATTACTTTTAAAGTAATTGTAAGGCAAGTTACCGGTAAGCTTTCATTACTTTTAGTTTCAAAATTAAGTTGTTTAACATAACGAGTAAAAAAACAAATAGGAAGTACCTCTTAAAATATGCCGAAAACAAAACCTTAAGTTCCAATTAAAATATTCAAATGATAATTGAGCAACCACTCTGCAGCTTTTGGTTTGCTACGTTAGGTAAAAATAATAAATTCATAATATAGTGTGTATTTACGCATATATAACTTTAAATTATCCAATTTTATATTGCTGAAAATAACTCTCAAAGCAAGTAGCTACCTGGCAACAAGTACTGTACTGTCAGATAATTTCAGTAGGCTATGTCAAAAGCTAGGAAATTTAAAGGAAAGTAGGATAAAAGTAGGGAAGAGCAGGAGCGTAGATACCCTGTTGCATGGTCCTGAATATTAACCTCTTAAGCGTTATCAACGAGTTATATCGTTTATCGGTACGTATAAAAGTGAAAAAAGTGACGCTTAACAGGTTAAATAAGTGTCATAAGTGGTTAGGCTCTGAAGGAGCAGGAACAAATGCTTAAAAGTTGGGATAATCCTGGAAAACTCGGTCCTCTAGTCACCCTAAGGATATGGAACCTCCAACGGCTGTGTTAAAAATCATAGGAAGCACAAGTATCTGCGCATTATTTTCTGGCACATGGGGTAAACCGTAGCAGCAGGTTTCTGCGCCAGACCTCAATAACTTTTTCTGATATACAGGAAGGAGAGACCACAGGCGAATACCCGCAAAACTGCCACCAACACCCAGTGACGTATTAAAGGGGGGGGCCAAGCTGTTTTAGGGGCCGATGTTTATAATGAAATCAATGATAAATTTGGAATGCTCAACAATATCTCAACTAACTTCAGAGGAAGCATCAGAAGCAACAAAAAATCTGGCTAGTCCATTAACAAAAATGATTTTGAAGACAGCTTTCCCATTTGAGTTTCAGCATTTTGTACCGTTTGTCAAACAAAACGCTTTAGCTGACACTCGCCCATTAGAAGTACTACAGGAAATTCACAAATTGAGGGCTGTTTTCCCAAATGCTTTCATTGCTTATCGCATTTATTTGCGTTTGATGTCAAATGCAACTGCGGAGCGTTCTTTTTCTCATTTGAGCATGATTAAAAATGTTAAATGTCAGTAGCATGGGCGCAAAAGGAGAGTGCAATGCAATTGCAAATGTTGCAAGAGGGCAAGTGCCAACCCTTGTTGCAATGCACACCCAAGGGGGTTGTTGCAAGAGCAGCAAGGGGTTATGCAACTTGGAGGCGGAGTTATCCCCCAAGTTGCAATGACCTTCCGCTGGGGGAGAAGGTGGGACGGCTCCACCCCCAAAGGGGTATACCTAACCTGAGTGTGTGTGTGTGTGTCGCTTGGCAGGAGCCAAGCGCATATAAGACTTCAGCCAAGCGCCCGCTGTCTTATAGGCCCCTAATCAGCCAGTGCCTCCAGGCATTATCAGCCAGTTGGCACAGTGTATACTTCGTTTGGGCACGTACACACCCGCCTATACGCCCATAAAATATAACGCACACAACCATGACTCCAGATTCCTGGGATCTTGGGAGCATTGCTCCAGTAAATTTGACCATGAGAAAAAGTAAATTTGGGTTTGGGTTTTGTTCATCCGCTAGACGTTATGCAATTTTTTTTGCGTATACGTTCTTGTACAAACCATTTTTTTTAAATTACAAATTTAGTTATTTTAAGTTTAGTTGGTAATTCCATATTTAACAATTATTTGTATTTTTTGTTAAGCTTCAATGTTTTGATAATTAAAATTTTATTAAAACGTATATTTTTTTAATATAAAATTATCAGGATTGGACTATGTTCCATTGATCTCGGCCAGGTTTGATAAATTGGCCAGATAATTACTTGTGCGATTTTAAGTAATCCACCATGACTCTAGAATTGAAAAGTTTAGTTAAGTTTAAACTTACTTTTACTTAAACTTACCTACTCTTCCTTACTTTTACTAAGTTTAAAGCACTTACTTTTACTTACTTTCATTGTACTATATTTACTTACTTTTACTCACTTTTAACATACTATATTTACTAACTTTTACTTATTTTGTATTTTTTCAGGTAGTCAATAATCAATAATGGATCCTAATATTGATGAAGTTGGAGAGAAAAGTGAGGGTGTTAAAAGGGGTTACTTTTGTGGTCAATGCAAGAACAAATATTCAAAGAAGCAAAACTGGCAGGAACATTTTAATTCCAAAAAAAATATTTGTTACAATACAAGAGGTCCCAGAGTTTGGGCCCACAGCTTAGATATTGCAGTAAAGAAATACCAGGATGAAGTGCAGCAAAGAGATACGGCAAAGCAGTCATTTAGTTTGTTCACAAATTGTGCTAGTGCTAGACCGCAGAAAAATGAACCAACTTCATCAACTGCTAATCTAGAAAATGAAACTTTTTCACTAGATGTTTCACAGACTGAAGAAAGTGCTTCTCCTCCACCTAAGAAACAAAAGGTAAGTGAGGAATCTGCGCATCAGACTAACAAAACTGCTTTAGAGGAATTTGAAAATTCCCAAATCCAGAAGACATTGAATGCAATTTTGCGCCTAACAAAAGACTCGCCAAGCTGTTGTGGTTAATAAAGAGAAGAGTCAAAATATGCCTTCAAGTTCAAGTGTTGCATCCAAATCTAATAAAGCAAAAAGCAACAAATTTGACATTTCCATAGCCCATTTAAGCAAGTGTAAATCAATACAAGAAATCCTGAACAATGATTTGATCAAATCTACATTCAAATTGGTGGAAAAGAAGGATCTAGGGCATGCTGATGATTCATTTTCAGTACCAAGTGATATAATGGAAAACATTGCAAATAGTGACACTAATATGCCTGATGTAGATATAGCTGTTGAGGATGAAGATGAGGAAAAAAGTAAATTCAGAGCTGTGCTCCAGTAAATTTTTTCAAATCTGGTCATGCTGATTACTACCAGGTTGCTGAAGTTGCTAGACCATCCAGAACCAGATCTGAAAGTAGTTTTACAAAAGACTCAGTGATAAATTGGCTGACAGAATATATACAGTAGAACAGCTGTGGAAAGGAATCACAGAGATATTAAAGCATTTTGATAAAGATGGATCAACTGCCTGGAGTGAAGCACCAGCTGAAGGGACATTCTCCATTCTTGAACACAAAGGATCCATTAAGCCATCTCATTTGACTAAGCTGTGCAGAATTGTGAAGGAGGGTCCAGCTCCAGGCACTAGATCTGCTATAATGATCACACAAAGCCATTGATCAGTGGCCAAGCATACATGGCGGTAAATTCACAACAAATGCCTACATGCAAGGTCTAACATCGTCCACTGTTGCTGCTGCAATGAATAAATAAACTTAAGGTTTATAAACTGTACATTATTGTATTATTATGTTTAGCTAAAACAATTTGTAATTGGTATGTCGTCAATTCAAGAGTTTACTATCATTAACCTATCTAGTGGTGTAAGGGGAAAAAAAGTAAATTCAGAGCTGTGCTCCAGTAAATTTTTTCAAATCTGGAGTCATGTGCATGTCAGCCATCTCAGCAGTCGTGAAGCGCTCCATGTTACGCGTACTACGTCCGATTTAAGAATGCCCGTAGCAAGCGCGAGTCTAGCCCACTTCACCTTTTAGCCAATTGCAGCGGCGCCCTCTCGCGCCGAATGGTGACGTCAGCGGACATACACTTATAGACGAAAAGGGTTTGTCTTGGTGTTGCCTATCCCCCATTACAATTTGTACAGAAAGTCTTCAAACACCCTCTGTGTGTGTGTGTGTATATATATATATATATAATGAGGCGACGGCGGGGGTCAGGCTCAGCCTGACCTAATTTTAAAAGAAAAATAAATTAAATTTCCTGGTCATGTAAAATTAAATTTGTGTATTTCAAAGATCTATTTATTATGGTCACTTTATTAGATCAATATAAATTTTAGAATGCCGCATTTTCACCTCCATGCGCCGCTTCTTTGGGCAAAGTCAGACTTGTTTTATGACGCTTGAGCGAGCGAGCGCATTAAGCCACAAAGCCAGGTCAGGCATCATTTCCGATGCCTTGCATCACACTTACGAAAAAATGAAACTTTTACGAAACTTAATGTAATTTAAAATCAACATTAGTATAGCATCTGTCAAAACAATCAGATAAGTATATAATTTTGTCAATTTACTTTTTCAAAGAGAAGAGTTTTTCAGTTTACAAGTCAGGCATATTTCTAAGTGCCTAACATTACGCTGGATGCCAAATCTCATCCTCAGAAAGCTGTTTGAGTGAAAATAGAGATATGTGGCAACTATGAATTGCGCACAGCTTTCCTCATTGTCAGTTACCTCAGGGAACGTGTCATATTCGTTTCAATGCATTTGAATTTTTTTTCTTTTTTCTTGTGTGTGTGTTAGTTTATGTATAAATGACTCATGGTAGATTAAATATGATGACATTCTCTAAGGACATAATAAAATAAAAGTTATTATAATTATTAAACAATTTATTGATTTAGTAGGCTTTAAGTAATTTTTGAAAACAATAGCAAAATTATTTAAAAAACAAAACTTACATATTCATTAATATGAATTCTATTGAAGTCATACCAAGCCCATAATGCTTGTGCCTGACCTATGTGAAAAGTCTGCCGTCGCCCCTGATATATATATATATATATATATTATATATATATATATATATATATATATACACACACACACCCGTGCGCGCGCGCGCGCCCACCGAGAAATTTCGGCTATTACGGTACAGAAAAAGAGGACCTAAAATCCATGTAATATTATACCCCAAATGGACAGGAAATTCAGAGAAATTCCAGAGCAAAAGATTTAGGGGTTGTAATGACAGATGATGCGAAATTTGAAACACAAAATAAGATAGCAGTAAACAGAGCAAAGAGAATAACGGGACAGATATTGAGAACCTTTAAACGAAGGGATAGGAATGTAATGATTCCTCTACTGAAAACCCTGATCATACCCAAATTGGAGTACTGCTCGGTCCTAACATCCCCATATAAAAAAAATTAGACAGCTGGAAGGGATCCAGAGAAGCGTCACAGCAGCCAAGATCAAGGGGTGCAAAGAACTAAATTACTGGGAAAGGTTACGCGAACTAGACCCATATTCACTGGAAATGAGGATATACACACACCATTATTTGCACTTGGAAAATAATGGCGAAACTAGTCCCTAATCTTACTCTGAACCCAAAAACTCCCCAAACAACGGTGAGAAGTAGAAACGGTAGATTGTGTCGTATTCCCAAATTGAAGGCGAGACAGGGAACATCCTTAACCCTGAAAGAAAATAGTTTTGTAGTGAGAGGACCAAAATTGTTTAATCAGTTGCCCAAAAACCTAAGAAACACGAAGGGAGTTGCAGTGGACATCTTCAAAAGAAGACTAGACGCCTGGCTCAGAACAATCCCCGATTAGCCGGGCGTACCTGGCTATGTGAGGTGGAGCGCGCAAGAATCCAACTCACTACTTCACCAGGCCAACTCGAGAGGAGGGGGCGACAAGCTTGACCTTCGCGAAATGAGAAATCATCGCGCGAAACCTTTTTAAGGTAGTAAGGTAAGGTTAAAAAGTAGGTCTAAGGTGGAGTGTAAAGCTTGACCTTCGCCAGAATGAACAATTCGGACCGAAGCCATCGAAAGCAAAGGTGAGCCTATATACATACAAATATCTCTCGCTCTGTACAATTCTCTGGTTCAGCCGCACCTGGAGTATGCTGTGCAGTTTTGGTCGCCCACCCTCAGGAGAGAGGGTGGGCAACCCTTGAGGGTTGCATTGCAACAAGGGTTTGGCACTGGTGCTGGCACTCTTGCAACTATCGCATTCTCCTTTTGCGCCCATGCTACAGATAAGACTATCTGCGTATGTCCACTGGCACTCTTGCAACATTGATCAACATTCGCAATTGCATTGCTCTCCTTTTTCGCCCATACTACTAACGTCAAATGCTAACCTAAAAGAAATTGCAAAGTCTATCATTGTTATGCATAGAAAAGAATATTTTGCAGAATTTAAATACTGAGCTTGTGACTGGAAAATTTTGTGATATGAAGCAGCTCAAAAAACTTTTGTATACTGGTGATGGATGATTTTGTGACCAACTTTGGTAGATTAGTAGTGGACTCGTAGTTGTGTAATTGGTTTGGTGTAATTGTAGCAGCTTGGTATGTGTGTAAAACTTGCATTATTTGATTTAGAAATAAATGGTTTTAATTTACACGACTCGAAGATTTGTCTTCTTGAGGGACCCCAAAAATATTTTGGCCCCAGGACCCAAAAAACCTTAATACGGCACTGCCAACACCCAGCCGTAGAAGGAAACGGAGAGAGCCGAAATCAAGGTTTGAACCGAGGCTCTTAAAATCTATGCGGTTTTCTTTTTTTTTTTTAATTTTGAAAAGGTTATGTAGTTTGTAAAATATATGTATGGGTAGTGAGGAATAGTGGGAGAAGTGTGTTTTTGAGAGCATGCTGGACTGCTCACAGAGTAGATGAGACACTGAAAATGATCAACTAAGAACAGTGGCAGGAGAAACTGAAGTTCCAGCACTCCCTGTCTCGTTCCTAACATCGTCCCCCCACTGGTTGATTGGCGTCTATAATCTCCTAACAACAACTGTTAATTATTATTATTTCTTTTGCATCGAATACAATTCCAAATTATATATCTTGTTATAAACCCTCCAAATATTATAAAGCACATACGTAAAACACCTTTCTGAGTCACTCTGGCTTTCTATCATTTGGAATCGAAGATCTGAAAGGATTTCCGGATACGGTATGAGTTCCCTTACTGACCTAAACCTGTGGTACTGGACCTAAACAGCACGATCGAGCCGGGATCCTTTTTACCTCCCTTTAGTTTTTTTCTTCTAGTCACGTTTTCATTTTTATAAGGGTCATTCCATGTCAGTTCAACGGCGAAAAAAACGTGACCATCATCGATTTTTTTGAAAATTGCGCACTTATAGATCTCTGAGGAAAAACAGAATGACGCTTGTTTCAACACTAGGTCATATGGTTCCGGAGATATGGCCATTCGAATTTTGTAAAAAAAGGTCAATTTCCAAGGTCATACCATATTTCAACATGAAATATCTCGGCTCCTATTGCACTTACAGAGACTATTTAAACACTATTTTAAAGTTTTTAAGCAGATCTACAACTTTGTTTCTATTCATATTTTACCTCAGTGGTAAAAAAAAAAGTTGATCTTATTTTTGACCTTTGACCTTGTGTAGATCATTTGATGTCACAACCTATTTTTTTTCTCCTTTCACCCAATTTTGGGTACACATGTCTACCTTAACCTAAACAAGATTTTTAGTGTTGATTAAGTTAGTATAGACGCTACAGCCATTTCAGTGGACCATACCCACCTCCATTTTGACCAAGTACCTTTTTCCACCAAACTTTAGAGCACCGTATCTTTGGAACTGTTTGAGCTAGTGTTGAGAAAAATACCATTAGATTTTTCTTAGAGATATATGTCTGCCTGCTAAAAAAAAAAATTGGTCGAATAAGTATCCGGCCCTATTATGAATTTTTTTTTTTTTTTATATTTCAGAGAATTATATAATATAGGTAATTTAAATTACATAATTAATTAATTTATATGGACATTCAAAAGTGTGAAGAACTTCGAACCTGCTATCCTGTTTAAAAGGTAAAGCTATGTACATATATAAGTACCTTATACTACCCTATAGAATAAGTTCAGTTTTAAGAGTTAGATGAGTTTTAATAGAATTACTTAACTGTGTATTTATTCATTGTGTACAACAGTATGTACCCATGTGAAAATAAGCTTATTTAAACCTTGGAGCAAGGATTTTTTTTGCATCTGTATTTATTCCAATCTGTAAATCAAACCGCACATTTTTTCTTATTGTAGACCTCTGAAATAAGATCAGTAGGTCCCAAATTTTATTTGTGCCATCTAAGCAAAAATAGCTTTTAACAGGGTTGGATACAATGAATAATTATAATTGTATTTTTAATTAATTGATCCTAATTTCCATTAATTGTAATCAGGGCTGTGCGGGTCTATCACTTTCGGGTCGGGTCCGGGTCTGGGTAATTTTTCTAATTTACTTTCGGGTCCGGGTCTTTTTTCTAATTTACTTTCGGGTCCGGGTCCGGGTCGGACCCGAAAGTTCACTTTCAGGTCCTGTCGGGTCTTTCAGTATATGACCCGGGTCTGGGTCTGGTCCACTATTAAAAATGTAATAATTATAATATGGTATAGGATAGGTAATAAGACTGCTACTGTAGCTACATTAACATGTTTTCTGAAACATAGTAAAACATACGTCTATACGGTAGTAGCCTAACCATATACCGGTATATTAATCAATCCGATTTTGGAAATGTTTGAAAGTAGGTGTATTAATTGTATTAATATTTAATAGTAACTAGGTATAGTTATACATGCATTGCTAAGGGGCAACGTACGATGTATGATTGCTCTCTTCAGCCCCCTTATTCTAAATTTTAATTAATTTTGTGAAAATAAATTCTATATTTTTTTTGAGTGAACTGAAATGGAAAGGCGACAGCACTTTATCATATCGGACCCGTTGTCTGTTGCAATGGATACAACTTGTGCAGATCCCAAGTCGTTCTCGGTTAACACAGACTGAATGGTTTGTTTCAAAACATCTATAAAATTAATTATTTATTACCGATTTAGATTTAAAGTAACATTCTTTTACATATACTGTAATATTGTACGATATATATATAATATATACATATATTTGTGTGAAATGCAAATAATTTTTACCTGTATGCGAGCAGTGAAGTTCCTTGACAGCCAATGTTTTACTTCAATTTTGTTTTCAAAGTCATATTGGGCTTGAATACCTAAAAATCCTCTATCTAAGCGACTGCAACAATCTACTTTTAAATGAAACATTTTTTAAGTATTTTTAACTTATTTTTTTCAGCTATTGCTCTATCGAGAGTCAAAGTAGCAAGATTTTTCTGTTCATGTTTATATTCATTGCAGATAGAAATGGTTCAACCAAAATTTTAAATCCAATATCTTCTACAATGTTAAAAGGCCGCCCGTCTATTGTTACCCACGAAATCAGGCCATTTTCTAAAGTTTTCTTATGAAGTTGCGGGTGAACTCCAACTTTAATTTGTTTAAAAAAGTTTTTAACACTAGTTTGGCCTACATTCATTCCCTTGGTTTGTATTTGAGTTTTCGAAGTACTACTAGTGCTAGGTAGGCTTTCATCATGATCGTCAACTTACGATATATGTCTGGGTGGCACGATTTTAGGTGTCGCTTTAGGTTTGTCACACGATTGCTACTATACACTTTTCCACATTTTTCAATTTGGCATGTAGATGTTTTATCAATATTATTATATTTAAAATATTCATTTGTAAGGCTAGTTTTTTTTGCTACCATTCCCCACCGAAAAAAAAACCTTGTAAAGGCATTGCAAATTCAAATAAATAGCAAACGAAGCACTGGAGACCAACCAATGTACACAACTCGCAAACAAAATATATTAGGACTAGGCTATTCTTCCGTCACCGTTAACTCTCCACTTCCAGTCAGTCATTTGGAGGGTGGAGTGATAATTCAACACATTGTTGCCAAATCTAAAGGCGCGCACACAAATTTTGTAAACTAAAAACCCGGCTGTGCGGGTCCTTCACTTTCGGGTCGGGTCGGGTCTGGGTCAGTTTTAAAATTCACTTTCAGGTCCGGGTTCGGGTCTTCTCACTTTCGGGTTAAACCCGGGTCTGGGTCCGACCTGCCAGCCCTGATTATAATTGATTCAAAATAAAATTAAAATAAAGGTAATTGTAATTGAATTTTGAGCTATAACTGATGTAATTGATCAATTAATGTCGATTGTTAAAAATTATACCCCTAGATCTGGCAGTCATACATCCAATGAAAATAAACCTTTGATAGTTTATTTAGTTAGATATAGATATATATTTAGATATATAGAATAGATAGTTATATTTGTGTAATTGTAATTGATTCAGACAAAATTAATTTTAATTGATCTTGAAATTGTGAAGTACAATACTAACTAACTAATTTGCAGAAAATTAAAAAAAAATTGTAATTGTTTCCATTTTGTGTAATTGAACCCAACCCTGGCTTTTAAGTTACGTATGTTTTTTCTTTTTAGATAAACATGGATTTCAGCAGTTTGAATATGGGCAGGTTCTATTGTGACCCATTTAAAAAACACAGGAAAAGTGAAAAAAGGCATTCGTGCATTGACTAAAAATTTGATTGATCAAAATCCTGAACTGAAACTAACAAATAATCATAAAGCATGTGCAACCTGTCGAAATATACTAGCAAATCGTCCATCCCCAATGCCTGAATGTGAACTACTTGAAAAATCACCATCCACCTCATCAAGTGCCCCATCTGAGCTAGAAACCGTCAGAGATGTAGTTGAAATGCAGTATGAGCTTAGTAAATTCAATGCTTCATTGGCCACACTTGATGAGACCCCAATAAAACCATGTAAACTCTCTGACGGCGCTGGTTACGCAAAGAGAAAGAGGAAAGTAGTAGTAGTAGTAGTAGTAGTAGTAGTAGCGAAAAGAAAGCTTGAACTTGCAACTAAACAACCAATTTCATGCAGTGACTCAGATGATACAGAACTGGAGATTCTTCAACAACTAAGAGAGAAATTCAATCAAGTGACAAGTCAAAGTGAAAAACTGACAATTCTTACTATCCTACCAAAAAGATGGACACAAGTAAAGATCAGAGAAGAATTTAAGTGCTCAGATTACATGGCTAGGCAAGCAGAGAGTTTGGTGAGAGAGAAGGGAGTGCTTTCAACTCCTAATCCGTGTTTGGGGAAACGCCTGAATAGTGAAACTGCTGCCAAAGTAATTTACTTCTATCATTCGCCAGATGTGAGTAGACAAATACCAGGGTTGAAAGACTATGTTTTTGTAAAAGGAGCTGATGGTAGGCGGGAAAGAAAAAAATAAAATACATATATTGTAAATACCTAATCACTGCCTTTTTTAAATATAAAGTTATGTTGATGCCTCCTTTTTCATGGTTTCACCCAGCTAGACAAGAATCGGTTCTTATAACGCAATTGGTAAAAATAAAGCAATAGGTTATTTTAATACACATATTAAGAAGCAAATTGTCTTTAAAATAGCAGACATTATAGATCTCAGTGAGACAAATCTAATGGTACTTTTCTCAACACTCTAGCTCAAACAGTTCCAAAGAAACGGCGCTCTAAAGTTTGGTGGAAAAAGGTACTTGGTCAAAATGGAGGTAGGTATGGTCCACTGAAATGGCTGTAGCGTCTATACTAACTTAATCAACACTAAAAATCTTGTTCTAGGTTAAGGTAGACATGTGTACCCAAAATTGGGTGAAAGGAGAAAAAATAGGTTGTGACATCAAATGACCTACACAAGGTCAAAGGTCAAAAATAAGATCAACTTTTTTTTTACCACCGAGGTAAAATATGAATAGAAACAAAGTTGTAGATCTGCTTAAAAGCTTTAAAATAGTGTTTAAATAGTCTCTGTAAGTGCAATAGGAGCCGAGATATTTCATGTTGAAATATGGTATGACCTTGGAAATTGACCTTTTTTTACAAAATTCGAATGGCCATATCTCCGGAACCATATGACCTAGAGTGTTGAAACAAGTGCCATTCTGTTTTTCTCAGAGATCTATAAGTATGCCAATTTTCAAAAAAATCGGTGATGGTCACGTTTTTTCGACCCAAAATTCCGTTGAACTGACATGGAATGACCCATCACCACATTGTTTCCCATCCTAGTGGATACTATTCGCTAGAATTAACCCCAGCTAACCTCTCCGTTCAATAAACCTAATCGAAAACCTTTGCCTTCACCATATGGATATGGGTCATTATTAGAGCCCTCAAAAAAGTTCATATTTTAAATTGAAAAGTTCAAAAAATTCATAAACTGATTTTTGTGAACTTTTAGCACTTTATAACCCTTTAATTCCCATAGACTAACATCCAGCACGAAATAAAAAATTCATAATAAGCATATTGTGTCGTATCCAAATACTCATGGTTGCATTTAATTCCAAATATTTCTTGCAGGTTTCATTTGCTATATTTCATCTTATATGCTTCATTTTACTTATTTTCATAGTGACAACATTTGTCAAATTTTATGCGGGCAAAATAGAATACAGCAAAGTTTTCCTTATTCTTTCTGATGGAGCATAATACATGTTAAAGTCACGCAGAGCTCTAAAGGCACTTTACCCCAACCTTCACCATTGCACTCGTGTTGCGCATGGTCTTATCCGTGTCGCAGAACTAGTTCGATCGAAGCACAAAGACGTTGATCAGTTTGTTTCTGGCATGAAAAAGATATTGGTGAAGCGTAGTCGTCGAAAAAGACAGTTTTCATCAAAAACTGGTCTTCCGCTCCCTCCTGAACCAGTTCTTACACGCTGATCGACATGGCTAAATACTCTTCTATTATACTGAAAACTTCAGCAAAGTTAAACCATTTGTTTTAAGTCTAGAACCAGAATCACAAGTTATTAAAGACACGCAGGAATCGTTACGCAACCCAAAACTATAACAGGACCTTGCTTTTATTGCAACATACTTTCCTTGTTTGACGGATTCCATTAAGAAACTAGAAAGTTGTTTACCCTTAGTGGATGCAATGCAAGTAGTAGACGACGTTAAGAATAGTATATCCTGTACAGTGTACACCATACAAAGCTAGGTCGCGAGAAGTTTTGGGAAAAAAAAAAAAAAAAAAAAAAAAAAAAACAGATTTTGAATTTCTCACGAAGTATGCTCAGGTTTTGGAAGAAAAATTAGTTACCAATTTTCAATGTAACCCCAAAACTGTATGCGCCTTTAAGTTTGTTCCAATTGTGTCTGTAGAAGTTGAGCGCTTTTTCTCTTCGTACAAGGATTTATTGTCGCCAAAGGATTTATTGTCGCCAAAGAGGGCGAGTCTGAAGGTAGACCATTTGAAAGATCATATGATGCTGCAATGGAATCGAGATGTTTAATAATGTTTACTGATCTAAGCATATGTTTCTACATTTTCTTTCAGTAATAAAGTGCAGGATTACATTTAAGCTTATTTTTTATTTGTAAGTAATGAAGCGCAAGAATACGTTTGTTTGTTTATTTTTAAGTGCTTTGTGCGTGTTTATCAATAAATATTATGTAATGTAGTTTTCATGAATTTTTTTTAACTTTGGGATTATTTTTATGAACGTTTTAAAACTTTTTGGGCCATTTTGATGAACTTTCTTGAGGGCTCTAGTCATTATTATCCATTTCTTTTCAACCGTTTCTGTAAAATACGTCAATAAAAATGATTATCAACTCCGACACCTAATAAAAGATACCCCATTTAACACGGGGTTACTACTTACTACCGTACTGCATAATCTTGAAAACTACCGGTATTGTACGAGTGTGTTCCGAAATGTTCAGGGACCTTACCAACATTGGTTTTCATGCTACAGCCAGCATTAGCTTAGCTCAGGAAGGTCAAGGGAGGTTGGTTCGTAATCCCTATCACATTTCCAGTCCTACAACTCCACCAATTAATAGTCTGTTATGTTACGTGACAAGGGAAGTCTCAATCTACCCACTGCACCGGTACGAGTGAAAAGAGAAAAGGTAGAAAGTAAGACATACACATCCATTCACACAAGCATGCGGGTGGACTAGAGCCCCCGCCCACCCACATGAAAAAATTCCACACCTGTCACGATTCATATGCCATGTGTGGCGGGGTTTCCAGGCCTTGTCAAAAAAAAAAAAATTATATATATATATATATATATATATATATATATATTTATATATATATTATATATATATATCTGATATTCACATTAAACGCGTGAACTTTATTTTGAAAAATCCCGCAGTAAAAAATAAGAACCACTCCGAGTGGCTCACCCGTGCCTCACCCGGGGCACTTATTTTTCGAGAGGAGGGGGCAACAAGCTTGACCTTCGTGAAAGGAGGAATCATCGCACGGGACATTTGAAAGGTGGGTGTGTGTGTGTGTGTGTGTATTACTCCCCTTGGTAACCGTAGTTTTGCTTCCGCCCGAATTGTTCACACTGACAAAAGTCGTTTGTTGCACCACCTTAGACCTACAGCTTAACATGGAATCAGCACCATAACCTCCCACGATTCGTCAGAAATACGAAGCCCTCGCCTGGAATCAATTTCACGAACTCCGATCGATATTATTTATTTATTTATTTTTTTTTTTTTATGGAAGGTTGAGCTAGGTGAGATGCACGCCGCCTGCCATCGCCGAGAATCGAACCCGGGGCTGGTGGATTCTTAGCCACTGTTATCTGTTAATCACCGAGGCATATATATATATATATATAATAAATATTATATATATATATATATATATATATATATATATATATATATATATATATATATATATGATGAATTTCACAATTAGACACGTGAAATGAGTGATGCAAACCCACAAGGAAAAAGAAAATGATTCCAAGGCATTTCGTGTATTCAGAAGTACTAACTAATTTTTAACTAATTAGAAGCATGGCAACCCCGTCAAGTACTTGCAGTCGCTGTGAAGGGAAATTTGCCGCTTACGCGTTTACAATGGCTAATAATAATGAAGTTAGTTTGCAGGTGGTGCTCAAGCATGGAAGTCCTGAGGAACGAGTTACAACGTGAGAGGGAGGCCAGAGTGAGGCTTGAAGAAAGCGTGATGCTCCTGACGGCAAAATTAGAATCCCTTGAGACTCCAGTTACGACCCCTCCTGCCTCAGTTTCTACTAATATAAATAGTACTAATAGCCCTCTCTCTTCCCCTAGTTCCCAACCCTTCGTTCGAGTGCGTAATGGAGCACCATTGAGAAAACCTAAGACTTGTCTACCAGTAATAACAAACAATAAGTTTCCTGTTTTAGGTTTCGAAGATGCTGATGAACCGGAAATACGACTCGTTGGCGATTCCATTGTTCGAGGGCAGCTCGAGGAATTCTGTGGGAGAAACTCTCGTCGTAGGCGCCGTTACTGCTACCCTGGTGCAAGGGTGGAGGATATAACTAAGTGTTGACCATTTTACAGACGGTACCGCCGAGGACACAACGTTATGTTATTCATGTCGGTACTAACAACATTTTAAATTCTAGATCGGAAGAACTGCTGGCTACGTACAGGGACTTACTAGAGCGATCAAAGGAAAAAACTAATAAGATTGTTTTAACATGTATACTTCCTCGAATTACCCAACGTAACGATTTCTACAGCAAGGCGACCTATATTACAATAACCTAAAGTCTCTTTGCCAACAGGAAGGAGTGCATTTTGCAAATTTTTGGAACAGTTTCTATGGCAGGAGGGACTTGCTCCTCGGAGACGGACTTCATCAACGACCACCCTCTGTTTCCTACCTCGCAACCACTCTTCTATCTAATTTATTACTACACCCCTGATTCCATGAGCCTTAGTTTTCCCAATGAGTCTTTTGAGCGGTACGGTGTCAAACGTTTTCTGAAAATCTAAATACACTACATCAACCGCCCGCTGACTATCGTAAACGTCAACCACGCTTTGAAAAAATTCTAAAAGATTAGTCACGGCAAGTAGAACTGGGACCTTTCCATATAAACTCCATTGTCAAGCTGCCCCAGTTTAATTTGCCAGAGTGGCTCTATACGAGTGACGAAATAATCTTGCGGTGTCTGGCAGCTTAATTTTTACGAAATACACGGCGCCAGTGTTCTCATGCACGACAGTGCGCCTTGTCATAAGGCGAAAAAAGTGTCAAAGTGGTTTGCTGACAATAATATTAACGTGCTGAAGTGGCCAGGAAATAGCCCTGACCTGAATCCCATCGAGAACTGCTGGAATGTCATGAAGCAGAAGCTTTCAAACATCGACACCACATCACTCGATAGTCTGCAGCGCGAGATCAAGTCGTTGTGGATTAAGAACATGACTTTGGATCATTTTCAAAAACTGAGTGATAGCATGCCGAAACGTCTCCAGATGGTCATCAAGGCAAAGAGCAACATAACTAAATATTAATGTAAGTGTTAAACTGCTCATTTGTCATATTTTCAAAGTAGGCCAAATTCTATATGGAAAGGTCCCAGTATAAATTTGTATATATATTTTATTTTTTATCTATAACATTGGTTGGAAACAATTCTTTTAATCTTGTGCTAAAAATCGATAATTGTTCAATTTTTTTTTTTTTTTTTATATACAAAAAAAGAGCAGAGTTCTAAAACCCGGGCAGATTTCCAGTATAAATTTGTATATACAGGGTGGGCCGTAAGTTTCCATACATAGGAAAATTTAAACGTTTGTTTTTATGTTTCAGATACCCTAAGAATATGCGTTTGTAAGATCTTGTTTACTGATGAAGCAAATTTTTGCGTCAATGGAGAGGTTAATCGGCAAAACATACGTTATTGGAGTAATGCTAACCCTAACTGGCTGAGTCCGACGAAGATGCAAGGTGCCGGTAAAGTGATGGTGTGGGCCGGGATATGGGGTGACAGAATTATTGGACCAATTTTTGTCAGTGGAAATCTTAATGCCGAAAGGTATCTTAACATGTTGCAAGAAGAGATTTTCCCATCCCTGCTAAACGAGGAAGGTAACTTCCCAGTTTACTTCCAGCAAGATGGAGCTCCACCTCATTATGGTCTTCACGTGCGTCGGTATTTGGATCAGCAGCAGTTTCCGGATGCTTGGATTGGTCGGCGTGGTCCTGTGGAGTGGCTCCCAGATCCCCAGATCTCACCCCCCTTGATTTCTATCTTTGGGGGCACTTGAAGGCCATGGTGTATCAGGAAAAGATACGAGACATAAATCATCTAAAGGAACGTATCACCAACGCCATTACAAGCATAACGTCAACTGTGCTAATGCGTGTTCATCAACAGTGGGGAACACGTATTGAAATGTGTTTTCAAAACAATGGCAACCATGTAGAGCATATTATATAAATAAAAATGGTTGTCCATAAAAAAATGTTTATTTTTCCTATGTATGGAAACTTACGGCCCACCCTGTATATATATATATATATATATATATATATATATATATATATATATATATATCTATAACATTGGTTGGAAACAATTCTTTTAATCTTGTGCTAAAAATCGATAGTTTTTCCTTATAAATTTGTGCCCCCCCTTCCACAATCCTTTAATTTTTTTTCCGTTTATTGTATATATATATATATTTATTTTTTTTTCTGTAACCTATATATAGGTTTTAACTCTATGTACTTCAGTGTTCCTGAGGATGTCATTAGACGAAAGCGCTTGAGCACCATCTGTGTTTCCTTTCCTTCGTGGTTTTATTCATCATAAATACTTTTCACGTGTTACTTTCGTGAAATAATTTTCATATATAATTAATAATATATATATATATAAAGCGTGCTCCCTTATTATGTTGGGAAAAAATCTTGATTGTTTTGTTTTTTTAAATTGAGTTGCCTATTGGGGAATTTTTCGCTTGTGTATTTAACTCATTTGGTAAACTCTGTTTCTTGACCCTGAAGATGTGAATATATCACGAAAGCGCTCGGATTTCGTGTTTCCTTTTCCTTGTGGTTGTTTGCTTATTAAAAAAGATCACATGTTGTTCTGTGATTTTATTTCATATATATATATATATAACTTTGCGATTGCAAAAATGAAGCAGACCAGACCTCGGGCTTAAACTGCATTCTGTGCAATACCTTTAAGCACTACGAATGCATGAACTTAGATAGAAAAGACAGGAAAATGGTAAATAGAATAAGAAAATCATAAGCCTTTGTGGTTTCTTATGCGTCAAGTGCATGGAAAACAAAAGAATATTAGTACAGAGGGGAACACAAAATGTTGAAATAGAAGAATCAAGTACAGCAGTTTTACCGACAGAAAAACAGGAAACAGAAAATGCTTGCACAACCGAGAAGGAAAAAGAAAACACACTACAGGGAGGGGCGAAAGCAGCCTCAGATAGAGGGGTACCCACGGCAGAAGAGGGAGATACGAAATACACGCCGAAGAAAAAAAAACACTGAGTAGGGAAGAAGTGGTGGCGGAGCAGAAGGAAATCGAATCACATAAGACTCAGAGGGAATTTAAACGACGGGCCATATGCGAATATTATAAAATAGGCACGTGCAAATATGGCCCAAACTGCATATACAATCGCCTTACAAAGTTATTTTATATGATGAGGAATGGGAAGTGCAGGTATGGACATAGAGTGCCCGCATTTTTACATAAAGGGTACGCAAAGAGAACGGGAAAGAACAGATCATATTCGACAGAAATAATAAGAGTAATGAAACATATGTTTTAGAAGAAATGAGGATAATAAAAGCTCAGCTTGCCCTTCTAACAAGGAGAGAGAGAGAACGCCGCAAACATATGCACCACAACAGTGGCGGTTCCTCATATGGGCAATATGGGCAGCCGCACAGGGCGGCATTTGTGGAGGGGCGGCATGAGCGCCTGCAAAAAAAATAAAAATAAAAATAAGAATAAATAAAGAAATAAATAAAAATAGTTTATTTATGGCAGTTGTGCAATTTAATTTGTATTTTTCCTGTTCATAGTATCATAATTACATTCTCTTAAGTGAGTTATTCTATTTAGGTGATGAAGGATTTGTAAAATTCAGAAATTTGAGTCTGTTTTGGTTCTGAAGTTCCAACAATTAGTCCAATAAAAAGTTATTTTGTGAAAGAGTTATGTCTGTCCTTTATTTTGGGGGGATTCGAATGTGTGTGTGTTGGCGAACAGGGGGGGGGGCGCTGAAGGTGAGGTTCGCCCAGAGCGTCATGTAAGCTAGGACC
The DNA here is from genome assembly GCA_023014485.1 of Bathynomus jamesi. Lineage (NCBI taxonomy): Eukaryota > Metazoa > Arthropoda > Malacostraca > Isopoda > Cirolanidae > Bathynomus > Bathynomus jamesi. The sequence continues at coordinate 685,856 of JAJOZX010001044.1, forward strand.
GCCACTGCACCACAACATTACGCACATCACCCTCCTATTCAACACCACCCACCAATAATACACCAACCACAGTGGTATCACGGGCCGCAACCCCAATACTCCCAAATGCAGCGGCCCAACCAATAATACCAAACAGGAACCGACATCGACCAGGAAACGACCATCATTTAGGAAAATCGAACACGAAGATTAGAAACCCGGTAAATGTATTATACACGAATATACAAGGCCTCTATGCGGACCATGCAGACTGCAAATTACAATACTTGCAAAATTTAGCTACGGAAACGAGCAGAGATATCATATACCTAACGGAAACACACTTAAATAAGTGCGAAAAAGGCTGTGAAAACTGCATCGAGAATACTGAAATAGCAATGCTGGACTACAACATATACAGAGCAGATAGAGTGGCTAGACGAGGGGGAGGGTGTTGTATCTACGTGAAAAACACACACACATGTGAAGTGAGGGTAAAGAAATAAAACAGCACAGTTGAAGTTATTATATTAGAAGTAAAAGAACTGAACCTAACCATTATGAACATCTATAGACCACCAAACACCACAAAAAGTTAATTCCAATTTTTTTGCTACAAATGAAATAGAAAACATTAAAATTAGTTGAAACGCCAGCAACAAATATTCTAATTTTCGGAGATTTTAATTTCCCATTCATATCATGGAAGAAAAATGAAGTTATATATGTTGAGAAGTTTCGTGGCAACATCACTAAAGATGACAGAACCCAAGCAACAATGCTATTAGATATTATGGAACATTACGCCCTTACCCAGGAAATCGGTGAAGCCACGAGAAAGGAGAACGTTTTGGATTTAATCTGGACAAATAACGAGATAATAATAAATAAAAAAGTAACGCACACAAAGTTCTCCGACCATAACCTCATCGATATACTGTACAATTGAAGTTAGCACCCAGGGGTCCGAAAACGCATCCTAGAGAGGCAGATGGAATATTTGAAGGCTTAAACAAATTCAACAAGTAAATTGGGAAAACGTAAATAAAGATTTAAAGGAGGTAAATTGGGAATTGCTACTTCACGAGAAGACGCCACAAGAAGTACTATGTATAATAGAGACGGAAACCAAACCTATAATACTGAAACATATTCCAGAGAGACAGGAAAGAAAACGTAGCAAGCTCGAGAGGAAAATCAGGACTATTCAGGCAACGAAGACAAACCGTAAAACATCCCCACAGATGCAGAACTGATGCAGAGAGACTCAAGCTAGAGAGGAAACTTGGCGAAATAGAAATGGACCTAAAGCAAACATTCATACATAAGATAAACGAGGAGTAAAACAAAATAGCAGAAAACAAAAAATAACCCAAATTACTTTTACACGTTTGCGAAAAGGAAAATGCAGTGTAAGGAGAGTATTGGACCGTTGATAGACGGGGAGGCCGAATACACAAATGACCCGAAAGAAATAAGTGAACTGCTTAGGGAACAATTTAAGCAAACCCCAGACGAGTTTTTCGACATAGATTCAGATCAACCAAGAACAAATCCCGGCACAAACCTATTAATGAACTTCGAGTTCACGGAAGGAGATGTAATTACGACCTTATCACAGATGGAGGACAATTCAGCGCGAGGGCGTTAAACGGAGTTAAATCGGAAGTCTCGGAAGTCGTGAGCTCTGACCCACAAGGGACAGTATTAGCTCCCTTGCTGTTCATAATAATGATTGCAGATATTAAGGACAGTATTGTATCATGCTTCGGAGTAATACAAAGCTATGTAAGGAAATATTGAACGAAGATGACATAAGAAAATTACAAAACGACATTGAAACATTATTTCCAGTGGGCAGAAGACAACAATATGAAGTTCAACGAAGAAAAATTCCAACTTCTAAGATATGGTAATAGCAAAGAGCTACAGAAAAAAAGGTACAAAACTATGCAAGCCAAACAGATAACACCAAATCCACAAGTCAGGGATCTTGGAGTAATAATGTAGTCAGATGCAGAATTCAGAGCACTATAAAATCAAAATCACAATGGCTAGAAAAATAATGGGAATCATCTGGAGTAGCTTCCGCAGCAGAAAAGCAAACATCATGCTCAAATTATGGAAGAGTCTAGTCCTACAAATAATTGAGTATTGCTCAGTACTCGCAAGCCCACACAGAAAAAGAGACATTGCGAACAATGAAGCTATACAAAGGACTTTATATCTAAGATAGAGGAAACGGAAGGTGAAGACTACTGGTCTCGACTACAATTCCTGGAACTCTACTCTTGAAGAAGGCGCGAGCGGTACACAATAATATACATATGGAAAATACTTGAGGGCTCTGTCCCTAACCTCAGAAATGAAATAGAAACAAACTGGAATGAGAGAAGAGGCAGATTTTGTACGGTCCCAGCTGCGGTGGGACAAGGGGCCATGAAAACGAGGATGGAAAATACCCTCAGAATACGGAGCCCAAAGCTTTTCAATGTCCTTCCAAAAGAAGTGAGGAATCTCCAGCACACCGACCTAAATAACTTCAAGAATAAACTGGAGATTCTTGGGCAAAGACCCTGACCAGCCATGCGTGGCTGGCTACGAGGGCAGGAGGCGATCAGACAGCAATTCCCTCCTTCACCAAGTCCCGCAAATGAGGCGGGATGCTGTAGAGGGGTCGACCGTAGGTCGATCCTGAACCGTCGGTCAAACTCAACAAAATTCAATATATATAACCTTTGGTTAGCTTCCGCCCGAATTGTTCATTCTGACGAAGGTCAAGCTTTTCACTCCACCTTAGACCTACAGTTTAACGTGAAATCCGAACCACACCCCATCAGCAGCCCAGCGTCTTAACCACTAGGCCAGCTAGGGTACCCATTTATCTACCAACCACTTTCTTTATGTGGAAGGATGAACAGCTGGGTTTTGCTGCGCGCAAGCGCATTATATATATATCATGCCTATCACAACTAATGGAACACTACAACAACATTATTGATGCACTTTAAAGTGATGAAAACTATGATGTACTTACTATACACAGACTTTGCTAAAGCGTTCGACAAGTGTGACCATGGAATCTTAATACAAACCGAAATATATATGGGAATAACAGGAAAAGTAGGGAAATGGATATATAATTTCCTTAGTGATCGGCGGCAAGTCGTTACAGTACAGAGAGTATCTTCATCAGAGGTCCTCAGCTCAGCACCACAAGGAACAGTATTAGCTCCACTACTATTCATAATCATGCTAACTGACATAGATGAGGACGTTACCAGAGACAGCACAACAACATCCTTTGTCGATAACACAAAGATCAGTAGAAAAATAAGAAACCCAGAAGATATAGGATCTCTACAAACCGACATGAACAGAATCTACAAGTGGACGGAAGACAGCAATATGAAGTTCAACACACAGATATTTCAGCTGTTACGGAAAAAGAGGACCTAAAATCCAGGGAATATTATACCCAAAATGGACAGGAAATTCAGAGAAATTCTAAAGCAAAAGATTTAGGGGTTATAACGACAGATGATGCGAAATTTGAAACACAAAATAAGAGCAGTAAACAGAGCAGAGAGAATAACGGGACAAATATTGAGAACCTTTAAACGAAGGGATAGGAATGTAATGATTCCTCTACTGAAAACCCTGATCATACCCAAATTGGAGTACTGCTCGGTCCTAACATCCCCATATAAAAAAAAATATTAGACAGCTGGAAGGGATCCAGAGAAGCTTCACAACCAAGATCAACGGGTGCAAAGAACTAAATTACTGGGAAAAGTTACGCGAACTAGACCCATATTCACTGGAAAGGAGGATATATATATATACACCATTATTTACACTTGGAAAATAATGGAGAAACTAGTCCCTAATCTTACTCTAAACCCTATAACTCCCAAAACAACAGTGGAAAGTAGAAACGGTAGATTGTGTCGTATTCCCATATTGAAGGCGAGACAGGGAACATCCTTAACCCTGAAAGAAAATAGTTTTTTGGTGAGAGGACCAAAACTGTTTAATCAGCTGTCCAAAGACCGAAGAAACACGAAGGGAGTTGCAGTGGACATCTTCAAAAGAAGACTAGACGCCTGGCTCAGAACAATCCCCGATGAGCCGGGCGTACCTGGCTATGTGAGGTGGAGCGCGCAAGAATCCAACTCACTACTTCACCAGGCCAACTCGAGAGGAGGGGGAGACAAGCTTGACCTTCGCGAAATGAGAAATCATCGCGCGAAACCTTCGTAAGGTCGTGAGGTAAGGTGTGTATATACACCTTACCTTGTGGCCCCGCCTCTAGGTCTGGCTTGGTGGAGGAGCGAGTTGCTTTCTTGTGCTCTCCACCGTACATAGCCAGGCACGCCCGGCTCATCTGGTACCGTCCTGAGCCTGGGACAGGTATCCAGTCTTCTCTTGAAGACTTCAACTTTGATCCCCGTTACGTTTCTGACGTCCTTTGGAAGCTGGTTGAAAAGTCTTGGCCCCCTGACTACCAAGCTATTTTCCTTCAGTTTTGAGAAGGTCCCTTGTCGGGCCCTTAATTTGGGAACACTACACATTCTGACTTTCCTATTTTCCATTGTTGTTTGAATGGTAATTGGGTTTAGTTTTAGGTTTGGTACCAGTTTTTCAATCATTTTCCATATGTAGATTATGATGTACCTCTCTTCTTCTTTCCAGTGAGTACAGATTTAGTTTACGTAGTCTTTCCCAGTAGAGTTCTTTGCAGCCATCAATCTTTGTGAAATGCCTGTGCATTTCTTCTAGTTTATTAGTTTCTTCCTTTTTATATGGGGACGTCAAAACTGAGCAGTATTCAAGTTTTGGTATAATCAGTGTTTTTAGCAGGGGAATCATTACTGTCATGTCCCTTCTCTTGAACGTTTAGTACCTGTCTGGCGACTCTTTTTGCTTTATTTATCGCTATCTGATTTTGTGTTTCAAATTTCGCATATCTGTCATTATCCAGAGATCGATCGCTTTCGTGCTTCTCTGAATTTCCTGTCTATCTGGAGCATAATATGTAGTCTATTTAAGTTCTTCTGTTCTACCATATCTCAAGAGCTGAAATTTCTCGGTGTTAAATGACATGTCTTCTGACCATTTGTTATTTTGTTCGTGTCCCTCTGCAAGGCCTCCACGTCATGTACATCGCTGATTTTTCGGCTGATCTTTGTATCGTCTGCAAAGGATGTTACTATACTGTTGCTGTTTACTCCGCTGTCTATGTCTGTTAGCATGATAATGAACAGGAGTGGGACCAGTACTGTCCCTTGTGGTACTGAGCTGCGTACTTCCGATTCTGATGGTTATATACCTTGAATTTTGATGACCTGCAGACGTTCTCTGAAGAAGTTGTAGATCCATTTTCCCACTTTGCCTGTTATTCCCATATATATTTCATTTTATGTGCTATTATACCATGGTCACATTTATCGAAAGCTTTAGCAAAATCTGTGTATATAACATCGTAGTTGTCATTGCCTTCCAATGCATCTAGAATATTATTGTAGTGTTCTATTAGTTGTGATAGGCATGATCTACCTGATCGGAATCCATGCTGATTTTCGTTGAATCTTTCCCGTGTCTCCAGGAAATCCTAAATTTTCTCTCTAACTATTCTTTCAAATACTTTGGTGAGGTGGGACGTCAATGACACTGGTCTGTAGTTCTTTGCTTGAGATCTGTCCCCTCCTTTATATATAGGGACAATGTTTGCTCTTTTCAAGATGCTCGGTATTTCCCGTGTCTAGGGATCTTCTCCATATCCAGTATAAAGGTGTAGCTATTTCATTTTTAGTTTTTTAATCAATAATGCGTTCCAATTGTCCGGACCTGCAGCTGAATGTGGTTTCATTTGTCCTATGGCTCTCGCTACATCTTCTGGGGTAAAATCAAAGTATGTTATATACTACTCTCCTTGCAATTCCTCTTCAAAAAATACATTTATGTCAGGTATCGCTTTGTCACTTTTTGGGGTACTGAAAACCTATTCATATTGAGCTCTCAATGTATCAGATATTTCTTCTGGATCGTCGGTTAGTTCACTATTTCTCGTCCTTAAGGGCTCAATAGCGGCGCGCGTTTTTGTTTTCCCTTTTGCATAGCTATAGAAGTATTTTGGATTTTCCTTTATTGCTTCTACCGCCTTTTCCTCTTCCCTCTCTGTATGGTCCTTAATCAGGGCTTGTATTTCCCTATCGATACCCTCCAGTTTTTGTTTTATTGCTTTCCTGTCATTATCTCCGCAGTTGCCTATCTTCGCCTCCACTCTCTTTCTTTTGCGGAATAATCTTCTCTTTTGCCTCTCTAGCCAGCTCCTCTTTCCTTTTGGCTGTGATTTCGGAGTATATTTTGCTAAAATTCTTAGCGTTTTTTCTTCCAAGGTTGTTAGCATTTTTTTCAGTTGTTTTATTCTCGAAAATTGTTCTCCATTCTATTTGGGCCATGTGCGATCTGATTGCTTCCCAATTTATAGTCTTGGAGTTTAAGTTAAAGGCCCCGAATTTACTTCTTTCCTCAATATGTGTACTGTCTTTTAATGCTGTCGTCATATTTGTTGATATCTCGATTAAGTTGTGGTCTGAGATAATGGCTGGGGTTATTTTTATATTTATATTTTTATATTTTTTCTGGTATTTTCTGTTATTTCCTGTCAGCATAAACTTATTTGTGAGAGCCATCAACATTTTTGCTTGCTCCTGGTCTTCTCTTGTGCTCCCCTTGTTCTAGTGAATATATATATTCCTATCCACCTATATGCAGGGTGTTTCAGGAGGAAAGGTCAATACTTCGGGAGGTGATAGTATCGGTCATTGTGAGAAAAAAAGTTCATATGAACATGTATCTAATTCTGAATAGTTACGGAGATAGAGCTGTTTGAATCTACAAATACAAAAGCATTGTTAATGGTAATCAAGAGAGAGAAACCGATTACTGTTTCTAACATTTAATGTTTAAACTGCCATTTTGAATGGTATGATACAGAAATGACAAATTTGTTACAGTTTACAATACGTTTTCGAAAATACCACCGTCAACCTCAATGCACTTTGTAACTCGTGTGCGAAGATCGCGTGTTGTTCGTCTGAGTTGATCTTGACGTTCCTTTATGCGGGCAGCAGCATCCAAAATGCGCGCGAGCAATTCGTCTCGTGTATCCCCCTTTCTTTTGTAAACTTGACTTTTCATCCACCCCAACAAACAATAATCTAACGGAGAGAGGTCTGGAGACCTTGGTGGCCATTGAATGGGACCACCGCAAGTTTGATTTAGGTATTGCATCACCAGACGGGTAGAATGTGGAGCTCCGTCATGCTTAAAGTACATACCAGCGCGTGTAGCAAAAGGAACATTCTCCAATAGTCCTGGCAATTCATTTTGCAGAAATTCTAGGTAACTTGGTCCTGTAAGACGATTCTCTAAAGTAACAGGGCCAATCAGCTGATCATCGATGATACCGCACCACATATTGGCAGAGAAGCAATGTTGAAAATTTGTTTCCACAGTGGCATTTGGATTTTCGTCTGACCACCGATGAGAGTTACGAGTGTTGTTGATACCGTCACGGGTGAAAGTAGCTTCATCGGTGAACAGTATTTATCGAAGCAATCGGCGATTAGCATTTACCCAATGACAAAATTCCATTCGCATGGTAGCGTCTCCTGGTTGAAGGTGTTGTACACGCTGTACATGATATAGATGCAAGCCTTCCTCAGGTAATGTTCGCCATACTCTTGTGTCGGGTACACCGAGACGTGTAGAAATTCTTCGTGAGCTAGTAGTAGGACTACGCTCTACCAACTGAAGTGTTTTCCACTTCATCCACATCATGTTACCTTCACGTTCAGATGAAACATGAGCGCTGGGAAGTGTACCAATCTCACGCAATGTGTTGAAAACCCTGGTAAACACTCTTCGATCCGGAATTCTGCGGTTCGGAAACCGTCGACGGTATTCTGCAACAGCAACTGTTGCACTTCCATCGTAAAAACCGTAGACATACACCATATCTGCATATTCGGCGTGTGTGAAGGTATGTGACATTCTTAACATTGCTTCAAACACCAAACAATGTCACTCACAACAGTCGGCTGTCGATTGGCTTATGTTACAGCTTACATGGAAGGGGGAGGAAGAGATGCGCGCGCATCAAATTCAAACAGCTCTATCTCTGTAACCATTCAGAATTAGACATGTTCATATGAACTTTTTTCTCACAATGACCGATACTATCACCTCCCGAAGTATTGGCCTTTCCTCCTGAAACACCCTGTGTGTGTGTGTGTGTGTGTGTGTAATCATCGTAACGACGAAATATTAATCCATTTTCAGTTGTAAAGAAATTATTTTGCCCACATTTACCTTTTAATCGCTTGGGGACCCACTTCATTCTATGTACAATCCGAGTGTCTGGCCGGGACTTACAAATAGGAGTCTTTGCGGGGGACCATTTTATTTATTTAAATTTTATATTTGGTAAAATAAACGAACATAATACTGGATATATGGCCTACGCCTCTCTCTCTCATCAAATTCCATAGTGTTGCGTGAAGAACAAAGACAAATAATAGGCCTACTTTCTTCTCTCCACTCTATATTTTTACTGTATCGGCCTAATATGAAGTATGATCAAGGGCAAAAAAGTTAAAAACCTACTTTGGAAGTGTATTTGATTTTTTCAGTATCATAGTACAGTACTGTATTTTGTTAATAAACGCAGAATATTAAAAGTACGGTATAGTTAATAAAAACTGGACATACCCTACTGTACTATTTAAAATCTACGCTAATTTTAACCAAATTACCGAGAAAAAAAATTTCAAGAAATGTTTTTGTCCGACTAAACACGCGATTTGCATACTCTGCTGAAGGGGAGATGGGAAGAGATTGGCGCGCGTAACCTTGAAACGAAAGGCTTGAATTGTATTACAAAAAAGGAAATTCATCGTGACTCACTCGCTTACCATTACAGCCCAACACATCCACCCCATGCTTCGGCTGATAATATAATTCCCTACATTGATTTAAAACGAGTTAAATTAAAAAAATTTAATTCTGATCATTCGTCGCCCCCCGCCCCCCCCTCCACGAGCTACGATGATTTGGTCCGTTTATAGGTATGCATCTAGGCCTACGACGAATGAGGAATTAAGACCTACTTTGATCGTCAAATTTATGTACGCCTATGTGCGGGTTTGTAACCTGAAGCCCATTATTAACACGGTATTAATTTTTTGGGTTCTTTTAAACCAGGGGGGTGGGGAAACTTTTCAGTACCAAGGGCGAAAATCGATAACAAACACCTCCGCGGGCGTCTGGCAAATTTTAAGCTTATATACAGCGTGTCCCAAAGAAATGTATACCCACTTTGTTCGATAATACCAGCTATGAGGATAATATATATATTACTTTTTATGTCTTTTAATAAAGAATTTTCTCCTGAATCTAAATATGAATTATTTTTATTAAAAATTGAACAAAAAAGTACAGATGTTTAAATTAATTATTATTTTCGAGACTTCATGTGCGATATTTTCTAATATTTTAACCGACTGTTTTGAGATACTTATGTTTAGTGTTGATATTGAAGCATAAATGTTGTAATTATTAGTTAATTCAAAAAATTTACAAATTCCATGGTTAAATGACACTTTATCTAAGATGTTCGACGTCTTCCAGAACGTTGTTTTTGTAAGTTTTGCACAGTGCCGTCGGTTTCAAACTTATCTCGTATACGTACAAAAATATTAGAAAATATCGCACATGAAGTCTCGAAAATAATAATTATAATTTAAACATCTGTAACTTTTTTGTTTTTCAATTTTTAATAAAAATAATTACATACTTAGATTCAGGAGAAAATTCTTTATTAAAAAACATATAAAAAGTAATATATTTATTATCCTCATAGCTGGTATTATCGAACAAAGTGGGTATACATTTCTTTGGGACACGCTGTATATAAGATGTATTTTAAAAAGCTATTTGCTGGGCTGTAAATAAATAATTTTTAGTAAATAATAAATACCTAAGCGAGCGAATTGAAATTAGCTCGTGGGCGAAATTTCGCCCGCGGGCGAGGGTTTCCTCACCCCTGTAATTTAAACTATTTCCCTCCCCAGCTTCAGAGGGGGGGGGGACAGTTTAAAAGGTCAATATTAGGGGGGGGGGGATAATTTAACAGGTTTTACTTATCTTATTTACATAATAGAATTTTTAAGATACATATCTTGAAAATTCTATTATATTCCATCATATTTCCGGTTTATAGAGAACCATTATTTACATAAGATAAAATTTGAATGCCCGGTTAGGTCAACTGTACGCCCTTGACGATTGGGATTGGTTAGGTTTAGTAGTGACATTTTAGTTTTAACGAAAATATTACGACTAAACCTAACCAATCGTCAAGGGCGTACAGGTGACCTAACCGGGCATTCAATGAACCTAAGCGGGTATTCAGTTGACCTAACCAGGCATTCAGTTATTTTTGCTACCCTTCGTGCGGGTAGCAAAAATATCCCGTTTTAACGAAAATATTACGACTAAACCTAACCAATCGTCAAGGGCGTACAGGTGACCTAACTGGGCATTCAAAAATTTTACTGTAGGTTTCGATATACTATATATATATATTATATATATATATATATATATATATATGCCCTGTTAGGTCAACTGAATGCCCTTGACGATTAGTTTAGTCGTGATATTTTCATTAAAACTAACGAAAATATCACTACTAAACTTAGCCAATTGTCAAGGGCATACAGTTGACCTAACCGGGCATTCAAATTTTATCCTCTGTAAATAATGGTTATTTATTATATGTTTGCAATAAATAATAAATTTGTTATTATTTTCTTATCTTATTTTGGTTAATTTACAGAGTTTAAACTTTGAGTGGGATATAGTTGAAAAGATCAACATTGGGGTGGTGATTGTTGAAAAGAGTATGTTAGGGGGGAAGTAGTTTAAAAGAACCTTTTTTTTTTTATGCGGGAAGGAGCAGCCAAGGGCGAATACCGGCAACGATGCTGAGAATGCTCCCCACCTCTCCCCGATAGGAGAAAGCCGAAATCAAGGTTCAGAGTTTGAGATGCCTGGACTCTGCGTTTGAAAGATTGGAGATCAAAGACAAGGGGGAAAGAGGGACTGAGGAAAGTTGTTCTAGAGTTAACGGTTAAGTAGATGAAAGATTGGGAATACCGATTAACCCTTTCATTAGACAGTTGGACAGAAAAGGTATAAGAACGTGTAAAATCTGGTACTGCAGACTCTCCTAAAGAAGGCAAGCAGTTAGAGTGTTCAGAAGCGCAGTGTCCAATATAACAGCGATAAAGAAAGAGTGAGGCAACATTACGGCGAAGAGAGGGGTTGAAGACAGTAAAAGTCGGAGACCTGATGACGAAAAACTTTTTATTGCACCAGGTCAAGTAGAGCCGTATAGGTCGAGCCACCCTACACACACGCGAGAAGCGCGCTCCATAAAGGGACGAACGAGACTCCTGTACAAACAGCAACTGTGTGGGGCAGTGTTTCCAGATTTCATGATGAATTATCGTACACATACCCCAAAATTATCGTTTTTTCAACAATATTATCGTACATTATTATCGATTAATACTTTGCATTATCGTACACTTCCATACTCTGAGATGAATTAAAATCCAAATATATTACTAAACCATGACTGATGTTTCGAAATAAAGATTAAAAGCTCATATTATCATACTTTTAAAAGGTAATATGCACAGCTTTTTGAGAAATAGTATCTTATCAGTGGCAAAGTAAACTATAAACACAAATGTCATAATGCAAACATATATATATATATATATATATATATATATATATATATATATATATATATATATATATATATACGTTTTATGACAAACATATTACAAATTATTTACAAATTTTATTACAAATTATTACATTTTATTTCAAACATATATATGGTACGTTTTCATACAATTGTGCACTAGATATGGGAGCCAGCATATCATTAGATGGGACAAAATTTACACATGACCCTGACCTCTTTAAACACTCAGATGAGAGGATAGCTCCGTTAACAGTAACAGTTTTCAATTTATTTCTTTGCTTAGTTTTGAAGAGATTAACTTTGCTGAATACTCTCACACTCGGCATTTGAATGTGGTAAACTGAGTGTGGTCAATGTAAACTTTGCCAGATCTACTAAATATGGCTCTCTATGCAACATTGCAGCTCAGAACTTATCAGGTGACAACTTCGTCAAAGGTTAATTTCTCACAATACATTGGCATCATTCGCCATTGGTCATCTAACTTCTGCATTAATGACATATCATTTGGTGACACGATCAAAGGAAGTTCAGCAGTAAGAGACAATAAAGAAGGTGATGCTTTTCTAAAATCTGATGACATAGCAATTTTTTTGGTGTAAGACAGCCCAGTTTTGAGATTACACTGTCACTGAAATCACATCTTTTCTTTATTTCACTACATCCTACTACTAGGAAGTTTCGACATAGCTGAAAAAAATCCCGTAGCTGAGTTTTGTCGTCATTTACACTAGGGTCTTTAAGTGTTTGTAACACTAACACCTACGTACATTTCAGTGTCCCTAAGATATTTATCATGCCTAGCAGGATCTAGGGTTGGCAGATTTTTATTTTTTTTTTTAAAATATATATTATTACAAAATACAAATTTTATTTTTACAAATTTAGTATAATTTTATAATATATAAACAAAATAAGGGTGAGAATTATTATTATTAGAATTATTATCAGGAGCGGCTCGCAGGTAGGCACTGTGAACTGCAGCACCCCCATGATCTTATGATCTTTATTTTTAAATATTTAAAAGAGCCTCTGTTTTTTTTTTCAATGAACTTTGAGTTTTTAAATCAGATTATATCCTTTTTTCCTTAAACTATTTCAATGCCGAACGAATCAATCACGAAAGTAGCTTCAGCCTTCCCGTGGAACTGCGTACTTAACAGTTCCAGATTGTTCGAACGCTTGAAACCTCGGTAGCGGACGTACGAAGAGCGAGTCAGAATCGCGGCTTTAAGAGGATCCAAAGCACTGTGGACAGAGCAGTGCCGATTTGTTTGTTTGACGCGGTAGTTGTGTTGCTGTATCGTTTGCTAATTCGAAATTTAATTTCCGAATTGCATTTATCAATGATTCGTTATCATTTATTTTTTGTCGTGAGATTGAAGTTAATTATATAATAATTGGATTATTTACAATATATAGCTTTCATTTCTTAGAATATTTTTTCGCTCAGAATAAAAACAGAAGAATGGAATTTGTTTATAAATAAAATTTTTGCCAAATTCGAAATTACCCGTTAAGCGTAAGTACCCTATAATTGATTTTATGATACTATTTTACTTATTTTTATGACTGAGTAGTTATCTATTTATCTATTCGACTTTCTCTCTCTCATATACATATATAATCGACACAATTGTTCGCAATTTCTGAGGCAGCACCCCCATAAAGTCACGAGCCGACACTGAATTTATTATTAATTAATTTAAAAATATTAGTTTTTATAGAATATCAAGTTGACAAATTTCTAACCCAAAATTATCGTACAAACCGTACGATAATAGAAAATAGTATTGTACATCGATATGAGGATGAAATTATCGTACATGTACGATAATTATCGTACGTCTGGCAACGCTGGCGTGAAGAAACTGCGGAGTCAGTACAACACACCTAACTCCTTAGAACAGGGGTCGGGAATATGCGGTTCATCGAAGCTTCGTGTGGGGCTCGCGCCCAGTCATCATAAAAAATATTCTTTACCTTTTCAAACACCCGAATGATTATTGTACTTCCATAATGATATCTTTTTCTGTTTCAGATGCGCAGTAGGTCTTTATTAGAAGATGTAAAATTATAAAGTTACCAGAAGTAAGAGATATTAAACTTCAAATAAAAAAGTTATTACAGTATGGCGAGCACGAGTAAGAATAAGAAGGAAAGTGTTACGAAGAAAATCGAAAAGTGAATCCTGAATGGAAATAATTCGCGATTATCGACCATCGACGAAAACCGACGAAATTCTAAAAAACAAACGGCAGTAAGTCTCATCAAATCGTTAAAACGAATAACACTGGTATGCATCAATTTTGCTGTCAAGGGTTTTGTAAGTGATTCTTATAGAGTTTTTCCTGCTGATTTCGAATCTGCAATCCGTTTTTCTCAATCAGCTCAGGTTATCCGGCTATGGCCTCATAAGTAAAATAGAATTTTTCATGATTTTGTCAAAGCAGAATTGGAACAGTAACATCTATCATCACTTGTTTAATATCTTTTTTTACTTTTCAGGCATATAGATAAAATATTTCATAATGAATAGAGCGTGTAAAAATGATCCCAATAGATTCTGCTACATATGTGGGACGGTTACCATGCCAAATAACCAGTCCCAAATCACTAAATTTGTGAAGACAATGTATAGAGCATACTTTGGAATTAAGCTAGGGTACCAGGACAAAAAAATTTCGCCCCTCATATGTGCTGCAAGACGTGCATTGAAAATTTGAGAAGATGGAGCAAAGGCAGAGCGAAATCTTTGCCTTTTGGAATTCCCATGATTTGGAGAGAAGGAAAGGATCACGTGACAGATTGCTATTTCTGCATGACAAACCTCCAAGGTGGGCTTATAAATTTATTTTTCTTAAATATTTTGAAATCCTCGTATGAAACTTGACATAATATTCACCATAATGTAATATTCACCATATATAGCATAATATTCACCATAATGGTAATCATACATTTACATATACATAGTTATAGAAAATATATTTACACATACATATTGTTATACAAGTTACATTTACAATGATTGTATATTTTCTTTCTTTTTCATTCATATTGTCCCCGAAGGGACAATATGAATGAAAAAGAAAGAAAATATACAGACTCCATCGACCTATTTTATATCTTACAGACCGCAGCCTTCCCTCACGAGCCGCCACTGTCTGAATGCTTCTATTTCATATGCAAGTTTTATATCCATGTTTCTGTGTTTCTATTTTCAGGAGTTAACAAGAAGAATAAACACATTGTTGTATACCCTGACATTCCTTCTGCTATGAGACCTGTACCACATGGTCCTGGAATTCCAATACCCGACCCACCTCAAACCCTGGACTTCGATGATTCTGATGATGAATCAATGACCAATGCCAATGACCAGTCCTAGTCGTATATAGCTCAAAATACCGCTTCAAATGAGCCGAGGCCTCTCAACCAGGCCAAACTTAATGATCTTACCAGGGATTTAGGACTTTCCAAATTAGCTGCCGAGATCTTGGGCTCATGACTTCGAGAGGACAACTTGCTGGCTCCGGGAACAACATTCTCCTGGTATAGGAAACGAGAGGAAGAATTCCGCAAGTTTTTTGCAGTGCACGAAAATACCTCTTCCTTAGTGTACTGCTGCAATGTTGAGGGGCTAATCGAATCCTTGGGCCTGCCATATAACGCATCAGAATGGAGGCTATTTATAGACTCGTCTAAACGAAGTTTGAAAGCAGTACTTCTCAACATTGGGAATAGGGTTGCATCAGTCCCTGTAGCACATTCCGTACAACTTACTGAGAGCTACGATAACATGAAAATTTTACTGGATGCTCTCGTATACGACCAACATAACTGGAGGATCTGTGGAGATTTGAAGGTAATACTAATATCATAAGTAAACTATTGCTATTGACTATGTTGTTTTTCCAAAGGTTATTTGAGAGCGTATAAGAACACTTAACTTCCCCACAGAAGTGATACAGTCCAATGCATAGATTTTTTTATCTGATAGAACAAATTCTCTAAATTCTTTAAATATTTTCATTTTTTTTCAGATTGTGGCATTTGTATTGGGAATGCAAGGGGGATACACGAAATACCCATGTTTCCTCTGCAAATGGGATAGCCGAGCGGATGAGAAGCACTATGCACAGCGTGAATGGGCATCCAGAGAGAATTTTGAACCTGGGTCGCATAATGTCGTTTCAGTGCCCCTTGTACCACCAACAAAAATTTTGCTCCCACCACTTCATATTAAGCTGGGCTTGATGAAAAATTTCATCAAATCAATGAATAAGGAGGGTTCAGCATTCCGATATCTCGAGAGTAAATTTCCTCATATATCTGATGCTAAACTAAATGCTGGGGTTTTTGATGGTCCTCAAATTCGAACTTTGATCAAGGATACTCAGTTCGAAAACGCAATGACTCCAACTGAGAAGAATGCCTGGCAGGCATTCAAATCAGTTGTCACTGATTTTCTTGGCAAGCGTAGAAGTCCAGAATACGAGTCCGTTGTCGAAAACTTGATGGAAGCTTTCAAAGCTCATGGGTCGCGCATGTCCATAAAAATGCACTTTTTGTGGTCCCACTTGGACTATTTTCCTGAAAATTGCAGGGATTATAGTGAGGAACAGGGTGAACGATTTCACCAAGATATCAAAATAATGGGAGAGAGGTACCAGGGAAACTGGGATATCAATATGTTGGCGGACTATTGCTGGTGTTTGAAGCGAGACGTGCCCAAAGAAAAACAGACGGAAAGCCAAAAAAACTTCATTCCTTCCTCAAACTTTTTTCCATATTCATTGTATGAATAAAAGTATTTATTCACACAATGTTTTCATTTTTCACGAGTGTTCTTATAATATTACTCGTATCTACAGTGTTTAAGCTAAAAAAATCAATAAATTTGGGGATAAAATTGGACTTATAATAAATGGCCAATAGAGAAAAAACCTGACCTGATTGAGGAAAACCAATGTCATTTTCAAATTCAGCATGGTCGAATTATATAATATGAGTTGAAAAACCCTCACAGCAGACAAAAAAATTTCATATGCATACCAGTGTAATGTACTAACTCGCAAATAAATACCTAACTGACAACACTTATCTATTTATTAAGCCATTTCCTATATTTTCTTAAATTGAAGGTTTGTGGCTCGTTGAAATGTAACATCATTTCAGTGCGGCTCACGCTACTGAAAAGGTTCCTACCACTGCCTTAGAAAGAGTATACGTGACCTTTCCATTAAAGATCACAAGAAAAGGAAATACCAAGAACTTTAAGAAAAGACGAAGGATTGAGTTGTGTATTGTTGAAGATAAAGGAGATAGTTGTTGTGTGGAAGATTGTGACGAGTAGGCAAATGAAGGAACTTGGTTTTTAAGGTACTCAAAACCACAATGTTTTCTGTGCCCCAATCAGAGAGTAGTAGTAGTAAGATCAGAGGTCCGGTATTAAACTGGACAGTCCTCTTTTATGAGGGGAAAAAGTAGACGTGATCAAATAAAGGTACGTTAAAATGGTTTTGCTTACGATTTATTTATAAAATTGAATAGGTATTGCGGTAAACTTGTTTTTGAAAAGTATTTACACCAAATTAAAAATTTTCATAAATGCGTTCCCTTTTTCAATGTTTACATAATGGCCACCCTAGCCATAGGCGTCTCACGCGAACCATGAACTGTTGAGAGGGACGCTTTGTGAAGCGGGTGGAATCATTGGCATTGGAGTGGATAGGGCAATTGGTACGACTTAATAGATCATTCATAAATAAAAGGTAGTGTGATTTTATATACCTTACCTTACAACTTTACTAAGGTTCCGCGCGATGATTTCTCTTATATAATATATATATATATATATATATATATATATATATACAAACCCACAAGGAAAAAGAAAAAAGATTCCAAGGCTTTTCATGTATTCAAAAGTACACCTCGTCAGGGAGTTTTAAGATTTAGAAGTTTTACTGGTGCTATAACACCCTGGGTCTACACCAATTTACATTCATTAATGGAGGCTTTTAAAGTAGTTCAAATGACAAAATATGTAGCCATCTCGTGTAAATGAGCTATTGTAACCACTTTTACCTTAAAACCTATTATCGTATACCGAATTTAATAGGATCTGTTAATTTGATTGTTGATTAAACAGTTAAAGTGTTGGTCATTGTGGATCACGCTTATTCATTTCAAAACAAAGACGAGACTCGAGCGAGTTTTGGGCGTTTTTAAAGGTAACCAATCATGTAAAAGCTTACAGTGCAGCTTTTTATTTTAACCAATAAGAGAATGTATAACAGTTTGGGTTGGGTGCCCTTTTTCTCGGAGCATTTTCATAAAAAGAGATTCCTTCCTTACAGTAACGGTGTAGGACGTGTTAAATTCGTGTGGAATTATACAATAAACCAGAAATGTAATATCGATCATGTAAGTGCATTCCTTAATCACTCTCTTTTTCTCTCTATTAAATTAATAAATTAAAAGCCCCACCCGCAGGGCCATTTTAGCCATTAGGTACAATAGGCAAAGTGCCTAGGGCCTACGAAAATTTCAGGGACTAGGAAAATTTTGGGGACAAAAAAAATTATGAGAATCAGATCAGCAATCACTCGGTCTTCATTCAGTAGGCTGGAAATAATTCGTTGAAAATTAGGAGAATTTAGTTTTAACGTTTTTCTCAAATTTAGACCACCACTAGCTGAATGATGTGGGGCCACAGTTGGGGGGGGGGACACGAATGCAAGTGTGCCTAGGGCCTACGAAGGTCTTAAAACGGCCCTGCACACCCGTAAAATACAAAGCCAAAATTAATAAAACTTTTTTAGGAAAAGCGAGCGTCTTCATTTCCCTCGACCACGCCGTGTGCTTAGAGTAGGGATGGCGTGATTTCATATTGAGAAAAAACAAAGAATTAGAACAGAAAAAGAAATTAATGTATTAAAAACGAACCACCACACTATGCATCTATGCACAGGCCCACATGAATCTAATAATTCTGTCGTTTAAGTAGGTCTAACTTAAGCCAAGTGATTCTGGCCAGCTCACGGTAATGTATGATGGTTTTGAAAAACGCTCAAAGGTAGGCTATAAATAAACGACAAATTAAGCCTTTAGCCTACCATTCCCATGTGCTGGACAATATAAGCTACCTTACTTCTCGAACTAATATAACCTATGAACGTTGAGAGATTGATACAGGTCGAGCTTGAAAGAAACCTATTCAAACGGACTTCAACAGACCTTAATTTTTATAAGCTACCGATAGGCTACTAGAGCCAGTCTATTGCCTAATTGATTATTATAAAGGTGGGTCAAGGTCGATCGTAGCTTTCCTACTTCACGAACTGCAGAATGATACTTAACCCTTTGACTACCAGAAGTTTTTTTTATTGGGACCTATTATCCCGATGGTAGTCAAAGGGTTAAGAGGGTCCTGGGCCTTTGCTGGTTAAAATAGGTCCGCAGGGTGCTGTACATTATAATGTATCAGACCAACAAAGACCCTAGAATCCACTTATGGCTGGTCTACCTAACTGTGTTCGTAATTGTGTATTGCACATGTCCTCCGTGGTGGCGGATGGGACCTACAATTTTACATGGATTCCGAACCACAAAAGCCTTAATTTTACTACCTTAAACTATACCCAATCTATCAACATATACGTCTAATCGATTTTTAAACATGTTTATAGACGTGCTAAGCACACCGGACAAAAAATTAGTCACCCCTCTCAGAATGTACCTAATAACGTGTGACGGCGCCTCTGGCCTTGATAACCGCACGAATCCGGCGAGGCAGAGACTACGAGGTTGTGCATGTACTGAACATCGATTTGCTGCCACTCGTTCATCAGCCGGTCCCGAAGTTCCGCCAGAGTCCGTGGGTGTCTATTCCTGCGCTTCACTTTCTGTTTCCAGCCTGAACAACACCTTCGACGCATTCAGGATTAAAGGCTTCATTGGACCTGCGATGTACTCGTCGCCTCCCATCATTGGAGAACAAACAAAAACGGGACTCATCGGACCAAATTACACGTTTCCAATCTGCCGCAGTCCAGTTTTTTGTGCCTC
Organism: Bathynomus jamesi; assembly: GCA_023014485.1. NCBI lineage: Eukaryota > Metazoa > Arthropoda > Malacostraca > Isopoda > Cirolanidae > Bathynomus > Bathynomus jamesi. The sequence goes on from JAJOZX010001044.1 coordinate 705,759, forward strand.
TGAGCCCATTTATAACGTGCCAATTTGTGACTTGCTGTTAACAGCGGCCTCTTCCGTGGTACCCTGCTCCAGATGTCCATCGCATGCAGTTCTCGTCGCAATGTCCGTTCGGAAATTGGTCGCTGGAGAACCTCATTGGTTTCTTGGAGCAATTGTTCTCTGGTGTGAAAACGATTTGCAGTTACTAGACGAGAAACATGGCGGCGGCCCCTATTGTCGAGAATTGTTTTCCGGCCACAGTTACGCCGTCGATTTTCAGTTGATTGCGAACTACACCACTCTTTGTAAACTCGCTGGACAGTACGCGTTGACACCAACAAATTGGGCTACTTCCTTTAATCGTATGGGATATAATATATATGGAATCCGGCCCCGATGATTTACACAATTCCATTTTAGCAATACAGTGCCTTACCTCCCTTTACTAACCACATTATTATCTACAGCACTACCATTATCAAAAGGTATTATATGTCTATGACCGTAGGAATATTAGTTACATCTTCTATTGTAAAAACTGACCGTTTAAAAATACAACCTTAATTTTAAATTTTAAATAATTTTAAATAAAGCGCAAAATTTCAAATCCAGACGCAGTTCTGAGCCAGTAATAATATATTGGGTTAGGTTTATAGTAATTATGAACTCTGAACTGCGCCTCGATTCCGGAATTTTAGCAGACAAAAAAGGAATCACCCAACTTTAAACATTAATGCATTAATTGAAGCTAACCACCAAGTTGTTAATCCGAAAATCCCCAGTTCGAGTCTCGGCCCAAACTTCATACGGTATTTCAACTTAAAAGTGCTTCTCCTATCTTTTTCTTAGCGAGAAAGTGGTTCTGATCCCACGAAAAGCTGTAGGTATCCTCAGTCATATAACCTTACAGGTGGTACAGAGGAGGTTGAATAACCCCAATCTTTATTAGCTTATTTATTACTTCAAACCACGATACTTCAGCGCATGCAATAAACCTAAACTAGTCTTTTGCAGCCATTTTATTTGTTGTAGGCGAACTGCACTTCAAAGAAGCTGGGATAGGCCTAAGCCTATCTTATTAGTGAAAATTTAGTTTCTACATAGCCTATTAAGGCTATTATACATTCTTGGAACAAACTAAGAATGGTCAAATTGAAGATATTTACTAATGGTTTAAATATAATTTGTAATTTAGGCCTACTGTAGCTATTTTTTTTTTTTTTACTAGATCCAGAAACATACTATGAAACAGTGACCAGTTTTGGAATAGATTTTCACCAGAAGTTAGTCAAACAGGCCTACTATATAGGCCTCAAGCCGTAGCATGTACAGTTAGGCCAACACTTGCATTGTACTGTACACAGACCAGCAGAGCCTAAAAGTTCTCACTTTATAAACTTAGAATAGGCTATATCCTGTTCACCTATTATATTTTAACGTAAGCCCCTAAGTCAGGTGCCTTTTAAGTTCTGAATAGGTTTAGGTTCTACCTAAACATGAAATTAATATTAGCCTACAAAGGTAACCCGCTCACTTACCATTGAAGTTATTAGCAATAACGTAGTAGTCTTGAAGGATGTCATTAGCAAGTAATCCACTTGTTGTGTTAGCCATTATATTTTTATTAGTCGACTGATTTTAAATTTGCAAATAGCTCAGGCTTAGTGTAATGACTTATGATAACCCCTAATAAGTAAAATAGTTATAGGTCACTTTACAAGTTGTAGCCTATTTATGGCCTACATTTATTTTCCAACCAACCTACCATACATCCCCTAGCCGCCTAGCCTATTTAAACTTTAAAGTTATACACGTCTGCTGGGCCTATAATTTTAAAGCAAATTCAAAGGGTCACATGTAGCCTATAAAATAACTTGCTAACAAAAATTGGTAAAAATGCATTCCTTTAGTATTCTATTGCGTGAACGGTGGATTATTTTTAGACTTGAATTATAGCTACAATAAAAATAGTGCTACTAGACTAGCCTACTGTAGCAGTAACAAAGTAAGTTATATGGCTCAAACTAAATCTAACCTATAACATCAGCTTTACCGGTGTTTGTCTTCGGTTTTTATACCATTGCTTAGTAACTTCAGCGGCTGTCCTACAACAATACAATTTGGAAAACACGAAACCACTGGAGCCTATCGAGATTATTCAAGTCACGAGCGCTATTTTATTATAATAAAATTTTGCAAAACGTCAATACCTAGATACGACACAAATTACTTGTTACGCTAACATGTAGCCTATTTCGATTTTAACACTGTGCTGTTCTTTAGTTTAGCCACGTACACATTTGAGAAAGAAATTAGCTATTAGTTTTTAATTAAATGACCTAGTAGGCTAGGCCACTTAAGACATATCGATGATATAGGCCTTTTTTTTTTGTTTAACCTAGCCTAAGTAACCTATTTAAAATCCACTTAAAATCTGTTAGGCCTTGATTTAGTTTTAAAAAAAAGTTTCGGATTAACTTCCCTAAAAAATTTATGCAAACTACGACTGCATGACTCCTAGCCTATTTGTAGGCCTATCTGAACAGGGTTCGAGCCAAGTCTACTTTAGTAGGCCCTGCCCTAAATGGCCTTAATTCATTTGACCTTGAATACGGACTCGTAAATTTTCACTTCATGGAAACTAACTTTTAGGCGACTGTCTTTGGCAATTTTTAGATTTCTTACAAATCAAGTATAAATATGTTAAATTTGTTCTAGAAGGTAATATAACCTATCTATTCAAACTTAAAATCACTGCCGATGAATCGCATTGCAATGAACGTTCACTAGCATAATATTAAGCCTATTTTGTAGAGGCTGCAGATAGACTGTCATTACGAACTACAGAATTTCAACAATACACCAAATTAAGATTCACACAGGCGTAAAGGATTCGCCCATTAAAAGAAATATTATTTTTAGATAACCAACTTCCACTCCAACAACCTTTCATAATCAACTAAATTCGTTCGTATGTTACAGTGTAGTTATATATTTTCTTGTGGATTGGATTACTAAAAAAAAATATGCGGTTTCCTAAGCATGACGTCATGAACTCTTGATAACTCTGCTCGCTTCTGATTGGCTGGAACTGAAGTCAGGGTTGCCATTTAGGTTTCTCTCCACCTGGGAAGTTCTTGGAACAGATGATAGAAAGTGATTAACAGGTACGGCCTACCCCCCTATTTTTTATTGGAGTATATCTGCATAAACACTGTTTGGAATGTGTTTCAGATAACTTTATAAATATTGTTTATCTCGAGTTTATCGTTTTCGGGAGAAGGAAGTATACACACACATACACACACACACACACATATATATATATACAGTAAGTATATCGCCTATGGTGTCATCATGCACGACTAAATTCAAAATACAAATCTGCAAAAATAATATTATTTGACATTAAAGTTTTTAATAGCCATTTAGTAAAATTGTTTTCCTATAAATTTAGTAAACGTGCGTGTTATTTTTATAGAACTTGTTCAAATAAATTCATATTTATTATCTCAGTCTGGATTCTATTTCATATTTGTTATACTTCACTATTTCAGTCATTTAATTACATATACTCTTACTTAAGGTTCGTAAACATTTTCAGTACGGGAGAATGTTAATTTTGCAAAGGGATTTTAATTCCTGTTTTAGCTTTACTCTTACGTATACGGTTTGTTAATTTTTACCGCATGATTTAACCGCAGTACTAGCAGCCAGCCTCATATGGCAGACATAACTTACGACTTAACGTGGTATCCGATCCCCTACTAGCAGCCAGCCTCATATGACAGTAATAATAATTATTAGTTTTGTTTAACCTCCCTCGCAACATCTAAGGTCATATGACGGAGGGGACCTACAGCTTTACGTGGAATCAATCCGAACCACGGGTCGCTACATAGTCTGGACGTAGCGGACGGTCTCCCATCCAACTATTACTACTACTATCCGACCCAATGTCGCTTAACTTCGCTAATCAACCTCATATGGCAGACAAAACTTACAACTTAACGTGGTATCCGAACCCCGAGTCGCTATATCATCTAAAAGAGAGGATGTAATCAGTATAGGTCTACAGGAATTGTGATGCAAGATGTATCTCCTTTATATTTTAATTATTTAATTACATTCCAAGTTGCAAAATCATATTGGTTCAGTGTTTTTGTTCGACCAGTAGTGATTCAATAGGCCCCCTATTGGTCAAATTACTGTCTGAATATTGAATCCCTTATTGGCAAATCGATTTTATTTAGATCACCGTTTGTGAGCGAATACGTCTTAGATTTAATGAACTTAACTTCTTAAGTAGGACTAAATACAGATAACCTTCAAAGCAAAAAGGGTTTAGGTCAACGATAGATAATTATTTCCGTTTCCAAAAAGAAATATTTTTGACCTTTGTTTTAATTATTATATATATATATATATATATATATTTTTTTTTTAACCTTGTAGATGTTCCCTGCGCCGGTCTCTCTTCACACGGAAGTTAGGCTGGTGGCCTCTCTAGATCTGACTTGTTGTTGGATAGAATTGCTGTCCTTAGTTCTCCACGTCACATAACCATGCACACCCGGCTCATCCGGAACTGTCCTGAGCCAGGTGTCTAATTTTCTTTTAAAGACTACTTTGATATCCGTGATATTTCTGATATCTCTGGGTGTATATATATATATATATATATATATATATATATATATATATATATATATTCCGTGACGAGGTGTACTTCTGAATATACGAAAGGCCTTGGAATCATTTTTCTTTTTCCGTGTGGGTTTGCATTTTATATATATATTATATATATATATATATATCAGAGTTGCGCAAAGGTCATGACCCATAGGTATTATACCATATTTGAAGCCCTACTAGGAAGAAGTGGCTAAACGACAAAAGTAAAAAACGGCAGAAAATGCCGTTAAAGTTGCACCAAATTTAAAAGTTTTGAACTTTTAAAGATATTTCGTCGAAATATGTTCAAAAAGTTCGAAAGTTACTTTCAAATTTGGTACAACTTTGCGTTTTGTGGCTTTTTTAACTTTTGTCGCTTAGCCACTTCTTCCTTGGGGGCTTCATTTATTGTAGTAAGCAGGGTGGCATAGTATCGCGATACATTTTCTGTATCTTGTATTGTATCGCGATACATTTTTTATTAATCGTATCGTATCAGTCAGAATGTCTGATGAATTGTTTGAGAAGTCACTGTTTGTAAAATTCAATAAAAATAGAAAGTAATTCACTTATTTCATATGATGTATATATATATATATATATATACGGTATATATATATATATATATATATATATATATATATATAAATGAAAATATAAAATATAAATATAAAAATGAAATAGCTACACCTTTATACTGGATATGGAGAAGATCCCTAGACACTGGGGAAATACCGAGCATCTTGAAAAGAGCAAACATTGTCCCTATATATAAAGGAGGGGACACATCTCAAGCAAAGAACTATAGACCAGTGTCATTGACGTCCCACCTCACCAAAGTATTTGAAAGAATAGTTAGAGAGAAAATTTATGATTTCCTGGAGACACGGGAAAGATTCAACGAAAATCAGCATGGATTCCGATCAGGTAGATCATGCCTATCACAACTAATAGAGCACTACAAGTCTACAACAATATCCTAGATGCATTGGAAGGCAATGACAACTACGATGTTATATACACAGATTTTGCTAAAGCTTTCGATAAATGTGACCATGGTATAATAGGACATAAAATTAAAGACATTGGAATAACAGGCAAAGTGGGAAAATGGATCTACAACTTCCTTAGTGATCGTCTGCAGGTCGTCAAAATTCAAGGTATATCAAAAGCGATTGATCTCGGGATAATAATGACAGATGATGCGAAATTCGAAACACAAAATCAGATAGCGATAAATAAAGCAAAAAGAGTCGCCGGACAGGTTCTAAGAACGTTCAAGAGAAGGGACAGGACAGTAATGATTCCCCTGCTAAAAACACTAATTATACCAAAACTTGAATACTGCTCAGTTTTGACGTCCCCATATAAAAAGGAAGAAACTAATAAACTAGAAGAAACGCAAAGGCATTTCACAGCCAAGATTGATGGCTGCAAAGAACTCAACTACTGGGAAAGACTACGTAAACTAAATCTGTACTCACTGGAAAGAAGAAGAGAGAGGTACATCATAATCTACATATGGAAAATGATCGAAAAACTGGTACCAAACCTAAAACTAAACCCAATTACCATTCAAACAACACTGGAAAATAGGAAAGGCGGAATGTGTAGTGTTCCCAAATTAAAAGCACGACAAGGGACCTCCTCAACCCTGAAGGAAAATAGCTTGGTTGTCAGGGGGCCAAGACTTTTCAACCAGCTTCCTAAGGACCTCAGAAACGTAACGGGGGTCAAAGTTGAAGTCTTCAAGAAAAGACTGGATGCCTGGCTCAGGACAGTACCAGATGAGCCGGGCGTGCCTGGCTATGTACGGTGGAGAGCGCAAGAAAGTAACTCGCTCCTCCACCAGGCCAGACCTAGAGGCGGGGCCACCAGCTTGACCTCCGTGTGAAGAGAGACCAACACACGAAACAACATAAGGTTCATAAGGTATATATATATATATATATATATATATACATGAGAAGGAGGCCAGAGTAAGGCATGAAGAAATGGTGATCCTCCTGACGGCAAAATTAGAATCCCTTGAGACTCCAGTTACGACCCCTCCTGCCTCAGTTTCTACTAATAATATAAATAGTATTAATAGCCCTCTCTCTTCTCCTAGTTCCCAACCCTTTGTTCGAGTGCGTAATGGAGCCCCATTGAGAAAACCTAAGACATGTCTTTGTCTACCAGTAATAACAAACAATAAGTTTTCTGTTTTGGGTTTCGATGATGCTGATGAACCGGAAATACGACTCGTTGGCGATTCCATTGTTCGAGGGCAGCTCGAGGAATTCTGTGGGAGAAACCCTTGTCGTAGGCGCCGTTACTGCTACCCTGGTGCAAGGGTGGAGGATATAACTAATAGTGTTGACCAATTTACAGACGGTACCTCCGAGGACACAACGTATGTTATTCATGTCGGTACTAATAACGTTTTAAATTCTAGATCAGAAGAACTGCTGGCTAGGTACAGGGACTTACTAGAGCGATTAAAAGAAAAAACTAATAAGATTGTTTTAACAGGTATACTTCCTCGAATTATCCATCGTAACGATTTCTACAGGAAGGCGACCTATATTAACAATAACCTAAAGTCTCTTTGCCAACAGGAAGGAGTGCATTTTGCAAATTTTTGGAACAGTTTCTACGGCAGGGTGGACTTGTTCCTCGGGGATGGACTTCATCTTAATGACGTTGGAGCTGCGCGTTTAGGAAGACTATTTCATAATACTGTCTCTTCTTTTCAGGCTACCGTAACTCGAACGGTCCCAGCGTAAATTCTATAAATTTCCCCTGCGCTCGCGAAGTTGTCGCAATTACAAACAATTTGAAGGTTTTATCCTTAAATGCTCGTAGCCTACGAAATAAAAGAAACGAATTTTTTTCTTTAATTGCTTGTAAAGACTATGATATAATTGCGATAAATGAATCGTGGCTTAGCACTGAAACTCGTGACTTTGTAGGGGAGTATCAAATTAAAGGTTATAGACTTTTTGTTAAAAACAGAATAGGTAGGCGAGGAGGCGGTGTTATGTTGTATAGCAAAGATAATATAGCGAACGTTATAGAAGTAAAGCACACAATTCCAGAACCGATAGATTCGAATATAGCAGAACTTAAATTGAACGATTTCAAACTTCTTGTTGCGGTTATATATAGGCCCCCTAATCAAACAGCTGATACGGACGAAGCGTTATATCGTGAACTAAAGAGAATAATCGGTAGTGAGCAGGCTTTAGTTATGGCCTATGGGTGACTTTAATTGCGCTAACGTAAATTACGATACAGTGCAGGGAGACGCGGAAGGTAATCGTTTAGTTAATTTTCTCGAGGATAGCTTTCTTATTCAAAAGGTTGGGGAACCTACGAGGTTGGACAGTATTTTAGATTTAGTAATAACTACGGATGATAGGCTAATTACTGATCTTCAAGTAATAGAACCGTTAAGCAATAGCGATCACAATATGGTAGAGTTTGTCCTCTCAGTAAGTCACTCGAAACCAACTAACTCGACTAAAATTCCTAACTTCCAGCACGCAGACTTTAGTAAATTTCGAAATAAATTGTCACACGTCAATTGGGAAAACGTAATGGGGAACTCCAACGCAAAACTAATGTGCGAATCGTTCGAAACAGTATTTAGGACTATAAATGAGGAATGTGTACCGTACAAAATTAAGCGTGCGAAAGTAAACAACAAGCCCTTGTGGTTTACTTCTAGAGTAGGAGACATTATAAAGAGTAGATATAGGGCTTATAGGCTACATAAGTGAAATAAAGACAATTTGTGGTTACGAAACAACTACATATCTCTAAGGCGTGAAGCGAAAAGTGTAATAAAAAAGTCCAAGCGCGAATTTGAAATCTCCATAGCTCGTGACGGTAAAGAAAACCCCAAGCGATTCTTTCAATACGTCAATAATAGAAATCCAGTAAAAAGCGTCTTGGGGCCTTTGAAAAATGTAAACGGAGATCTAGTTTCTGAAAACAAGGAAATGGCTACCTTGCTAAACGAATTTTTTACGTCAGGTTTTACTACAGAAGATGTAACGAATATCCCTACGGTCATAGACATAATACCTTTTGATGAAGGTAATATTTTGGATAATATTGTGGTTAGTGAAGGGGGTAATGCGCTATATTGATAAAATGAAAACGCGTAAATCACCGGGGCCGGATTCCATATATCCCATACAACTAAAAGAATTAAAAGATAGCATTGTTGTGCCGCTAACAAAGATTTTTAATGCGTCTATTTCTGAGGGGTGCGTACCAGATAATTTCAAGTTAGCAAACGTAACACCTATCTTTAAGAAAGGCGATAAAGGTGCGGCGGGAAATTATAGGCCAATCAGTTTAACGTCTGTTGTAGGTAAGCTACTGGAATCAATAATTAGGGATCGTATGGTCGAACACTTAGAATTGCATAAACTAGTTAGAAATACCAGCACGGTTTTAGGCGAAACAAATCTTGCTTAACTAATCTTTTAGAATTTTTTCAAAGCGTAGTTGACGTTTACGACAGTCATCGGGCGGTTGATGTAGTGTATTTAGATTTTCATAAAGCGTTTGACACCGTGCCGCACAAAAGACTCATTGGAAAAACTAAGGCTCATGGAATCAGGGGTGTAGTAATAAATTGGCTAGAAGAGTGGTTGCGAGGTAGGAAACAGAGGGTGGTCGTTGATGGAGCGGAGTCGTGTTGGGCTAATGTAGCAAGTGGCGTTCCTCAGGGTTCTGTATTGGGTCCCTTGCTTTTTCTTGTATATATTAACGATTTAGATGTCGGCCTAGTCAGTACAGTTTCAAAGTTTGCGGATGACACGAAGCTGGGTGGTAGGGCGATTAATGACGAAGATAGAGGTAAAATCCAGGAAGATCTGAATAAAATCGTTGATTGGTCAGTCACACGGCAAATGAGATTTAACGTTAAGTGCAAAATTTTGCATATAGGTTCGCGTAACGGTAATTTTGCGTATAGTATGTCAGGGAAAGATTTAACAAGGGTAAAGCAGGAAAAAGATTTAGGAGTTATAGTCACTGGTGATTTAAAAGTAGCGAAACAAAGTACAGCAGCGGTCAATAAGGCGAACAAAGTGTTAGGTTTTATAGCTCGAAATTTTGAGTACAAATCGCGCGATATTATTGTTCCTCTTTATAAATCATTAGTGAGACTCCATTTGGAGTACGCGGTCCAGTTTTGGAATCCGCAGATGCGCAAAGATATAGACAAAATCGAAAGAGTTCAAAGATGAGCAACTAAGATGATTCCGTCGCTTAGGTCAAAGTCGTACGAGGATAGGCTTAAGGAGTTAAAATTGACTACACTCGAAACTAGGAGGCTAAGGGGTGATCTAATCCAGGTTTTCAAAATTATGAATGGGTTCGATAACGTAGATAGAGATAGCTTTTTCGAAATATCTCAATATAATAGGACTAGAAATAACGGATGTAAGTTGACAAGTAGAAGGTTCGAGACAGCAGTTGCGAAAAACTTTTTTACGCACAGAATAGTAAATAGCTGGAATAGTTTGCCGGTAGAAGTAATTAGTAGCACGTCTATAAACATGTTTAAAAATCGATTAGACGTATATGTTGATAGATTGGGTATAGTTTAAGGCAGTGGTAGTCAAATCGGGGTACGCGTACCCCTGGGGGTACGCGAGGGGTTTCCTGAGGGTACGTAAGCTCTGCTGCAAAAACAAGCAAGTTGGTTAATCAATTATAAAATAAATTTATACAATTATAATTATCATCTATCATTTAAATTTTTTTGAAAATATATATTATAATCATTTATTTATAATATTAATATTTAATTATAAATTTAACTCAACATTGGTACAAGTTATTATTAAATTATTTAATATTAATTATTTTATATTTTTATATTTTAATATTTTATTTAAATTATTATTAAATTACCCGATATTGGTACAAATTGGTACGAATCGTACGATGCTGTAAAAATAGTAAATTATACCAAGTCTCGAGCAGTGAATTCCAGTGGTGTAGTGCTGTGGGAACGCGTGGGAACGGCGTTCCCTCACTATTTCAAATAAATCCGAACTTACAAATCTCTAACGTCATGAAATTTTAATTCCCACCCCTAGAAGAAATATGAGAAAGAATCATTAACTGTTTCATTTCTTTTAGCTTCGACTGAGGCAATGCTAGCCTATAAAGATCTGGTGAAACAGTCACCACGGCGTACCAGTTGTTAACTTTTTTTTAGTTAATCATTCCAGTTGTTAGCTATTTTTATTGATCGTACTGGATGTCATATATCTAATGACACTGGAAATACTGCATCTTCAACCTTGGAATATGTCCTAATATCCAGTGCATATGACCTCAAATTGGTCAGATTTCAAAAGATTTCACGGGGGTCTTACAGTGCCCCCGGACCCCCAGCTGTATGGGCTCGCCGCGCTCGCCATTGTCCCCCCCGCATCTGAGTAACACTTTCAAAATGCGTTCCCTCACTTCTTTATTTAGCACTACACCACTGTTGAATTCACACCTCTTTAAAATTCTTTGTGAGGAGATGGGCAAAAATCATACTCAGTTGCTTTTGCACACTGAAGTGCGCTGGCTCTCACGAGGAAAGGTATTAACACGACTTTTTGAACTTAGGAATGAAGTGAGAAGTTTACTTAACAGCCGAAATTCAGACTTATTAAAATTTATAGAAAATGAGGAGTGGCTTTGTAAACTGAGTTATTTGGCAGATATATTCACCAAATTAAGTGAACTTAATCTTCAACTTCAGGGGTATGACAAAAATATATTGCAGGTACAAGAAAAAGTCAAGGGATTTTTTGAGAAAGTTTTATACTGGATAAAGTGCGAATTCTGTCACGAAAACGAGTTTCTTGTCAGTGACTCAGTTATGAATATTATAAAGCAGCATTTAGTGAGCCTTCGTGAATCATTTTTGCATTACTTTCCATGTATTAATAGAGATTCCCTACAAAGTGAATGGATAACGAATCCGTTTTCGAACCTTGCTGTGTCTAATGCGGAGCTTCCCGCTCGTTTAAAAGAACAATTGATTGAATTGGCAGCTGACAGCTCACTTAAACATAAATTCAATGACTTTTCTGTCTCCGAGTTTTGGAAATTGGCCCATATTGAATACAAAGAATTAAGTGAATTTACTATCAACAAACTACTTCCATTCCCGTCCACCTATTTATGTGAAAAGGGATTTTCGGCACTGACAACTATCAAGTCGAAAGAAAGAAACCGCCTACATCCAGAAGCTTGCCTCATAATGGCACTCACAAATGTTCGTCCGCGAATAGAACAACTTGCTAGTGACAAACAGTCCCACCCATCGCATTAATTACTTGTAAGTATTTAAAATATATATTTTAAAAGCTCAGACGATTTCTAATTAACTGTATTAGATTCTAATATTTGCCTGAGTTAAAATTTTGTAAATTGCTTGAGTTGTGTAAAATGTAAATTGTTTAATTAAAATGCTATGATATATATATATTATATATATATATATATATATATATATATATATAATAATAATTAGGTGGTCGTAAATAAAGATCGTTTGATAGCTTCATATTCTGTGTAAATTGTATAATAACATTTTTATTTTGGAAACTGAGGGGGAGGAGGTACGCCATAGTAAAAAAACAAACTAAAGGGGTACGCCAAGGAAAAAGTTTGAATACCACTGGTTTAAGGTAGTAAAATTAAGGCCTTGTGGTGATAGATCCCACAGCTCAACACAAGTGTTGTGGGATATAGGGAGGCAGCATCTTGGGTTAGGAGATACTCTCTGTCCTTACACACCCCATTTAAAGAGATTCCTCTGCCGAGCGGTGCGAATGTACTTATAAGCGGGTCCCTTTAATAAAAATGCCCTTCCAGTGTCGGGAGAACGGGATCTAACCTAGGTGCGAATTTCTTAATGGTCCCTGGACTGTTTTCCCTCTTGCTTTTGGTTCATTCGTTTTTCTGTATCCACCCGAAGAGGATGCCAGTGGACATCAAAACTGTTGTGGAAATAAACTGTCTATTAGAGTGGGTTTTTATTATCATATTTTGACCTTCACGTGAAAAAAGTGAAGTTTTTGCATTTATATTCAGGACTCCTTGGTAAATATTGTTCCAGAGTTACTGATTCAGCATACCAAAATTACTACAGAACAGCTATGAATGTTAAAACAACAGAAATCTTGCAGGCCAGTGTTGTTGTCAACAATTTTCACGTTGGGGTCCTTACGCTACCTTGGTCTGCACTTGTTGAGAAAGGAAATTTCGAGGAAAAATCACTGTCACTTGTACTCGTGCTATAACAGTTGTTGGCAGCTTTGGAAGACTTGGGATGCATTTTATAATAGCAATAAGCCTTTGAATTTTAATAAAGAAAATTGCGTTGTTGTACGAAGATTGACTCTGCAGTCAAATTTAGCGGTTTTTTTTGCAGAGCTTTTTGGTCTGTCGTGTGTTTGGTAATTGTGGAATGCGACCCTGGAAGTTGCGGAGCGTATGAGCACAATTTCTGAAAGTTAATGCTTTTTTGTCTTACTATTTCTCTTTTCGGGCCCAGATTGAGTGGTCGTCTCAGGGTACTGTGGTGTAATTTCAGTTGAAGATATATAAAGAGCCAAAACAAACTACCTATTTGCGTTTGTGAATTTGTGTTGAGAGGGGGAGTGTTTAATGCAACTCTAATCACAAAAAAAAACAATTTACGCTTTGACAAGGGCCCTCTATGTCGTTTTGCAGGGGTACACCAAATGACTAACGCCGGTCCTGCTTAACAGAAACCACCCTTCCAGCTCTCGGTTGCTTCCGAAACACTTATCATGCCTTTTTCGGTTCGATGGCACTAAGGTTAGGTTAGGTTACATTAAATTAGGTTTGGCTAATTAGTTTTTAGATATATGGGTTTAAAAAAGTAGGTAATAAGCTCATGCTTATATATATATGTGTGTGTGTGTTTTCACATCTCAGGCCCCAAGTCTCAGTAAAAAATTGCATATAGTCTCGGTCTCAAGACCGGTCTCGAGACCTTTTTTCTGGTCTCGGGTGCTTAGGTCTCGGTCTCGGTCTCAACTACATGACTGCCGGAAAAACAAAACCCCTTTATAATAATTTTTTTTTCCAACATCCCTTTAAAGCAACTCTATTTTAAAATGCACCACTTAAAAACGAAATTTGTTTCTAAACAAAGTAGCATGGAAAAGTTTCGTTCTACAACAGGATGCACTGTTTCAGAAGTACTGTAATAAAATTCCGTGTCGCGCAGAAACATTGAAACTTTAGACCATTTTGACTCCAAAAAAGCTTCACTTTTAAACAAAGAACTTTTTAAAATAATTTCGCTTAAAAAGTTTAAGGTAATAACATTATAATAGAAGAATACCTTTAAAAAATCATCCGAGAAACCCACTTTTAAAAACTTTAAAACATTTTTACTTTTAATATGGGCGAGAAGTTCCTATACCCTCAAGATATTGGGAATCCAGAATGGCTGTGTGAACTCCCTCATTTTCACAGAATAGAATGATACATCGCCATGTCCTGCGTGACATCTTTCGCAGCATCTGTGGTGTGGTTGTTGTAAATGCAGTAGCAACAGCATTCTTCAATTTCTCATTCGTCTGATAACGCTGTTTTGCCACATAATCTTTGATGTATCCCCAGAGAAAATTGGAACTAATTTTCGCATCTTCAAGATGCTCGGTATTTGTCCTGTGTCTAGTGACTGTCTCCATATCTAATATAGGGGCTTAGCGATTTCATTCTTGCAGTTTTGATCAGTGTGGCTTTTCATTTGTTCGTGTGCAAAGAATTAATGAGCTTAGAGGGCATCACATAGAGCATGTTTTGCACTAGGGTACCAATTTCCCATGTGCAGAGAAGGTATAGTAAATATTTCGTGCTTTTATTTCATTTAATAAAAAAATACGAACCCTTTAAAGTGTCAGATGTTTAATAAATCACCTGACACAAATGTTAGGAACAGCTTCGTATTGTTTTACACAAACCGCCACTCCGACATATAGATAGGTAGATAGTGTTTCATAAATAACTCCCGATAATAAATTCTAATAACTTAATGATTTCCAAAATTTTTAGCATAAACTTCATACAGTGCAAAGTTCAGGCATATAATTTTTAATTAGACTGATCACATTATACACAGGGCGGCGTAAACTAGCATCTTAATCTTAACTGAAGTTTGGGTGGGCGCGCAAGTCAATGCTGCGACAGCATTTCTCCCAATCAAGCAACTGAGCTCGGTTGTGGTGCACCTGCCTGAGTACCCTAGTGGTTAAAACGCTGCGGTGTTGCTGCTGCTGCTGCTGCTGCTGCTCGGGAGGTTGTGAAAGTGAGTCCAGTCAAGGACTTTGTAATTTCTTACTTCTTTGAATGGGGATTGTAGTTCAGATTTCACGTTAAGTAGTAAGTCTAAAGTGGAGCAACAAGCTTGACTCGTCACAGTGAGCAATTCGGGCGGAAGCAAAACTGAGGTTTCCTGTAACTGTAAATATGTATATATACTGTATATAAACAAATTGCCTTTCTTGACTGCAATTTATGTAAAATGTTTATTATTGTTTCCACAGTTTATATCTAAACTTTAGCTGAAAATGAGAGAAACAAAATCTTTTCTGCATCATGTTGAAATCTGTGTTGGAGATGAATCGTCACTATTAAAACTCTTCATGGTCAGTTTCGGCTTCAAACTTTCTTATTTTCGATCTACAAATTTAGGTTTTCAATGGGTTCTAAGTTCCGGAAACAGTACTTTCATCGTTACCAAAAGACAAAAAACGCCTAGTGGCTCGAGTACGAATGACGCGATTAATGCGCCTAAAAGTAATTGTACTTTTGAACACACTGAAAATCCTGAAGATGATAAGAATGCTTACCCTCTTCTTTTTTGCCGTTGCATTGGTGATGAACATCCAATAGATTCAGTGTTTAACGTGGCCATCGATCTGCCAAATGTTGACGAAATTACTGCTAAAATCAAATCAAAAGGTGGAGCTGTTTTACTTGAACCTTTCACAATAAATGATGAACATGGAACGCTACGACTATCTGTCGTAGCGTCAAAATGTGAAAATGTTATTCACACTTTAGTTGACAAATCTCATTACAAAGATAAATTCCTACCGGGCTTCAAGTCAGCAGAATCTTTACACGACAAAACAGTAGCTGCTGAGAATAATGATGATAGCAATTATATGTATGGACTAGAAGATAATACTGAGAACCATTTAATCAATTATATGGACCACATTGCGTTTATTTGCCGACCTGGTGAATCGCAAAGTATTATAGAATGGTACGAAGATTGTTTCAGTATGAAGAGACTTATGACTAACAGGTAATTTAAAATGATTGCAAAGTCTTCAGATTGTATGTAGTCAGACTCTTATACAGTTTTAAGGAACTTTCCATCCGTAATGCAATAAGGACATATATCTACAGGGAATCCATAAAGTTCAGCAATATAAGCAAAAATTTATTGACTACACTTTATTCATTGTTAGGATGCTTGACTTTATGGATACCCTTTTAAGATAATACCTTATAGATTTTATGAATAAAACCAAATAAAGTGAGTAAAATTGAATATAAATGTCACGGCGTGTTAGTTTTCTATACCCACCATAATTTCATTTATTATTTATTTTCTTCATTTTCTAAGCCAGGAGACTGTTGAGGATGGTTTTGTTCTGGCAGATGGGGTTGGTCTTCGTTTAAAAGCTCTACAGTACTGGAAATGCGCCGAGAGAGGAGTGGGTTCCCCTCTCAACGGAAATGATCCAAACGTGCTTAGAATTGTAATAGCTGAATCGCTTCCATACATAGGTAAATACTACAGATTGATCGTAAAGTCACGCAACCTAGAAACATAAATCATCTTTGGGACGTAACTTTAGGATCACCCTCTATAATGATCCGTTGAAGTGTATTTTAATTTTAACCCTTATTTCATAAGCTCAGTATAATATACTTTGGAATAATTTATCATGGTTACCATGGTCTTAAATTAGGAGAGATAGTTTGAAATGAAACGTTTAATGTATTCTAGTTTGTGTAGTCACTATACTGTATACTCTATATACAGGGTGTCCAAGAAAAAATGGTGCAAAAGTAATTGGTAATATTTTTCATATTAATCAGTATATACTGTACATATAGGGTGGCCACAAAGTCAGTTTGCACGAAAAACAAGGGCAACATACAGATGTCCTGTAATTTCACTGCAAAGGGACTTTGTGGTCACTCTGTGTGTGTGTGTGTGTGTGTGTGTATATATATATATATATATGAAAATTATTTCACGAAAGTAACACGTGAAAAATATTTATGATGAATAAAACCACGAAGGGAAGGAAACACAGAGTGGGCTCAAGCGCTTTCGTCTAATGACATCCTCAGGAACACTGAAATAAATAAAGAGTTCAAGACTATATATAGGTTACAAAAAAAAAATATATATATATATATATATATATATATATGAATAGAAACGACATAATATTAAGGAACGTTTCTGCACACGCGGAAGAGAAATAACGAATAAATGAAAAATGAGGCGAACCGCCCGGGAATCGAACCCAAGGCCTTCCAATTGCCGGTTGGATGCGCTACCATTACACCACGGACCTCAATCATTCACAAATCGAAATTCTCCTACATAGGGCAGAAACCAATGCCCTGAGAGGGCACCCTTGCAAATCGTGAATATGTGCATTTAACTGCAATGACCACGCAGTATATAAATGAATAGAAACGACATAATATAATATTAAGGAACGTTTCTGCCCTATGTAGGAGAATTTCGATTTGTGAATGATTGAGGTCCGTGGTGTAATGGTAGCGCATCCAACCGGCAATTGGAAGGCCTTGGGTTCGATTCCCGGGCGGTTCGCCTCATTTTTCATTTATTCGTTATTTCTCTTCCGCGTATGCAGAAACGTTCCTTAATATTATGTCGTTTCTATTCATTTATATACTGCGTGGTCATTGCAGTTAATGCACATATTCACGATTTGCGAGGGTGCCCTCTCAGGGCATTGGTTTCTGCCCTATGTAGGAGAATTTCGATTTGTGAATGATTGAGGTCCGTGGTGTAATGGTAGCGCATCCAACCGGCAATTGGAAGGCCTTGGGTTCGATTCCCGGGCGGTTCGCCTCATTTTTCATTTATTCGTTATTTCTCTTCCGCGTGTGCAGAAACGTTCCTTAATATTATGTTTCTATTCATTTATATACTGCGTGGTCATTGCAGTTAAATGCATATATATATATATATAAATTGTGGGAGGAGCATACAAATTTGTAAGGAAAACTACCAATTTTAGCACTTTGCCCGAATTCAACACAAGATCAAATGGATTGTTTACAACCAATTTTATAGATAATGCCTGAATGATATATAGGTCACAAAAAAAAAAAAAAAAATTGAAAAATAAAAATTGTAAGACGAGCATACAAATTTATAAGGGAAAATTACCAAAGTTTTAGCACTCTGCCCTTCTTGTCTAAATCTGTTCTGAACGAATTCAAAACAACGGGATCGAGTTGAAAAAGACCTTTGCTCATGTTAAAGTTATTTGTAAGTTGGATAATAGCAGACTCAAGAATATTTCTATTAACAGTGTTGCTAGAGTGAAACAAAACTGAAGCATTATTCCAATCAATACAATGGGATAACTCTGACAAATGGACAAAAAGGGCACTGGACGACTGTCCCGTTCTAACGGAATATTGATGCTGTTTTACACGCGTGTGCAAATCCTTTCCCGTCTGACCAATGTAAAAGAAATCACATTGTTTACAACCAATTTTATAGATAATGCCTGAATTATTGGTAGGGCTATTTTTTACTATAATATTTTTCACAATATTGTTATATGAAATTTGTGTCTCGAATTTGTCATCATCGATCATTATTACCTCAAGTCGACCGCTTTCGTGCTTCTCTGAATTTCCTGTCTATCTGGAGCATAATATGCAGTCTAAATTATTCATTTCTACCTTATCTCAAGAGCTGAAATTTATCGGTGTTAAAAGTCATATTGTGCCTTTTGACCATTTGTATATTTTGTTCGTGTCCCTCTGCAAGGCCTCCACTTCATTTGCATTGCTGATTTTTCTGCTGATCTTTGTATCGTCTGCAAAGGATGTTACTATGTATACTGTTGCTGTTTACTCCACTGTCTATGTCTGTTAGCATGATAATGAACAGGAGTGGGGCCAGTACTGTACCTTGTGGTACTGAGCTGCGTACTTCTGATTTTGATGATGATACACCATGAATTTTGACGACCTGTAGACGTTCTCTGAGGAAGTTGTAGATCCATTTTCCCACTTTGCCTGTTATTCCCATATGTTTCATTTTATGTGCTATTATACCATGATCGCATTTATCGAAAGCTTTAGCAAAATCTGTACATATGACATCATAGTTTTCATTGCCTTCAAGTGCATTTAGGATATTGTTAGAATGCTCTATAATTTGTGATAAGCATGATCTTCCTGATCGGAATCCGTGATGATTTTCGTTGAATCTTTCCAGTGTCTCCAAGAAGTCGTAAATTTTCTCTCCGACTATTCTTTCAAATATTTTAGTGAGGTGGGACGTCAAAGACACTGGTCTGTATTTCTTTGCTTGAGATCTTTCCCCTCCTTTATATATAGGGACAATGTTTGCTCTTTTCAAGATGCTCGGTATTTCCCCAGTGTCTAGGGATCTTCTCCATATCCAGTATAAAGGTGTAGCTATTTCATTTTTACAGTTTTTAATTAATAGTACGTTCCATTTGTCCGGACCTGCAGCTAAATGTGATTTCATTTGTCCTATAGCTCTCGCTACATCTTCTTGGGTAAAATCAAAGTCTGTTATATATTCTCCTTGCAATTTCTCTTCGAAGAATGCATCTATGTCAGGTATAGCTTTGTCACTTTTTGGGATACTGAAGACCGATTCATATTGGGCTCTCAATGTTTCAGATATTTCTTTTAGATCGTCTGTTAGTTTAGTATTTCCTTTCCTTAAGGACCCGATAGTAGCGTGCGTTTTTGTTTTCCTTTTCGCATAGCTGTAGAAGTATTTTGGATTTTCCTTTATTGCTTCTACCGCCTTTTCCTCTTCCCTCTTTGTATGGCCCTTTATCAGAGTTTGTATTTCCCTAGCGATACTCTCCAGTTTTTCTTGTATTACTTTCCTGGCATTGTTGTCTCCACAATTAGCTAACTAGCAATTATGTTGTGGTCTGAGATAATGCGTCTAGGAGAATTTGTCTAAAACAATTCGTCTAAAATACAATTTGTCTAAAACAATTTGTCTAAAATAGTTTGTCTAAAATAGTTTGTCTAAAATCAATTTGTCTAATAACAATTTGTCTAAAATACAATTTGTCTAAAAATAATTTGTCTAAAATACAATTTGTCTAAACAAACAATTTAATATAATATGGCATACAAATTGTTGCCTGATGTACAATGCTATTTATTACTTGCCACGCCCCATCTTAAAAGGTTTCCTCTTGTGCGGAATAGTACATCGAAATAGTTTGTCTAAAATAGTTTGTCTAAAAATAATTTGTCTAAAATACAATTTGACTAATAACTGAAGATAACTAGAAATGCATTTGTCTGCTTGATAAATTTTGAGTGAGGATGAAAAGATTGAAAATGGGTTGATTTTATTTCATAATATACCTAACCTAACCTAACCGGGTTATGGGTTCCGGGATAACTGATTTCGATGTACTATTCCGCACAAGAGGTAACCTTTTAAGATGGGGCGTGGCAAGTAATAAATAGCATTGTACATCAGGCAACAATTTGTATGCCATATTATATTAAATTGTTTGTTTAGACAAATTGTATTTTAGACAAATTATTTTTAGACAAATTGTATTTTAGACAAATTGTTATTAGACAAATTGATTTTAGACAAACTATTTTAGACAAATTGTTTTAGACAAATTGATTTAGACAAATTGTATTTTAGACGAATTGTTTTAGACAAACTCGCCTGATTCGCTGAGATAATAGTTGGGGTTATTTTTATATCGGCAATCAAGTTCCTGTTATTCATGAATACCAGATCTAAGAAGAAGTTATTTTTCCTGGTATTTTCTGTTATCTCCTGTGTCAGCATAAACTCGTTTGTGAGAGCCATCAGCATTTTTGCTTGCTCCTGGTCCTCTCTTGTGTCCCCCTTATCTTGCTGTACATTATAAATATATTTCTACCCACCTTTTTGTATTTTATAAATGGGAAATTAAAATCGCCGCAGAGTATTATATTAGGGGGATGGAGAGTTTATGGACTTTATTTGGTTTCTGGTATCATCATTGGCATCCGATAAAAAAAAAATAAAAAAAAATATATATAATCATCGCGCGGAACCTTTGTAAGGTTATATATATACACACACACAACCTTACAAAGGTTTCGCGCGATGATTTCTCATTTCGCGAAGGTCAAGCTTGTCGCCCCTCTTCTCGAGTTGGCCTGGTGAAGTAGTGAGTTGGATTCTTGCGCTCTCCACCTCACATAGCCAGGTACGCCCGGCTCATCGGGGATTGTTCTGAGCCAGGCGTCTAGTCTCCTTTTGAAGATGTCCACTGCAACTCCCTTCGTGTTTCTTAGGTCTTTGGGCAACTGATTAAACAGTTTTGGTCCTCTCACTACAAAACTATTTTCTTTCAGGGTTATGGATGTTCCCTGTCTCGCCTTCAATTTGGGAATACGACACAGTCTACCGTTTCTACTTTCCACCGTTGTTTGGGGAGTTATAGGGTTCAGAGTAAGATTAGGGACTAGTTATTGTATATATATATATATATATATATATATAATATATACAGGGTGATTCAAAAGTCAGGTTACATAAGGATATACTGTATTATGTAATGATACAGGGGAATAGTCACATCACATGTTCGATATGGCCACCGTTAACGGCAATGCACTTGTACAGCCAGCTAGGAATATCACATGAATGCGATCCTCCTTCGATAACATCTCATAACTCATTTACCTGCAAAGAAACAGAAAAGCCCTATATAACCTGACTTTTGAATCACCCTGTATATATATATATATATTTTTTTTTAACTGCAAACAACACACAGTATAATTCAGCAATCGATATGGACCGTGACTTATTTCTCGTTGGCAAGGTACTAGTATTGATGGATACCGTAATGAAATTGACTGGATTCTTTGGATCTGATATATTTGCATGTCGGTTATAAATAGATATAGAGTGTAACATATATGTGGATAGTAGTCTATGATGACTTGATCCTCTGGATCCAGAGATTCTATCTTTAGTTTTAAATCGATAATTAATTAGTTTTAAATTGATAATTATTTAGTTTTGTAAAAATTGGTCGTTGCCAATGTACACTCACTATTGTACAGGCAGTTGTTACATAAATTTCTTATGTTCTTGTGGTTCGGAACCCACGTAAAATTGTAGGTCCCCTCCACCACCACGGAGGACATACACAATACACAATTACGAACACAGTTAGGTAGACCAGCTATGAGTGGATCCTAGGGGCTTTGTTGGTCTGAAACATTATAACATTATAATTAATGTAAAGAACGACGCTTGTGTAGAAGAGCGTTCCGCACAAGATGAGGAGGGAGAACGAACAAATGAAAAATGAGGCACCTGCCAAACCCGGGATCATCCGATTGCCGGTCAGATATGCTATCCACTACACCAAGGACCTCGATCCATCAGAAGTCGTAATTCTCCTACATACGAGCAGAAACCAATGCCCTGAGGGGGCACCTTCGCATGCCTTACATATATACATTTTAACTGCAAACAACACATAGTATAATTAATGTAAAGAACGACGCTTGTGTAGAAGAGCGTTCCGCACAAGATGAGGAGGGAGAACGAACAAATGAAAAATGAGGTACCTTCCGGGAATCGAACCGGGGATCATCCGAGTGCCGGTTAATTATACTGTGTGTTGTTTGCAGTTAAAATGTATATATGTAAGGCATGCGAAGGTGCCCCCTCAGGGCATTGGTTTCTGCTCGTATGTAGGAGAATTACGACTTCTGATTGATCGAGGTCCATGGTGTAGTCACTGTAGTGGATAGCATATCTGACCGGCAATCGGATAATCCCGGGTTCGAGTTCCGGGAGGTACCTCATTTTTCATTTGTTCGTTCTCCCTCCTCATCTTGTGCGGAACGCTCTTCTACAAAAGCGTCGTTCTTTACATTATATATATATATATGTGTGTGTGTGTAAGATGTATGGCTGTTTACATTATCAAGCTGCTCAAGTTTAGAACATTTCCACGTGATGACCATCATTCGTCGCTACAGTGCGTTTTCGACACTTAAATTCCATTAAACGGAGTACTGCCGAACTCCTGTTTGTCACGATACAGAAAGTTTTAACATACACCCATAGATAAAGATCCAAAGGAGTTAAGTCGGGTGATCGAGGTGGCCATATACTATCGGTCCACCACGCTTGTCCATCGGTGAGGAAAAAATGTATCTAGAAAACTGCGAACATCAACGGCATAGTCCTAAATATAATATATATTTCAAAATTTCATT
This sequence comes from Bathynomus jamesi, assembly GCA_023014485.1. Classification (NCBI taxonomy): domain Eukaryota; kingdom Metazoa; phylum Arthropoda; class Malacostraca; order Isopoda; family Cirolanidae; genus Bathynomus; species Bathynomus jamesi. The sequence goes on from JAJOZX010001044.1 coordinate 729,006, forward strand.
GCATATTAACGTAAAAGCAGTGTCCCATTTTTTTCTGGCCATTATTGTATGCCTGGCCCAGTGTATCCTGACTTTAGTAACCGATACTACAGTATCATTCATACAAGGGCTGACTCTATTCATTTCTAATAACCCCTTTGCCATAACAATGGTCCTTTCACTTAGGCTATATATTTCTTAACACTCGGTATAAAGGAAGAATAAGTTTAAAAAGTTTACCTTAACAATTTATATGGGACAAATAGAGCTTTTGCCTACTTTCGATAACTGGCAGTCCAGTATTATTGCCGGGTAGTGTAACTGGTAAAGTTATTTTTTTGAACAAGCAAAATACCACATTCTGTTTATTATATTTTTTTGGATTAAAGAATTCGTTATTTTTCTTTGAGTCAAACTGTAATATGTTGTTAGAAAATCTAGAAGTGGAAGAGCCATTGTTATCCGAAAGCGATACGATGACTAAGCTGGTTAATGCAGTATTACTCATATAAATTAGGTTAAGGTATATATATATATATATATCATAAATGTGAGGTCAGCGCAAAATTGTCATTTATATTAGAGCCAATTTTGGGGTCTCTTGTAGTATCAAATTTGGACGTCGGCAGCGTCCCTTCTGCTCCCTTGTTGAAAGTGGCACCGTTAGGTTGTGGTCATATAGAGAGCTCTTTTGTAATTCAATTTTGGTAGTCCAGATACAGGATTGTCGAACCGTGCAATAGTGTAAGTTCGATTGTGTTGTTGCAAGGTTAGGCTGCTTAGAAAGACCACAAATAGTTTTATTTATGCCAACTAAAGCCTAAAGTAGGCTCGCTTCAGTTGACTTCCGTAAGACTAAGGTAAGATTGAATAGGATCTCCAGGTTCCTAGACTTTTTTTCACCCTAACTTAGGCAATAGGTTAAGGTTGCTCCTTCAGAGTTTAGCTGTTTTAGGCTTGGATTCCAAAACCCTTAAAGAAGAAATAATATGTGTTAAATTAGTTTGTTAGGCTAACAAAGTCAATGTAGGCTTATAAAGATTTGTATAATTTTGATTGTTAGAAGTTTGAATACATGTTCAAACCTTCCATTGCAGAAAACAGCCACGTCGAGATGTTCCTCAAAGAAAACCTAGGACCTGGAGTGCAGCACATCGCACTTCATTGCGAAAACATTGTGCAAGTTGTGACAGAACTGAAGAAGAGAGGAGTGAAGTTCAGAATGCCTCCACCCACTTACTATGACGAGGTATGGAAACTGTTAGCCTACTCCTCTCCATTTACGAGGAAAGGACCTATATACATTTTTTCAGCGGGACATTTTAGCGACATTCGAGTAAACTACTCTAACCATAACCTATGCTAACCTCACTTAATTCCCCCCACAAAAAAAAATTGACACCCTATATATACATGTACAGTATATGTTTTTAATATTTCATGTTATTTATATAATTGTTTCACGAATGGCCCAGCGATAATTGTTTAATCAGAAATCTTAAACAAATTTAGATTATAATATAAGTTATACGCCATAATTTGGTATAAAACAATGTTTCATAAAATTATGAATTCTTTTGTCAGAAATTTGTGAAAATCTGCGTCATAAGTATTAATTTACATAAAATATATATAATTTCCTACCCTTTCTTTTAAAGTGTGAAAAACTGAATGAAATTGTGGAAATTGGTCTGGTAAAAGATTTGGATGACTTTCGAAACAGCGGAGTACTCCTTGATAATGAGATTTTGTCCACGGATGAAGAAATCAAGTAAGTAAAATTTATACTTTTTTTTAACTTTATAACACAAAAGTTTGCGATAAATAAGAAATGTTACATAATAGTTGAGGCTCTGGAGAACAGAAAATGCATGTCAAAGAAGTGGTAATAACAGGATATTTACACTCACAAATAAAACGAATAAATAGATGTATATCAAGTAATTATTTCTTATGCATAAGAATTAAAGCAAAAGTGCGATTACTCTTCCTCTTTAATTAATTTTTTCTTTCGTATTAAATTGATGAAAAGAAATATACTTTTCTAGTTTCGCCTATATGCTTATTGTATGATATATCGGCCCTAAGGAAATAGTACTGCATTTACGGGTAAAAATATTTTCCTTCCTCTGATTGGGCAGCCTTTGGAGGTAACGAAATACGGCCCCTGATTGGACATTTCATAATTATCAGGTGGCGTTAACGGAATGTAATCCAACTTCACCATGACTGGCAAGAGATGTACATTAATTGTACAGGTCCCACTTTCGTAGGCGGAAAGTCCTGTAAAGTGAAACATTCTCAGGCACCATTCTGCTACCATCTTGTTAGAATATATATATATATATATATATATATATACACAATATTGTTATAGCAAAGTTTCTTTGTTCTTTGAATTAAAACTAATATTACTTCCACTTAATATGTTCTCAGATTTAAGTTTACCATGTCATTACACCAGCATATGATTTTGTGTATGAAATTTGATTAACCATACCCTCTATTAAGCAAAGAAAGAAAGAAGAGAACTTTTGAATCTGTATTTAAGTTGAAACTAATAAATACATATTTCCGTATTTGACAATATAATCTGAAGAAGCTTTCGAAAAATTATTACAAAAATAGTTGCGTCTGAATTTGTTATGGGTCTGGGATGAAGCTATATTTTGAAAAGTAACTTCCACACTTTGTTTCCACTTTTTTCTATTCTTCTTTACGAGTAATTACTATATGTAAACTTCCCATTTAGAGCTACCGTGGCTCGGATGGTTAAAGACTGGCTCAGGCTGCCGAGGTTCGGGTTATCGGAGAAGGAGCTGGGCCAGCCACATACTCTGCGAGTGTTGAATAGGAGGTCACTCTCTGAGTTTACGCCCGCACCCCCTCCCGTGTAGGGGAATAGGAGTTCCGGTTGTTACTTTTATTTTAACTCCCAGTCAGAAAGGTATATGCTTTCTGTGGTGCCGCGTTTGTTAGCGGGCTAGAGATAAAGTAAAGGCCAATTTGAGGCTTTATTCAACATAAACATAGCATAGATCTGAAACACAGAAAACAATAATTAGTAAAGACTTGTTACACAGAAAACAATAATTAGTAAAGACTCATTACATTCCTCTCTTCTTTTATAATACGTGATACATTGCACGGTAAGAAACAAAACGACAAGTTCAAGATATTTTGGAAGAAAGAAGAGTCTACAAGTTTAGGCGTTGAGCTGGGTATCTGATTCGAGTGCTTCTTCTCAGAGGGGGACTCGTCTCGGAGGTTACTGACACAGGTGGGCCTCTCTCGACTTCGACTGGAGTCGCTTCGACGGGAGCTGTTGGGACCGTGTGTCGGCGGATCTCAGCGGGTTCTGAGTCGTCCGTTAGCGGGGTGGAATTGATTGGCGGACTGGGTACGGGGGGTTCATAGTGATTCGTGTCATCCGTATTGCTACGTCCCGCCGGTGCCAGGTCCCTGATGGATACGGTATCTTCTCTCCCATTCGGATGCCGTATAAACGCGTAGTTGGGGTTTGCCTCAATTAACTCAACTTCCTCGACGAGGGGGTCGTTCTTGGATCGGCGAATGAATTGGCGAAGGAGTACAGTTCCCGGAGAAGACAGCCACGTCGGTAGTGCAGAACCGGTAGAAGTACGCCGCGGGTGCGTGAATAGACGCTCGTGAGGAGTTTCGTTCGTGGCCGTACACAGCAGCGATCTAATCGAGTGCAGCGCGTCTGGTAGGACGGACTCCCATTGCGACATCGGCAACCCGCGATCTTCTATGGCTAGTTTGATGGTGTTCATGATGATTCCATTGTAACGTTCGCATTGCCCGTTTCCTTGGGGGTGATACGGCGTTGTGCGACTAGTCGCGATACCATGTTTAGTTAGGAACAGTTTTAGTTCCGAAGACATAAACGATGTCCCTCGATCTGTGTGGATGTAAGAGGGAGTTCCGAAGGTAGAAAATAACTCGGTGAGACGGGCGATAACGGTTGACGTGTTCGTATCACGGCACGGGAAGGCAAAAGGAAAGCGTGAATACTCGTCGATTACTGTTAGGATGTAAGGTCGCGAAGTTGCGCTCGGAAGCGGGCCTTTAAAGTCGATGTTAAGTCGGTCAAACGGGGACATGGCCCGTATTAAGTGACTAACTTCTGGTTTATAGTACTGTGGCTTACATTTAGCGCATGTTTGGCATTCCGACGTAACTCGTTTGATGTCATCCACTGAGAATGGTAGGTTCCTAGCTCTCACAAAATGAGTCATTCGGCGGACTCCTGGGTGTATCAGATTAACATGCAGCTGGGCGAGGGATATTCTTGGAGTAGCAGCGCAAAAGGATCGCGACAATGCGTCTGCGGCTCGGTTCTCGGGGCCCGGTCTGTATTTTATTGTGAATGAGTAGCCGGCTAGTTCTACACGCCAACGGAGAATCTTATCGTTCTTAATACGACCAGTAGCTTTTCCATCGAACATGAAAGATACGCTCCGCTGGTCGGTGACGACAGTAAAGTGTCGATAAGCTAAGAAGTGCTTCCACTTGCGAATGGATTCGATTACAGCGTATGCCTCCTTTTCAACGATGTGATGGCGACGTTCTGTGTTATTCAGAGCGCGAGAAAAGAACGCCACCGGGCGGCCGTTCTGGGTGAGGGTGGCTCCGATTGCTGAAGAGGAAGCGTCCGTCTCCACAGTGAACGGCAGTTCTTCATCGATTGAACCGACGACAGCTTTCGAGATATCATCTTTGAGTGTTTGGATCGTTGATACTTCCTCGCGAGTTAATGGGAATGATGAAACGTTGAGCAGAGGTTTGATCTTGAGGGAATAGTTCTGAATCCATTTAGCATAGTATGCGAATAGTCCGATTACGCGTTGTAGAGACGACTTGTTGCGAGGAGTTTGAAGTTCTTGTAGTGGCCGGAGGCGTTCGGGATCGGGCCGCAATACGCCATGAGAGATAGAATATCCGAGCAGGTGCACTGATGTCATCGAAAGCTTGCATTTTTCCTTGTTTAGACTCAGATTTACTCGTTTAGCGGCTTCCCAGAAATGTCGAAGGTTCTCATCGTGCTCTTCCCAAGTGGTTCCGCAGATGGTGAGATCGTCGAGGTAGGCGTATGTTGATGATAAGTTGTTCGAGGATATGAATTCGTTCATGACGCGCTGGAAGGCCGCGGCTCCGTTAGTTACTCCCATAGGGATCCTTCTGAATTGGTATAGATTTCCGTCAGCCTCGAATGCTGTGAAAGGTCGTTCAGACGGATCGATTTCTACCTGGTAGTATGCGCTTGACAGATCAATTACGCTGTAGTATTTGTGTTGTGAGACTTTGTTGGCTATATCATCGATTCGCGGAAGAGGATATGCATCTAGCATGGTAAATCGGTTGACGGTTTGAGAGAAATCGATTACCATGCGTTTTTTTTTTGTTTCGGTAGATGTGATGACTACTTGAGCACGCCAGGGTGAGTTACTGGGTTCAATTATCTCATCCCTGAGTAGCTTTTCGATTTCTTTCCCAATGAAAATTTTGTCCTCAGAGCAAAATCGTCTGGACTTCGTGGCGATGGGACGACAATCGGCAGTTAAGTTGCCGAATAGTGGTGGGGCTGAAATTCTTGATCGAGTAAGGCCGCATATATGGAGTGCTGGCTCCGGACCTCCGAAATTGATGTTCAATTCCTTGTGTCTGATTAAGAATGGGGTACCGAGTATTATGTCAGCGCACAGATCCGACAAGACGGATAGTTCGAGCTTTTCGTAGTCGCGGTCTCCCATCGTAACCTTCACTGTACATCGACCTGAGATGGCTGCGGATAGATTAGGCGAAGCCATTGATACGACGCCCGAGTGCGGAAGAATGGGCAGCTCTAAGTGTTTGGCTAGATCCTCACGAATGAAGTTGTCCGAGCTGCCAGTATCCAACAAGGCGAGACACGAACGGCCGTTGACGAGGATATCGACTGTTGAGTTGGTAGGCATGGAGGAGCTACACGATAGAGTGGTACTAATGGTCGCTAATGCTGCGGCTGAATGAGACGCTGTGGTTTTATCCTGTTTTTGACGTGCCGAGGAAGTACTTGAGCGGCAGACTTTGGCCCAGTGGCCGGTCTTTTCACATTTCGCACAGATAGAATCCTTTGCTGGACACCTGCTTCGTGGGTGGCGTCGAGACCCGCAGAAGAAGCACAGAGCGGCTTTGTTGTCGAAATTCGTAGCGGCTGAAGAGTTTGGGAGATCGTCTCTTCGACGCAGGCAGGCCGGGCAGAGTCAGTAGTCGGCGACGGTTCGTGGCGAGAGCCAGTGGCTGCAACAGCACCGTAATGAGTGAGGTACGATTCTGAGTTTTTCTGGGCCTGATCTAATGTTCGAGCCTGGACGATAGCCTTTTCCAGTGAGAGTGTGTCATTTTCGAGTAAGCGGGTACGGATGGCGCTATCTCTAATTCCTCGGATGAAAGCGTCTCTCACAGATGAACTCCTGTTTTCGTCGGCGGAAACCGATTTGAAGTTGCAGTCATTGGCTAGTTGTTGAAGAATTTGCAAGTACTCATCGAGGGTTTCCTCGGGCTTTTGGTGACGGGTGGACAACAGGTGGCGAGCGCATACCTCGTTTGGCTTCTTGACGTAGGTGGCCTCTAAGGCTGCCATGGCATCCTCATAAGTAGAGCAGTCTTGAATGATATCAGCGACATCGGGGCCGATATGTATGAATAGAACCTCCAATTTATTGGGGTTGTGTTCGGCGATAGTACTCAAGAAATATTTGAATCCGCGCGACCATAATTTCCATAGTTTCCCAGCTTGGGGAGAATTCGGAGAAGTAATAAATTTATCCGGGCGAATCACCTTCTCCATGATATAGTAAGATTACTGGATGAATATTTGCTTGCTGTATCTGAGAGGCCGACTGAATGGCTGATTGAAATGTTGAATAAATTGTGGTGCCGCGTTTGTTAGCGGGCTAGAGATAAAGTAAAGGCCAATTTGAGGCTTTATTCAACATAAACATAGCATAGATCTGAAACACAGAAAACAATAATTAGTAAAGACTTGTTACACAGAAAACAATAATTAGTAAAGACTCATTACACTTTCTAAGTCAGATACGCGATAATTTCCCCGTTTCAGAAAATGAACCAAACGATATAAGACTCGATCATGGAATACATATTCTAACGAAATAGGATTGCTCTTAAGGGTAAAAATATCTTCTTTCCTCTAATTAGTCAGCTTTTAGAAGGTATGAAATAGAACCTCTGATTGAGCAATTCATAATTAGTAGATGGATTTAACAGAATCTAATGTAACAAGTCCAGAATACACATTGGTGAGAGATGTACATGCTTCCCCTCCGTAGGCGGAGACATCTGTAAAGGGACATTTTCAGACTCCATTCCGATACTACTTCGTTAGAATATACACGCAACACCTTGATGTCAGCGTATTTGTTCATAAATTCTGTTAATGAAATATATCTATTTACATATATTTTTTCAGGTACCTGCTGCAAATCTTTACTCACCCCATTTTCGCGAGGGACACGTTCTTCCTCGAAGTTATTCATAGGCGTGGAGCGACTGGTTTCGGTGCTGGGAACATCACTGCTCTCGCAAGGTCCATCGTTCGATATCAGGAAGAGCAAAGGAGAGGAAAAGCTGAAGTTATTATACCTATTAATAATCATAATTCACACGAACGAGAGTCAGCATTTAGAAAGGATGAGTAATACATTGCAGTAATACCAAAAACTAAAAATTTCCTCCGTGTTCTTATGCATATAATGATGTAAAACATTTCTTCAATCTCCTACGTATAGTATTGTTAGAATTCTCGTATTCCTATAAATAATGATACACACCTTTGCGTTTAGTAGCTATTTGAGAAACTTTTAAGTCAACCATTTTAAAATAGAAAACCTCGTATTATTCATCAGCGATATCTGTCACATAATTATTAAAGGAATCTAAAGAGAAAATAAAATGCAATATGAAGTCTTAAGTAATTTAGCCTTAAAAATGTGAATGCGAGTAGATTAGTGGGTATCCCACATCTACTTGGTAGATACCATAACCATAATCCATCCCGATTTTATGCGACATTTAAAGTTAATCCACAAAATGGTCAGAATTTGCAAAGTATGCAACATTTCAGATTTGCTTAAATAAACATCGCTGGGAAACGACCGTGTCATGAAAGATTTTTGTTGCATGAACAATTATTATTGAAGATACATTCTGTTACTTTAGGGGTATTGAACGTTTGAACATTGTAAAATAAGTGTAAATATTTGGAATCGATTTGTATTAAATATGATAACATACTGCAATGCGTGTTTTTAGCCCCATATATGTAAAAAAAAATGCCCCTAAAATGCTTCCCCCCCCCACCACCACCACCACCACCACCCAAACCGGTCACTTTCAGGTTCTGGGTCCGCCGCTGATAAATGTCTTGTAAAAGTGTAGTAAAAATAATTGTAGAGCATTATAATGAACTGTTTTGAAATTCATTTTAGGTTTTTCAGGATATATATATAATGCGTATCGGTGGTGTAGTGGTTAGTGTCGCTAACTACGAATCCATCGGCCCCAGGATCGAGACCCGGTGATGGCAGACGGCGCGTAGCAAAACCCAGCTGTTCATCCTTCCACACACTAAAGAAATTGGTTGGTAGATAAATGGGTAGACTAGTGGTTAAGACGCTGGGCTGCTGGTGGGGCGTGGTTCGGATTCCACGTTAAACTGTAGGTCTAAGGTGGACTGACAAGCTTGACCGTCGTCAAAATGAACAATTCGGACGGAAGTAAAACCAAGGTTAACCAAGGTATTTTATCATTACCGTTTCCAAATTTCCAAAAAGTGTGCTGAACCAAGGCCATCGCTGAGCTCTTTTACAGATGGAGAAATAAGAACTAGATAAATCAGATAAATTAACAATCTTTGTACCAAGAGAGCAGCCTACTTTACAAGTGTTCAGTACATCAGATAGATTATCCATATATACATTGAATAAATAGAGAGATAATATCCTTCCCTGCCGGACACCAGTGGTTACAGAAAATGGCTCTGAATTGACTCCGCCCCATCTTAATCATTGTCTGGTGATTCCACCAGAATATTAATATACGGACTAAATAACCAGGTACATTACGATTTACAATTTTTATGAATAATTTATCGTGATTAAAACGATCAAATGCTTTAGAGGTATTCAAGAAACACAAAAAGACATTTGCATTTATAGTTTAGTATTTACAGACTATCTCCTTCAGGGTTTAGTCAGCATCATGTTTCTTTTTGAAACCAAATTGTCTGTCACTAGTGTACAGATAACACTCAAGTCTATTAATTGATACATAATCAAACACCTTAGACATAATAGTGCCCCAAAACAATTGGCCTATAGTTATCCTTATTATTGATTTTACTCTTCTTATCTTGTTACTGGCACTAAAACAACTGATAACAGTAATCCCTCGCTTTACGGGAATTCACTTTACGGAAGTTCGCTTTAACGGAAATGATTAATATGGGAATAAAATTCAGTATAACGAAAGTAAGAGTCGTTATAACGGAAATTTGAGTCTAAAAAATTAATGTATTTCAGAAAAAATAAAAGTATATACATATACTTTACTGTGAATTCATGATCTGTTTTTTTTTTCTATTTCTCATCTATTCTAATTTTACACAGGCAGTGGCTCGTACTAGCGGCGCATACTCACTACAACCTTCCCTCCCGTCCTCCCTCCCGCCGCCTCACACGTCTCCATTGATAGTCAGACACCCTTATTCTTACTTTTTTCCTCACTTTATTATTACTATACAAATATAATATACAGTAATAATGTACAGAATATTTTAATAAAGTTTGTTGCGTTACTATGCGTATTGTGCGTATTATGTGTATGTGTTACATCGTAGAGTTAAGTTTTTCTTCCGTAGGAACGCATCTCCAAATATTTAATGGGAGTCTATGGGAAAATAAGATTCGATACATGGAAATCTGCTTTACGGAAAGATTTTACGGAACGTAACTCTTCCGTAAAGCGAGGGATTACTGTATCAGACAAAACACCATGTATCAGTAAACTTGTAAAGCACATAGCAAACAAAAGCACTATTTTATCACTACTCTGTTTCAGATGTTCAGCAATAGTGCCATCAGTGCCACATGATTTGTTACAATCTAAACATTTTATGGCCTGTTTAGTCTCATTTATACTAACTTTTGTATCTGGCTTATAAACAGCATCACACTTAATATTATTGCTCCTATGTACAGGAGTAATAACTCAATATAGTGATCTTTCTTAATTTTACTACATTCTTAATCCCTCCTACAGTTTAAATGTTAGCAAGAAGAGACATTGGAATATCATTTTTTGCTTTTAATTCTTCCCAAAAGTCTCTTGAGTTCTTACTAGCAAACTTTATAGCCAGAGTATCCCTCCTTAACTCATCTTCGTGATTTTTTATATAATTTAATGCATACTTGAACTTGGCATTAGTTCTCTGTTTTTGTTCTAATACACGGCCTTGCCTTGGCTTCCTTTTTTCACACCACAATGAGAAAGCATCGCTGGATGCATTATGGAGTTCAGCCTCATAATCATTCCAACCAGATCTACGTGTATAGCGCCTTTCCCTAAATTTATTGAAATCTAAGCTAGCATTATTGAGAGAGGAGACAATTTGCTCATACATGTTATTAGAAAATCTAGAAGAGGAAGAGCCATTATTATCCCAAAGCGATTTGATGACTGGGCTAATTAATGTAGCATTGTTTGTATATATTAAGTTAAAGTATATACAGCCATTTCATAATTGTAAGGTTAGTGAAAAATTGTCACTTATTTTAAAGCCAACGTGTTTTAATTCTTGTGGCATCATTTTTGGACACTGGCAGCCTCCTTTCTTCTCTTTTGTTGTTGTTGTTGTTGGTTAGCCGATCAGCCAGAGCTGTTTCCTGGCATAAGCAGACTAAGCGGCCGCTTAGGGCCCCGCTACTACTAGGGGGCCCCTAGACAGGCTCCCAGGTCATAGCTCAGTGGGGAAGAATAGGAATATAGCTGAAGTTATTATTAATATTACTGTTATTATTATTATTATTATTATCATCTTTATTATTATTATTATTATTATTATTATTGTCGTATTAATTAAAGTTTTTGTATGAGACAAATGTGATAAAACGGAGACAAACGAAACGTTTTGGTCGTTATGTGTAAATAACTATTGTGAGATCTTATTTCTATATTATTTAACTTTATTCTTACTATATCCTTATACTTTCCTAAATGCTTAATTTTTCTAGTATTGTAAAACATTATTATTATTATTATTATTATTATTATTACCGTCATTATTATCATGATTATTATTATTTAGCAGATTAGTTGTGGTTAACTAGATATGACTTCGTGCATCTTGGAAAATGAAACGACATTATCCATCAGGAGCTGATAAACGGAAAAAGAAGAAAATAGAGGAGGAGAAGCTTTCCAGTAGCACAGGTGAGATGTGCCACTTGTATATTCTTATGATTACAGTTCAGGCAACTAGGTTAGGTAGACCATCAAGCTAGGCGAGTGCTCAGGAATCGTGTAGAGTAAGCTAGTCTCTGTAATATTTATAATATTTCGAAATGTGAAATTTAATGGATCACATCACCTCAAATTTTGTTCACACAGATCAATTATCAAACAAGATAAGAAAGAGTATTTTATCAAAATCTAACAGAATATGTAATGTTATGTTCTTCTCAGGAGCACAACTAAATATTTGGAAAAGCCATCCTCAGCAAAGCCTGATGAGCATTATGAGCCAACAGCAGGACCATCCTCTATGCAACCTCAAACACCAGTAGAAGTACAGCCTGATGAACCAACAAGTGGCCCATCTTCTGTTCAGCTTCAAACACCACACACAGGCATTTCTACTGAGCAACAAGAACCAAGACCTTCTCCACCGCTTGATTCGGATGACTGGCCAGTTGTCCTGTCACATGCCTTGAAGACAGATCTGGTGTCTCGAGGACCATTTCAAATCAGTCCAGATTTCACATTCCCTAAAAGAGAGGACGGTAGAAGCTTTCATTACCATTACATGTACGGAACATTAATTAATGGGGAAAAAATAAAGCGAAGCTGGCTGATGTACTCTAGAAGGAATGATGAAGGAATGGTAGGGTTTTATCGCTTTCAGATTTGCACAGTAGTATGGTATGACATTCTTCATGCAGTTAACCATGTGAACAAACTTCTGCAGTCTCCTACAATGCAGTTTGATGTGGCAGTCAACCTCCTCAAAAAAACAAAAGACTCACTTACCAGCTACAGAAACACAGGTTTCGTTGCAGCACAAGTCGTAGCAGGGACATATGTAAGGAAATGAATGTGGAGACTGTGCTGAAGGAGAAGAGGCTCAGATCCACAAAAAAGCACTTTGCTTACGAAGCTCCTGACGAACCATTTACAGAAGCCTTAAAGAGGCTGGAAGTCAAATTTTTCAATGTGGTGGTGGATTGTGCCATCGGGTCAATAAATGAGAGATTCAAAACATTAGATGATGTGAGGGACATATTTGGGGTTCTCCTAAACTTCACCACAATGAACAAGGAAGACTTGTCCTGCAAGTGTGAAAAGCTTTCTAAGATACTGAGCTCTGGAGCTGACTCTGACATTGATGGAAGAGAACTGGCCCTCGAAATTAAGAACTTGCCGACTTCACCTTCACACAACATCACTGCATTGGAGCTTCTCTCCTTCATTCATCAGAAGCAACTGGAGGAACTATACCCCAATCTCTGGTTGCACTAAGAATTGCCTGCACTCTACCTGTAACAGTAGCGTCAGCCGAGAGGAGCTTCTCTAAGATGAAGCTAATCAAGAACTACCTCAGATCATCAATGGGGCAGGATCGCCTCAGTGGCCTTGGCACCATAAGCATCAACCAGGACGTCGGCAGGGAGATTTCATATGATGATGTTATTGATGATTTCGCCCAGAAAAAAATCTAGGAAGCAAAAATTTTGAAGATACAAACTGTTCTGTATAACTGTTAGCTATTACACGATTGTATCGTAGAGTTAGTAATTGTTTGGTAGTTTATAATTGCATTATTTTTTTATACATAGTTCTGTGTCATTTATTCTAAATAATGTTTAAGCTAATTTTCAGGAATTTCATGAAGAGTATTTTTTCTGTTTGTCTTCTGAAAGTACATATTTGTTGTTTTGGACATAAATGTTTCATTAAAATTGTTTCATAATTGTTTTTTATTAACACAGCCATTTTTTGTATGTGTGTGCTGAGTTCAGACCCGGATCTAGGGGGGGGCTATGTGGGCTGCAGCCACGGGCCCCGCATTTGAGGGGGGCCCCAAATTTTCTACATTATTTATTTTAATTTTAGTGTTTTACATTTATTATTACATTTACTAATTTACTAATTAATAATATTATTAATGAATTTGCACAAAAAAAGGCTCGTCGATTCAATCGGTTGCCAGCTCATAATCAGTAGGTAGGTGTGTATAAAATTATTAATTCAGGAAAATATAATATGCAAAATAAAGTAAAATATTTGTAAAGTAATATGTTTGTTCTGAAAACCTTTAATTTTCCTCGTAAACAAAGCTTATAATCCTTATATAATAAAAATTGTAGCCAAGGGGGGGCCCAAAAAAAAAAAAATTAGCCACGGGCCCTCATTCTTCTAGATCCGGGCCTGGCTGAGGTGATGTAGTAAGGCGTGAGTTGGTGGATGGAAGGGTGGGGCCTCAAATGGGTATACTGCTTAGGGCCCCCTAATGCTAGAAACGGCCCTGCGATCAGCCCACTCTGATTGAGCAAGCCGGCGGCACGCAGGTAACCGATCGCCCTCTCCGGAGTGGACCAGATGTTCAGCGCACTAGTGATGTTGTGTTGTGTTGTGTTCGTTGTTGTGCTAGAGCGGTACAGTCTGTCATAATGTGTTCAGTTGTTTGTGGTGTCTCCTGGCACAGGTGGCAGGTGTCGTCTGTGTTGTCTAGTCTGTGTTTATATGTCTGTAAGTTGGGGTGATGTCCACATCGGAATCGTGCTAAGTTAATTCGATCCGATCTGCTCAGGCTGGTCTCTGACCTGTCAATGGGTGGCGGCTTCGCACCTAGGACCGCATTCGGACCGAGTCGTGTCAGTGCTTTGTGGACTAGGTGTGTGTGTATGTTTTCTGTACTGTGCGATGTCTGTGGGGCGTGGTATGGAATGGAGTATTTGGTTATAATGTCTCTCTGGTGTTACCTTAATGGTGCGAGGTGTTGGTGCATGATTGTACATGTAGTGGCAAGGGTGTTGTGGGTTAGTTGTCGCTGCTGCCATGAATTGTGTTCCCCTCATGTTCTGTTGTTTGAATACATCCTGTAATGATACGAAGTGCGTTGTTTTGTATTGTCTGTAAGGTGTTTATGTGTGTGTTTGAGACAATGGGTGCCCAGCATGGGCTAGCATAGTCCATAACTGAGCGAATATATTGTTTGTATGTGAGTGATGTTGTTTCCTACTGGTGTCCAAAGTTTGTGCCTGTTAGTACCCTAAGCGTGTTAAGTCTTGACGTACATTTGTTTTTAGATGCCTGAATGTGGTTTGCAAAAGATAATGATGGGTTGTATGTGACCCCAAGTATTTTGGTCCTGTGAGTGTGAGTGTAATCTGCGGAGTTATCTGGTGTTCTTTTGTGTTGCTTGTTAGCAAGATGATGGTTGATTTTGTGGGGGCTACTTTGAGTCTATTTTGTGTGAGCCAGTCTTATATACTGTTTATGTATGTTTGTAGGTTATTTGTAGCGGTGTCGATGTTGTTGTGGGTGGATGTTAGAGTGATATCATCTGCATATGATGATAAGGTAAGCTTGTTTTCTATGGGTGTTGGAATGTCATTCATGTATGTATAAGTTGAACAGTGTTGGTGAGAGAACAAAGCCTTGAGGGACCCCGTTCGGAAAAAGAAATGTACATCTCGAATTCTGTTCAATTTCACAAAAAACAGATAGCAGATTCTGTAAAAACGCCTCAAAATACATCAAATAAATATTTTCTGGTATATAATTTCATTTTCTTTATTGTAATCTAACCTAGCCTAACCTAACGTAAACTAACCCCCGTAAACACTAAATCTGACCCACGAAGTGTGTGAAGCAGTAAAACGAGTTTTTAATATTACACCGTGATTTGCAAAAAAATCCAAAGCTTTGTCTTCGTCTGTGGCAACAAAACGAATTAATAATAGTCAATATATGAAAAAAATAGGCTGAATGTAAAAAAATTGCAACAAAAGCTTTTTTGCTGGATTTTGGTTTGTTAGGTCATACTGATGAACATACAAAAAGTCTATAGAAATCTGACCTCCAGAAAGTTATCATTTTCAAGATGGCCGCCAATACCTTAGAATGACTATAAGTCAGTTACTATTTATGCTAGAATGATGATTTTGGTGTCTATACCTAGGTTTTAGGGGTCAAGGAATCACCTAAAACCAATTGAAGTAAATAAAGTAATAAAATAATAAATAATAATATAATAATAAATAATATAATAAATAAAAATAAAAATATTAAAATAAAAAAATATTAAAAATATAAATTTTTAAATAATAAATAAAATAATAATAAATGAATAAAGTAATTAAAGTAAAACAATTAAACTAAAACGTTCTAATTTCGTGATCAATTGACAGCTGAAGCCATTGCCATGTAGCAATGACCTCGTCATCACAGATTGAATTATTCATTACTGTGATATGCACACTACACGACAGATGTAAGCAGATTGAAATTGAATCGTAATATCTGTTTAGCGCATGTAAATTAACATCGCATGTTTTTGTTGTATGCTCGTTCAGTGTGCGGTGGTGAAAATGTGGTCATGTCATGTGGTGAAAATGTTTTTGTGTTAACGTGTTTCATGACGTGTAACTAAGACAAGTAGACGCATCCATATTTTCGATTGATGAAATGTTTGTCAATTCAGTGTGATTAATATTCCTTTTCTTACTATTTCAGATCTTCAAGATGAGCAGGATCAGTGATAATTCACTAGGCAACGAATTTCAACTTTTTTTTTGTTACAGACACGTGAACTACTGATTCCTACTAAAGCGCTGATGCTGATTTCAGATCTGATATCAAAATTTCTCTATCACGTCCAGATTTTGTGTAACCGAAAACCCTATTTTTCACTTTTTTTTCTCACCCGCTTCTATTACGAAAGCCGTCTAAGCTACTTTTCCGTGCCACGTTTTATGTTAAGCATACTTAAATAATTAGTGAACAGGGATGTCTTTCCTCCTTTATTTGGCTTAAGACAGACAGCGGAATTCCGCTGGCGGAGTTACCACCCCTGCGCCCAACATCCACCCAAAGCGCGTTAGTATTTGTTGTTACTACTGAAAGGCAAATTCTGTTCTTAAGTGAAACTTTGCTGTGTCCTCTTCCTTGTCGCTTGTAGGATGACGAGCTCTCCTTCTGCAGGAACCAACAATAATCTCCCATCATATTTGGGTTGAAATTACCTTGGTATCTGTTTTCCATAACTGAGATCTGTTGGTGGAAGCGCTCACCATGCTCGTCACTTACAGCCCCAAGGTTGGCCGGGAAGAAGTCAAGATGAGAATGTAAAAAAATGAATTTTCAAAGACATTCTGCATCCCATTATTTCATAAGATTTAAGCATGTTTTCTACGAGTTTACGGTGGTTTTCAGCTTTGTGGTTTCCAAGAAAATTTTTGACAACTTCAACGAAAGATGTCCATGCTCCTAGTTCATTTCATTTAGGTTAGATGGAAACGATGAGTCGTGGATGACACTGCGGATCTGTGGTCCAGTGAAAACTCCAGCTTCTAGCTTAGCATCTGTCAATATTCCTTTGAATTTATCCTTTAAATATTGGAAAACCACTACCTGATGATCCATACCCTTCACGAAATTTTTCATAAGGCCAAGTTTAATGTGAAGTGGTGGAAGATGTACTTTCGAGGGTCAATAAGTGCTGGGGTTTCACATTGTATTTACCAACAACATGTTCAGTTCTAGATGGCCAATCATGTTTTGTAGTGGTTCTTGTCATCTCTGCTGTTCCATAGACACAAAAAGCACATATGCTTTGTGTAGCCCAACTGTAACCCAAGAAGTAATGATACAACTTTAAGGTCGCCACAAATATTCCATGTGTGGTCCTTATATTTGATGAGTCTTAGCAGCAGTTTCATCGATTCATAAGTCTCATTAAGGCCAGTGGCATGTGCTACAGGTATTGAAGGTTTTTCACTGCCGTTGTGCAGTAATACAGCTTTAAGGCTAGCTTTACTAGAGTCAATGAACAGTCTCCATTCTTTTGGATCATAGCGACAGCCAATCCCTTGCATCAGACCACTGATATCGTGGCAGAAACAAACGTTTTCTTCTGTAAGTAAAATGATGAAAACTGCAAATGGCGATGGCGGAAATGGGAAACTTTGGTGTTTGGTTGGAGAAGATTAAATTCTTGAAGTCTTGAACCAAGCAACTCTGCCTTTTCTTTTGGTAATTCCAAATCGCGCACTAAGTCATTTAACTCCGCTTGACTTAACAAATGTGGGGAAATATTTGCATCTGGAACATATATGCCATCTTTCCCTGTTTCTATATCACTAGCAGAATCTTCAGATGAACTGCTGTCTGTTATCGTTGCTGGTGGAACTGGTGGTGGATTTGTTTCATCATGTGGTACTGGTTTCATTGCTGATTCGCAGTTTGGGTACGTGATCTTTGATTTGTTTTTCTTTGTGAAACCAGCAATCTTTGTCAAACAAAAATAACAATCATTGAAGTGATTTTTCGGCTCACGCCAAACCATGGGGACTGAGAATGGCATAGCTTTTCTTTTACCATTCATCCAAGCTATTAACATTGCATTGCACTGTGCACAGCAAATATGTGGTGCCCAGTCCCTCTGTTGGTCTCCTAACTTACAGTCAAAATAACACTTGTAGGCAAGTTTAATCTTTGTTGTTATGTTTCTACGTTGTGGCTTAGGTGTATATTGTCGACAGACAAAGCAGAAGTTGTCTGGGTGATTTACACAAGCACGTCTATTTGATGCCATTTTGAATTACCATACAATATCTGAAAAAACGTAGAAAGTAATTATTACAATGTGCAAAATAAAAAGAAATACACACCGTAGTACAAAACAAATGCTATAAAAACACACAAGTCACCACAACCTGTCACTTGCTCATCAGCAGAGAGCTTCAACAACCGTTCTGCTTGACTGTCACGTCGCGACTGACCGTTGGGCCGTTGCCCGTTACTATGCTCTTGACTCAGTGTTCCCAACTCGGGATAAATTTTATTTATCAAAATTGTTCGAATTTGTATATAGTTGGCAAAAAAAATTGCTTTAACCTTGAAAAGCAAGTTTCATATTACTGGCATTAAGCCGATTAAAACCAAAATCTGGACGTGGTAGAAAATTTTACTAAAAGTGATTTGCATTTTACACAAAATCTAGACGTGATAGAAAAAATCTAATTATAGATTTGAAATCAGCATACCGAAATTAGCTAGGAGCACCTATTTGGTCTTCTGTAACAAAATCTTTGTTGCCTAGTGATAATCAGAAGGCTTGTCCACTTTGTCGTGAAGACATTGGAGAAAAAGACATCGTTGTCATACGCGAAAAAGGGGCTGCTGGTATCAGTGCAGCAAGTCTCCAGAGAAAGGATGACATTGTCGTTACTACTGGTTCCATTGTTCATTCAAAGTGTCACAAAGCGTACATAAATCCGAGTGACATAAAAAATTATTTAACAAAGCAATGCCAACCCGGCCCATCTAAAGCAACCAAGAGGACCGCACGCAGTAGTACAGGGTCATATGATAGCCGAACGGACTGTTTGTTCTGTACTTGTAAAGTTTTGAAACCAGGCTCAAAAGAACGAGGCAGTTCATCGTTAGATTGGAGTTACGTCAAGACTGATACGTTTTTAAGGAGCATTATTGAAAGTAGCAACACTCGAGGTGATGATTGGGCGGTGGAGGTGAAAGGTCGCATAGAATATTATGGGGGTGATTTACATGCGGCAGATTGCGTGTATCATCATTCATGCTGTGTGAACTTTCGAATTGGACGAGGCATACCACAACAATATCTCTCACAACCACCAGAAAAACGGAGAAAAGTTGGTCGACCAAAAGCTGCTGATCAGGACCAAGCATTTCTAAAAACATGTGTGTATTTAGAGACTAATGATGAGGAACAATTAACTGTCGCAAGCCTCACGAACAAACTGGGGGAGTTCCTATTGGAGGAAGAATCGTCTCCTTATGACAATCAGTATATGAAAGTCAGGCTAAAGGAACATTACGGGAACTCTGTATACATATCAGAATGTGAGGGGGCAGCGTGGAAACATAGTGACAATGCGTGAAAAGACTTCAAAAATCCTTTTGTCATATTTCAACAAAGCAAAGGACGGTGATGAAGAGTCACAAAAGAAAGCAATAATCGAAACTGCCGCTAGATTACTGAAAAATGACATCAAATCGGAGGTTCCGTCAGTGACAGACAGGTATCCTGACAAATCAGACCTAAAACTCAATTCAGCTTTGCAGTACCTCCCTGACTCCCTTCACACCATGCTAGAATTACTTTTTGTTGGAAAAGACACAAAGAAAGGTCGCAACCATCGGTCAATCCATCATTCAAGCAGTTCGACCTAGTGCTGTTATTTGCCCTTTGTTAGTATTATTTAAAATATGAAGTAATATTCAAAATATTTCGGCTCATCAATTTCTAAATTTCTTTAAAAAATATAAAACGTCAAATTTCACTAGAAATATTAAACCATAAAATGGAAACGCGTAACATCAGATTTCTAACAAACCGGGAAATTTGGGCATTCCAGTTTTTTCGGTTATCAAATTTGGTCCTGGCTTGCCAGTGTTCAGTGCTTTCAAAGATTTCAAAGTTTCAAAGTTTTCAAGTTTTAAGTCAATTTAGTCAATTTAGTGTTACAATATATTTAAAGTTTATTTTGTTAATTCTAACTGATTCTAACTAGGTTTAGTCAAAAACTATAACAAAGACCCGTGATAAGCTCAATAGTTTATCAACAGCTTACAAGCTGTTGTTGTGTTTTGTTTCCAGGTGTCAGGCTTATTTATTGGTTTCCTTTTGTTAAATTTAAATTTCAGATTTTCAGGTTTATTGGTTTATTGTTATTTAGGTTTGGGCCTGGATTGGTGAGTCCAGTATAACTTGTTCACTTTTTTCAGGTTCGCAGATGTTCAGATGCACCATATGCATAGATCGCGAATCCTCATTGACACTCTTTATAGTCTAGCCTCTAGAATCTGGCCCAGAGTTCGTATAAATTTCTGGGTGCAGAGGTTTTGACGACTGATCTAGATTAATTTTGGGGCGCAGAATCCAAATTTTTCTATGCCATCTGCCATCGCACCAAATTGGTGCGAAAGTGGTTAAAATGGCAAAAAATTGCAAAAATTGCAAAATTTTATAAGTTTTTCATATTTTTGTCATATTCTTGATTTGAAAAATTTTTTGAGGGCAATTTTTTGTTTGAGAATCTGTTTTTGTAACATACTGCTGCCCGAACCGAGAAAACTGACAAAAATGTAAAAAAATAACAGCAAAAATAGTAAAAAATTAAGTAAATATTGTCAAAAAATTGCAAAAATGAAATTTTTGGCTATTTTGGTGCATAAACTAGCTCTAACCAATCATATCGAATTAAATAGTCAAGACATTAGATATTAATAGCTCTGCAAGAATTTATTAAAACAAAGTATGCACAAATGTCTAAATTTCGGGTATAAATCGATAAAAATGGTTGTAAAATACTTGAAAAAAATACCAAAATATAAAAAAATAGTACTACTGTAGTTTTGTTATTCTTAGGCTTGCATGTTGTAAAATGCTTGAACTTCTTATAGAATCGATCTATTTGATTTCTTTAGAGTAACTAAGTCATTTATTGAGTTTCAGGTTTAGTATTGGTAGTAGCTACAAATTGAGGATCCCTGTATTCATTATGTGATTCAACAGCTGATAGATCATGGTAAGTAATAATCGAATTGAATATTTAAAACATAAATATAAAGACCAATGTGTTACAAATTAATTTTTTATGTATAGAATAGAACCAGTTTATTATAATTGCAATTGCAAGAAGTCTTAGTATATTTTATTTTTTCAGGATGTATGTCAACTTGTGCCAGAAAAGAAGCATAGCTCAAACCTTGGTAAATGTATCTTGTGCCAGAAGAGCAAAAGCCCAAGTGGAGAGAAATATTTGAGCAGCGGAGAACATGGAATAAAAAATTTGCTTCAGTTGGCTTCTGCGTACCCAAATGATGACAGAAGCAAGCGTTTGAAAGCTCTTACTGAGAGTCAGACTCCTTATATCCAGTATCACAGCACTTCGTGCTATGCAACATATAAAAAGTTCGTTGAACGTAGCCAGAAGTCTAAAAATGCTGAATCTGAACCCTCCGATTCCTCCTTAGGGGAAGCATTAACTCCTCCAGAAAATAGTTCATACAAAAGGATTAAAACAGCATATCAAGGATATGAAAGTGTGTATTTTTTGTGGTTCAGCTCGAGTCAAATTGAACGGTGGAAACATTGACCATGATTTGTTTCGGATATGTACTCCAGGTCGTGCCCAAAAGTTATTGAGTTATGCTCACTTGTTCCAAGACGATGTTTTTACCAGAGTAGCGATGTTGAACGAATACAAAGATGTATTCTACCTTAATAATTGTATAAAGAAGCATTTTGCAGCCTATGATCGCAGAATAGAGACGATTTTGGAAAACATACAGCAAGATGAAGTTATGGGTTCTACTGACATGGTTCAAGAAGCGTTTAATGATGTAGTCTCCAAAATAGACTTCACAAGCTGTGGATACAGTCTCACCTACTTGAGACAAGAGATCAATAAAAAGCTGAACCAGGATGAATCTATCAGTAACTATTTGGTTAAAAGCCTGCTTAAAGACAAATTTAAGGACACCATTTATTTTATATCCTAGCAACAAACGAAAATCCCAGATGGTTTATTCTGTCCAGATTGAGAGTGCAAGAATTGTTGAAACTTTGCGGAAATCATCTGTCGAAAACGTTGCTAAGGACCTAAGGAAAGAGTTAAAAACTTAGTTTTGGTTTACGCTGTAGCTATTGTGATCCAAACGATCTTGATCTAGCCTTAAAACGCTTCCAAAATGAACGTCCTCCAATATGGATGGAATTTCTTCAGCATTTGTTATCCACCCGGAATGTATCAGATAGCAACAATCAGTTGATGCTGAAGTGTGACACTATCTTCCAGATATTGTTTTACATCCTTCATAATGGTTTGGAGCCCACTCCATTGCATGTCGGATTTGCTCAAACGATACATAACCTGTCACAGTCTAAAGATCTTATTGAAATTGTAAACAAACGGAGCATTTGTGTAGGATATCAAGAAGTTCGCAAAATAAATTTTGCACTAGCAAAACGTACAATATCTTTGTGGTTCACATAGAGTTCCAGTTCCCCCAGTATTTGATTAAAACCATCCAATTCAAGCAGCAATGGATAATTTTGACACCTTGGAAAATACCTTGTCTGGAATTGGTTCGACACATGATACGGTGCTAGTTTTATTCCAAAATGCTCTATTAAGCTCTGCACCAACACAACAGCATACTAATAAGATCAGTGAAGCTCCAGAGTCAACCCTCCGGCTTGGCAAGTTACAAAGCGTTCTTCCTTGCCAAGAAATTATCTCGATTGGACCAAGACATGAACGAGGTACAATAAGTCAAGATTTCCAAGTCTCTGAATACAAGGCAAACGATCATTTACTAGAGACTGTTAATCTCGACCATTTCCTGTGGTTTGTGATGCGATACAAACATAGAACAACCACAATACATGGCTCTTCCACTAACTCAAATACTGATAATGATGACTTTGTTCCAAGCTTTGTTGCTGTCAAAAGCCCTTTTGTAGGAGATAGCTTGAAGCCTACAACTGTTGCGTTCACTCCCACACTGCCATACAAAGCAACTGAATTTGATACCATTTTTACAACAATGATTAACTTTCAGGACGTGCTTAAGCAGCAGAATAAGCCATACGGTGCACTGTGGTGTAATGAAGGAGTTTATGTTATTGCGAAGGAAATTCAGCTCCTGAAAAAAGATCTGTTCAGTAATTTTTTATCGGATTGGGTGGATTCCATTTTGAGAAGATTGCACTTGCTTGTATTGGATCTTATCTTCATATATCGGGAATTGAATCTGTTTTGGTTGAAAGCGAATGGTTCGGTCCAGACAGTAAAATCCGTTATGAATGGCAATCATTATGTGAGAGCCAAGCAAGGATTATCTCTCGTGCACGAAGCAATAACAAGCATTATGTTCGATGAGTTTTTGAGTGTCGATGAACACCGTAACTTATATCAAGATGCTGCAACTAAAATTTCAATTATGGTTGCAGAACAAGAGCAATGGGACGACCTTAAGTCTTCGATATATACTCTGTCTCAATCCTTTCAACAATATATAAAGCAGAGGTCTGATAGTAATGAAAACTTTCATTACTGGTATCATTTTACCAATAGATTGTATTCAATCATCAGAGATTTAACCTACTCAATGCGGGCAGGTGATTGGTCACTATTTCTTTCTTCCATACAGAGATCAATCCCACTTTTCTTCGCCTACAATAGAACCAACTACGCCAGATGGGCACCAATCTTCTTTGAGGATTGTTTAAACCTTGAGGTACATTTTCCTGATCTCCACAAATCATTCCTTAGTGGTGGTTTTGTAGTGAGGAGAACGACACGACAATGTAGTGGAGTTCCAATGGACCAGGCACTTGAGCAACATTATAATAAGCCTGCAAAAGTGTTCGGAGGATTAATTGGCTTTACTCGGAGAAAGGAAGCAGTGTCACTGTGGAATATTATTAAACATGAGAAGGACTTATATTCTTCACAAATGAGAGGTTCCGGCCAGTTTGAAAATCGTGACGAGTATGATATTCATCATGAATACTCCAAGAGCCATGCCTTATCGAGCTCCAGTAATGTCCAAGCTATTCAACAGTACATTTACAAAGTTGGAAACACATTGAGCAAAACATTAGATGGCAAACCATTCAGAAACATTGCTACTGGTGAAGAGGATAGAGGATACATATCACATTACTTGCCTGGATAGAGGAGATGTTGCTTACAAGAATTTCAAAACCGAACGGCCTGAGAAAAAAACAAACTTTGTTTGCAGCAATTAAGAAGCAAAAACCCGCAACAGCGAGGAACACTTCCAGAAAACGAAAGGAATATGACATTAAAAAAGAAACCATTGCAGCACTGAACTACATTGCATTCAGTTCATAAGCCATTTTTTCTCTCTCTCTCTCTCTCCGGTTGACTGCCAGTTCCGGTCGGAACGGGAGCTGCTTGGCGTCGATCTGAACGTGGGAGGGACGAACTATAGGTTAATCTTGGTGTACAGACCTCCGCATCTCCTCCTCGAGGAGGATACAGCCCTGTACACCGAACTCCGTAGCCTGCTCGGGGACAGGGTGTGTGTATTTTTAGGAGACTTCAACTGTCGCGGCATAAAGTGGGAAAACAGGACTGCTGATGCCGAAGGGAGGAGGCTAGTTGACTTTGCTGATGAGAACTTCCCCACTCAGTGGGTCAATGAGCCTACGCGAGGCGAAAGCGTTCTAGATTTAGTATTCACGACCGAAGACAACCTCGTCACTGGCCTCACCGTTGACGAATCGTTGGGCGGGAGTGATCACGGTCTGATTAGGTTCCGTGTGTGCGTCCCTCGGGTGAAGCGTAGTAACTCAAGAGGCAGTAAGCTCGATCTACGGCGGGTGGACTTTGTTAGCCTCCGGGATAGCGTAGGTGAGATGGGGTTAGAGGTCGGCGGCGATGTTGAGAGAGTGTGGAGTGCATTCCGGGACGAGTTTATGGTGCTGCAGTCTGCTGCCATACCCTCAAAACCGGTCACCCCTGCTTCAACGCAGCCTAAGTGGTTCAATCGTGACATCGCTTCGGCTATCCGAAATAGGAAAGTAGCGTATAGAAGGGCGAAGGCCAATCGTTCCCATGAGAACACTGAAGCGTATGTCCGCCTGTGTAGGGAAGTGAAGGCGAAGGTTAGGCTAGCGAAACGTAACGAAGAACTACGGGTGGCAAGCCTCTGCAAGGGGAACCCTAAGGAGTTCTTCAGTTATGTTAATAGTAGAAAGCCCATTAGAAGCATGATAGGTCCGTTAAAGGACCGAAGCGGCGTTCTGCGGACCTCCGACGCGGACATCGCTAATGTGCTTAATGAATACTTTGCGGGAGTGTTCACCAGGGAGGACACCCGCGTCATCCCCGAGCCAGGCGTCAGGCACGAAGATACTGGCCTGGATAGTGTTCGATGTACCGCGACAGTCGTTGCCGATAGAATAGACAAACTGAACGCGTTTAAGGCTCCTGGGCCAGACCAGTTTCTCCCCAGAGTGTTGCGAGAAGTGCGCGACCAGGTGGCTCCCCACCTGGCTACGTACAGTCTTCAACAAATCGTTGGAGACGGGCCAGGTGCCTGGTGACTGAAGGGAAGCCAACGTGACCCCTATCTTTAAGAAAGGGGATCACGAAAGTCCAGGGAACTATCGTCCCATTAGTCTCACTTCAGTTGTAGGTAAATTATTAGAGGGGATAATAGCGGATAGAATCGTTGACCATTTGGATTCCTACAAGCTGCTTGGGGACTCCCAACATGGGTTTAGACGGCATAGGTCGTGTCTCACCAACTTGCTCGAGTTTTTCCACGTCATGTTGAGTGAGTATGATAAGAGTAGGGCGATTGTTATACTTTATCTCGACTTTCAGAAAGCCTTTGATAAGGTACCTCACCGCCGGCTAATGGCGAAAGTGCGCGCGCTGGGTATCGGTGGGGAAATAGGTAGGTGGATTGAAAACTGGCTGAAGAATAGGCGGCAGAGGGTTGTAATTAAAGGGGTTAGTTCGGGTTGGGCCTCGGTCACTAGTGGGGTTCCTCA
Organism: Bathynomus jamesi; assembly: GCA_023014485.1. Classification (NCBI taxonomy): domain Eukaryota; kingdom Metazoa; phylum Arthropoda; class Malacostraca; order Isopoda; family Cirolanidae; genus Bathynomus; species Bathynomus jamesi. Next base: position 755,086 of record JAJOZX010001044.1, read on the forward strand.
GGGTCCCGTTTTTGAGCCACTGTTGTTTATAATTTACATAAATGATATCGACGGTGGCATCGTCAGTCGGATCGCCAAATTCGCTGATGACACCAAGCTTGGGGCCAATGTTGGGACGCCCGAAGCGATCGAGGAACTGCGTGCGGACCTAGGTAGGATAGGAGAGTGGTCCGAAAAATGGCAAATGCCGTTTAACTTGGATAAATGCAAAGTGATGCACATTGGCTACGCCAATCCCAAGTCGGACTACTCGATGTTGGGGAACAATATCGAGGCGACTGATTTGGAAAAGGACTTGGGTGTGCTAATCAGCGCGCGACCTTAAGTTTACCAAACAGTGCGTAGAGGTGGAAAAGAAAGCCCAGAAGCTATTGGGTTATATCAGGAGGCAATTTCAGTTTCGGAACAAGGAGATTGTGCTCTCTCTGTACAATTCCCTGGTTCGGCCGCACCTGGAGTATGCAGTACAGTTCTGGTCGCCAACCCTTAGGAAAGATATTGAGAGGCTGGAGCGAGTGCAGGCGAGGGCCACAAAGTTAATCCCTTCCGTTAGGCATATGGGCTACAATCGACGGTTACGCGCCATGAACTTGTTTTCGCTGGAAACTCGGAGGCTGCGCGGTCAACTGATCGAGGTTTTCAAGCTCTTACGCGGGTTCAACGATGTCGATTTTAGAAGCATGTTTAGTTTAAATGATAACCCAACTCGCAACAATGGTTGGAAGTTGGATTTGAAACGGTTTAGGACTAGTGTGTGTGGGAATTACTTTACCTATAAGATCTGTGACACGTGGAACAGGTTACCTTCAGAAGTTGTGAACAGTTCCTCTGTGGATCAGTTCAAGAAAAGGTTAGATCAAATCTTGCACACTATTTGAGGGTGTAGAAAATTTTCCGTGGCACCCGTTGCCATTGGTACCTCCTCGGTATGGGCCGCAAGGCCTTTTGAGGTACTTCTTTTCCTTGTAACTCCTTGTAACTCTCTCTCTCTCTCTCTCTCCCTCTCTCCTCTTTTCGACTTTCTTTATTTTTTCCTTTTTCGCAATTCCTTTTTTTAAATTTTATTTTAAGAATTATATGCACAAAATTATTATTTTTTTCGGCCATACGTATGTGGAACGTTAAAACAAAATTTAATGGTAATTAAACTCTACTTATTTTTGTGAATTGTGATATAATTCACTGAATGTAGCAATGTAACGTGTGGATAATGTATTCATTCCAAATTTTAAGTCATGCCCATCATAATTCATTGTCTGTCTCAATATTAGCAAATTCATTGTTATCTTTAGTTCGTAATTATAAGTTTAGGTTTTAAGTCCATGCATTATTTTAAAATTAATATGCATTCTTTTTTTTTTCAAAAGAATTTTATTAAGAATTATCATCATCGTACATTCATAAATAGAATAATCATTCCCTGCAAAAACATTTGACGGTTTGATGGTTCAAACATATTTATTAGACATTTTGTTAATATAATTTCCACATTAATCATTGCCCTAACTATCGGTGGAATAGTGAAATACAATACTACTATTCACTACCGTTTTTAGGCATGGACCAACTGGGCACTGGCACAGGGCCCCATGGTTTGAGCCCCTCCTAAATATTTTTCGCCAATTTGTTAATTTGTTGAATCTGAACTAAAGTGTTTGTTTGTTTGCTTGTTTGTTTGTGTCTTGATAGCCTATCAGAAGTTTTCATATGTTCTTTCGGAGTTTGCAATGAATCTTTGGGATTTGCTTGACTTACAGTAGTAGGCATAAGGCAGTGATGTGCCTGAAGTGGTAAAGTAAACTGTAACTCCATTGTTGACGTCAAAGTGAGGGTATGAAAGTTTTCATATGAACAGCTGATAGAAAGCAATCATGTGTGATTATTGTGATACCAAATCTTGAGGGAAAAATTAGTGAAACATTTTATTGAGGTGTTAAGGACCCCAGCAGCAGCTTACTGAAGTGATAGTAAAAATTAGTTTCTGTTATACGGTTATACCATGTAATTAACCTAATATATAATTTTACAAACCGGAATTTTGTTCTATTATTTCCCAGATAAGTAGGTATGTAAGTATAGAGGAGGGGGCCTCTCTCTGAAGGAGTACCCACGGCTCCAGATAGCCTGGAAACGGCACTGACTACATTGTAAGTATAATCTATTTACAGATATCACATCTGGATATTATTTAATTATTTAAATTAATTTATTACTTAAATATCACTGATTTCACATCTGGTGAGAACCTTCATGCTGTCAAACGTATTTTGAGGAATGCTCATGATATACTGTGTATATATATTGTATATATTTTCTTACGGATTATGGAATAATTTCTGAAATTATTTATCACTTTCACAGAAAAGTGGGTTACAGATTGTGAATTGTCCAATCAACTGGGACCATGTTGTATTTCTTCCACTTGGTTCATCTTAGTTTTGTTTCCGCCTGACTTGTTCATTCTGACGAAGGTCAAGCTTGTTGCTCCACCTTAGACCTACAGCTTAATGTTGAATCCGAACTAAGACCAACCACGGGTAGTCAGAAATTACAAAGCCCTCGCCATGACTTGATCTCACAACCTTCCGGTCAGCAGCCCAACTTAGGATGTCCATACGTCCCGGTTTCCATATTTTAAGAGTTATTAATTATATACTATGCGAATGTGAAACTATAAGGTGTGTATTATTATATTTAATATTCATTTACCCTGTTAAAAAGTGTTTTCAAAATAAGCCTATAGGCTATAGGGCATAGATCCGCCCCTGGGGTCCCGGCTTTTCCAAGCATAAATCTTGACACCCTAGCCCAGCGTCTTAACCATTTATCTACCACCAGTTTTATTGTATGGAAGGATCAGTGGTGTAGTGCTGTGGGAACGGCGTTCCCTTACTTTTTTTGGTAGACGGAACGGCGTTCCCTCACTATTTCAAATAAATCCGAACTTACAAATCTCTAACGTCATGAAATTTTAATTCCCACCCCTAGAAGAAATATGAGAAAGAATCATTAACTGTTTCATTTCTTTTAGCTTCGACTGAGGCAATGCTAGCCTATAAAGATCTGGTGAAACAGTCACCACGGCGTACCAGTTGTTAACTTTTTTTTAGTTAATCATTCCAGTTGTTAGCTATTTTTATTGATCGTACTGGATGTCGTATATCTAATGACACTGGAAATACTGCATCTTCAACCTTGGAATATATCCTAATATCCATGCATATGACCTCAAAATATCCCTGAAATTGGTCAGATTTCAAAAGATTTCCCGGGGGGCTTACAGTGCCCCCGGACCCCCAGCTGTATGGGCTCGCCGCGCTCGCCATTGTCCCCCCCGCATCTGAGTAACACTTTCAAAATGCGTTCCCTCACTTCTTTATTTAGCACTACACCACTGGGAAGGATGAACAGCTGGCCTTGTTGCGCGGCGCCTGTCGTCACCAGAAATCGACCGCGTGGCCGTTGGATTCGTAATCAGTGATTAAGGCAGTGATGCTTAATTATGCAGAAGTACCAGATGAATCGAAAAAAGCTAATGTAGTACTCATTTACAAAAAGGGTACAACATGGATTTAGATCGGGAAGGTCTTGTTTGTCTAATCTCTTAGATTTTTTAGAATTTGTAACTGATCAGGTAGATAATGGAAATGATGTACATGTTATTTATTTGGATTTTAGTAAAGCATTTGAGAAGGTTCCACATAGGAGACTTCTATATAAATTAAGAGCTCATGGTATATTGGGGTCAGTTTTAAATTAGGTAGAAAAATAGAAGACAGAACAGAGGGTAATTCTAAATGGTCATGAATCTGGGTGGCAGAAAGTGAAAAGTGGGGTACCACAGGCAGGGCCGGCTTAAGGGGCGAGTCAACGTGGCACTGGCTCAGGGCGCTGAAGTTTAGGGGGCGCCAAAAATCGGAAGAACAACAGGATAAAAGAGACAAAATATCGCTATCAATCAACAAGAAACAAGTGAACAGTTTAAAAAAGGAATTTTACATAGAAAATTAGGGCGCGGGAGGTGAGGGAGGGGAGAGGTGTGGCCGTGGGAGGAGGGAAATGTAAACAATGGCTAAAACTTATCTCCGTTCCACGATGAAACAAGATCGGTTGGATGCGTTGGCAACCATATCAATTGAACATGCCATCACTAAGGATTTAGATCTGGATGAAATAATCCAAAGATTTGCAGCTGCTAAGGCCCGAAAAGTTAATCTTTGAAGCTGAAATTTTAACGAGTATGTATGTTATTAATGCTACTTGGTTAATGGTTATTGAATTCAAATTAATAAAATATATTTTTTATTTTAAGATTTTAATAAAATGTACTGAATGAAATAAACAATAAAATTATATAAAAAATGTCATTTTTTATATAAACAAACCTTTATATAAAAAATGGGGTGGGGGCGGGCGCCAAAGCAAAATTGGCTCAGGGCGCCACAACCCTTTGAGCCGGCCCTGACCACAGGGAACCACAGGGATCAGTTTTAGGTCCATTACTCTTTATTTTATATCTCAATGATTTAGAGAAAGGAGTAGGTTGTAAAATTTCTAAATTTGCAGATGATACAAAAGTAGTTGCTCCAGTTACAAATATGGAAAATTCTTATAAATTGCAAAAGGATCTTGATAGATTAGTTGCTTGGGCTAGTAAATGGCAGATGGAATTCAATGTTCAAAAATGCAAGGTCATGCATTTTGGTAGAAATAATGAAAACTTTAGTTATGAGATGCAAGGGAACTGGTTGGAGGATGTTAGAAAGGAAAAGGATCTTGGCATTATAGTTTGTAGTTATCTAAAATTTTCTAAGCAGTGCTTAGACGCTAGGAATAAAGTAAATAAAATGTTAGGTATTATTAAGAGGAATGTTAGTTACAAGAGTAAGGAAGTCATCTGTAAATTATATAATTCTTATGTTAGGCCTCACTTAGAATACTGCATTCAAGCTTGGTCCCTTCACCTTAGACGTGATATTGATATACTTGAAGGCAGGGCCGCCAAGAGGGGGGGAAACCGGGTTAAATCCCCGGGGCCCGGAAAGAGGCGGGATAAAATCTAAAAATATTAATAAAGCAATTGATTAAATAACAGAGAGGAAATATAATTAATGAACATACATTTTATAGAGATTATCATACTGTATGTTTTGAATAGTGACTTGGACATATAATCAGTTTGCTTGTTATGTACACAAAAACATTCATAATAAAATACTGAGTAAACAGGGTGGCCATATACTAATTCTTCCCCGGGGCACGTGGCAGCTCTCGCCGGCCCTGCTTGAAGGTGTGCAGCGTAGGGCAACCACCCTTATCCCGAACCTAAGAAGATTGGAATACAGGGATAGATTAAAGGAATTAGGTATGTTTAGTTTTGAGAGACGTTGTATGAGGGGAGATATGATACAGATTACAGATGTTCAAAATGTTTTCAGGTTTGGACAATTTAGATGTACATAACTTTTTCTCACTAGATACTGATGGCATAACCCGTGGGCATAATAAGGAAATTAAAAGACAGACTTGTAGACTTGATCTACGAAAATACTTCTTCAGTCATAGAGTAGTAGATTTTTGAAATGACTTGCCATATGTTGTGGTAAATAGTAGCTCATTACGCAGTGGCGGCTCGTGACTAAAAATTCTAGGGGTGCTGTCTCTAAGAATGGGTTGAAATAATTACTGAAATAAAAGGATGAGCATTGAGCAATGAATAAAAGTTTCAAAAGTTATTGAAAAAGTTATTCAGTGAGCTCATCCTTATATTGTTCTTGATTATTTCAATTGTAAATAAAAAATTTAGGGGTACTGCAGTTCCGCAGTGCCTACCGACGAGCCGCCACTGTCATTAGTTAATTTTAAGAAAAAATTTAGACACTTTCATGAGTGAAAGAGATAGTTTGTAGATTGTATATAGTGTATATTCTTGCTTCAGTTATATGGTGGTAGTAAATATTTGTATATTAATTAGCTGACTTGAGTTTGACATCCATCTTGCAAGATTTTATTATCATTAAAAAATGTAGGTCATGACTTGGATTACCTCGATAGGCCCGAGTGGCTTCATGTTTTCCAAATGAAATGTAACGAAATGTAACCACTGCACCACCACTCTGACTAATCAGAGCAGAGGAAAGAAAATATTCTTATACCTAAAGTCCGGTACTATTTATAAGTATGCGATTTTATATTTTATATGACTTTGACATTGCTTTAAAAAGTTCATTGTACTTCAAATGTAATGTTTGGGGTTTTATAGCTAGAATACATACTGTATACAAACTTTACATTGCTTAATTAATTTCTTATACTCTTAAAAATATAGACCTGCCATTTATTGCAGCATTTCAATTCAGAAAAAGTTGACAAAGAAATAATAGTGAAATATAAAACCAGTTTTAATTTGGCAACACTCAAGATAGTTAGCTCCACTGAGGCACTGAGTTCACTCACCATTCTTCCAATTTCTTTGAATTCGGGATTAGTTGGTTTGAATTCAGCTTAATTGTTGTTAGAAGGAGCTTGTTAATTTATATTAAAAGTAAGTGTTCGGTTATATTCCAATTTGTTGTTGATTTGTAAGTACAATATTATGTAGTAATTTTACCAATTTTTACTATTATTTATCGCATGATGATTAAAATATTTGGAGATTAATTTAGGCTATCCAGAATGATGCATGAAATGAAATTATTGTATTTGTCAACGGTCTAGATCTAGGTTTGAATTAAAAGTTTTATTAGAAGTTTTGTGGTTAGGCCGATGGTTCACTAGTTTTAATAGATTAGCGTAAGTTTTAAGAATCCTTGTTGTAGACGTCTTTTTAAAGTTCTAAAAAGGAGTTTCATTTAGATAATAGTCACTTGGTTGTCGGTTTAAGTTATTCATCAGATAAATTATCTACACAAAGCATGAAAAAAAGATTATCACCGAACTCGGCGACGCCCCGTAGCTGCATAATTATCGAATAATTTGGGACGCCAAAACAGGATATTGCTCCAAAGGGTTGGTGTACGAAGTAATTGGGTCCTAAATAACCAACTAACCTGGGTGAAAGTCACCCTGAATGCCTTAGCCTAGTATAAAATGGATGGATCACTGAAACTTGGTGTCCCTTAAACTTAATATTCATCACTTTCGCAGAGCCTATCACCTTGCAAAGCATGCATTCATCCACAATACCAACTCCTGTTTTCCTTTGTTACACACACACACCCCTCGCAGAATATACACGCTGTCAATTTATTTCAATATACAGAAATTTGGATAGGCAACTTGTGAAAAATTACATGTGGATTGTAAATTTTGCAAGTGTATAACTTGGCCAAGACATGGGTAGGCCCACATGTAGGTTACTAGCCTTAAAGTAGTTTTGCAAATAGCTTACTGATAATTAGCAGACTAAATATTTCACAAAATTCTACATTATATAGGTACATAGTTTTGGTAATTATGCAGCTAAGGGGCGTTACTAATTTATGACACCCCCCCCCCAATGTTTTTTCATGCTTTGTTAGTAGATATTGTGAAATGGAATTATGAAAAAAAACCAGTTTTAAAGTTTTTTGGATAAATAAGTACCACTGCACAAAGCATGAAAAAGTAGTGGGAAAAAACAAGAATTTATCACCAAATGCAGGGAAAAAAAAAAAAATTTCCCTAGTATATAATTAATTGTAGTCCAATTTTATATATATATATATATATATTTATATATATATATTTATTTTATTTATTTATTTCTAAAGTTGAAAATAGTATGTTTATAAAGCCATGACACCCCTTAGCTGCATAATAGCCAATTGTTCAACCAACCAAAAATAAATGGTCCTAAATTATTTAATAGCATTAACTGTTACATTAAATTTTATTTGGAAAACATGAAGCCACTTAAGCCTATCAAGGTGTAATCCAAGTCACAAGCTACATATGAAAATAAAAACCCACTCTAATAGACAGTTTATTTCCATGACAGTTTTGATGCCCACTGGCATCCTCCTTGGGTGGATACAGAAACACGAGGAGGATGCCAGTGGGTGTTGAAACTGTCGTGGAAATAAACTGTCTATTAGAGTGGGTTTTTATTTTCATATTTTGACCTTCACGTAGAAAAAAGTGAAGTTTTTTACATTTATCACAAGCTACATTTTTTAATAAAAACAATTCTTGCCAGATGTGAAACTGTTAGCTGATTAATATAGATATGTCAGTGTCACTCAGAGGTCCAGCCTTTTCAATGGTGCCTCTGTCTTCATCCTCTGTGCTATACTTTAACCATTTGATATATTTTCCAGAACTTATATATGTTTTTTGTGGTCTATATTTTTCTTCCTAAAGATAAACCCCCCAGTAATCTATCTGCCTTAAATGGCTGTTGTAATTCAATGGCTTTTACTCTCCTCCCTGTAGGCACTACATTCAACAAGAAATGCTCCAGGTCTTTTTCATATGCACACACGAGGCATTTGGTGTCCTCTCCTATAAATCTATTTCTGTCATTGAGTTCTAAATTATTTGTTCTATATCTGTATAATATGGTTGAGGCTGGGGTATCATAATATATATCCTCCGTGTCCCCAATGTTTCTTTTCCATTTCCTATATTTTAAACTCCTTTCCATCCATATCTTTCCTCCTATCCCTCATTCTCCTTCATCCACTTCCCCTTGTTTCTTTTACTTTTCTAAATATTTTACCTACCAACCTGCCTGTGCCATTTTTCAAGATACTGTTTACATAGTTGAGCTTTCCTTTCATTATTCTTGTTCTCATCATTGATGCCCCTATTTCTCCCCTCAAACCACTATCAGCCATGCTTCTTCCTGCTGATAGTATTGTTCTGTATACTCCATTCTCATATTTCTGTAGCTGTTGAATGTGTTTTATTTAGTTCTATAATATTTGTTCCATATAGTATTGATGGCAGTGCCAAGCCTTACCTACAACCAGTTTGTTACAACTCTTCTATTACTGAGTAGGTTATGTTTGCCATTTTCTATGCCTTTTGGAAACAATTTTGTGTATTAACAGGGCTGTGGAGTTGGCACATAAAAAAACCAACTCCGACTCCTCAATTTTTTTTTTTGTCTGACTTCTAAATCTGCTATGATGATAATTACACGAGGCATTTTATCACCACCAGGTGAATCATCAGGCTACTTTTTAAACCCATAACCTGCAAAGTTTGATTCTAATGGTTGTAGCAATGCCATTATGGCATAAAACAAAAAAATTAAGTTTAAGACTGACAAAATAAAAATTTCATTAAATACAATCAAAAATATAAAAGTATTCCTGCAAAATTTATTAAACTAAGGCCAAGGGTGAAAATCTAAAATTTACGAATAACTTGTTCTTAGGAACAGAATTGCTTCTGCCAGATCCTCTCATTGAATTCCTTAAATCTGATTTAATTATTTTCAGTGCGGAAAACACACTCCACACTGACCTGAGTAGGTGGCATGGCTGTTACTATCATAGCTGTCTCTTAAAATCTCTGGATATGCAGGGATGACCTCTTGTATTGTCAGTTTAGATGAGTGATCATATTTTTCCACTTCTTTTAGGCCATCAAAAAATCTTGCTTAAATTTCATTAGTTTAATATCAAAAGGTTGCCTATGCACATTTAAGCGGTGATGCTTTGCTTTTGTGTTTAATTTTATCTAAATATTTTTGAAAGTCTAATTCTTTATCATTTGAAGAGGATGAGAGGGACTTACTATCTTCATCCTGTGGTTCAGGATTTTCAGGTAATAGCCAATGTTCCCTCTAAGGTGTGCGCGCGCAGCCGCGCACGTGTTGTGTAACCCGCGCGCACAGCAAAATAAAATGTGCACAGGCTCAAGCGTATCATGATTCACGACAGTAAATGAAGTAATTTAAAAAATATACAGTCACAAGGTCTGACCATTTGCATCATATACTTTATAGTTGCTCTTTTAAGTATTAACCCCTTCCACCCAACTTCGCTGAAGTCCGCGCAATTACGCAATACTGATTTTTTTTACTATGTATTTGCATTTTTTTTCTTTTATACATTAACGCATTGAATATAAACCTTCTTTCTTATTTTTGCATAAAAACGAATAGTAATTATCTCATAATTCATAAAAAATAAAATTATTTTTTATTTTCATATTGTGAATGGATAAAATCATGTATTAATCTTGAGTCTATTTTAAATTGCTAAATGCTAAAAATTGTTTTGAGAAATGATAACTAAAATAGTCATTTTCAATTAATGTTATTTTATTTCTTTATTTTGTGGAATTTTATTTTACTATTTTTTTTTTATTCATATTTTTAGAATGGATAAAATGTTTGTTTTTAAGAATAAATAATATTGTAAACAGTTTTTTAATATCCATTTAATAGTACCGTAATGATCAAGCTATCACCTTTTGGAAATAATAATTAAGTAGGTATTTAATATTTATATATATTTCATTTTGAAGATAATAGCGCTCAGAAAAGTTTACAAAATTTTTCAACATGAATCTAAATGTATGCATAACGAAAATTTCTTGCGCACACGGACTAAAAAAAATTAGAGGGAACATTGGTAATAGCCCTTTTATGCGAATTGCAACCTCGCAGAGGGCCTCTTTTTTGCTTTAGCAATTTCTTTGGTCAACAAAATTTGGTTCATTGGATCTACGTAGACAGCAGCTAATAAGATCTCATTTTCCAGTAGCAGACCCTCTTTTCTTCATTGAGGATACAATTCCATCAGCAATTAATCCTCCAGTTAGGATAGATGAAATAATAAATTTTTCCATTCCCATAGGAATGTACCATGAGTTAAATCCTCTGCTTGCAACTTTTTGGTGACAGTATAAGGGTGAGCAAGCAGAGCTTCTAATTGTGTAACCTCCCTCCATTGAATTTGTTAGTGAAACATTGGGATTATCAATGTCTTCTAGGAAGGGTTTTAGATCAAGCCAAATGCTTAATCATCATATATGTGCTCCCCCAGTGTGTCACTTGGTCTAAAATAGCTCCCTTTCCTGCACATCTCTGGATAATAGCATCAATTTTAGAGGTCCTGGCTACAGTGGCTTTTGAGAATCAGTTTCAGGAATGTCATCTTCATTAGCCAATTTTTCTTTAACTTTATTCAGCTTTTCTATCGTGCTTAGTATGTTTGAAGCATTATCTGTGACAATACATAGAATCTGCTCTTTCTTAATTACAAAGTCTTGTAAAACTTCCTCCACTAACTTCTGAAGATAGTTGCTGTCATGATGCGCCTCAGTGTCCTTTACTCCCAATGTCCGAGTTACTATTTTATTGTTTTCATCAACAAATCTAGCATTGATGGCAAAATAGTTAACTCTATGACGCGTGGCTGCATCCATTTTAATAAATATGAAGCATCCCTTAAGAGTTCTTTGAAGTTCTTCCTTTTTATTTGTGGCTTCTTCCACTATAATTTTTCTGATACTTTGTCTTTCCAGAGAAACTCCAAGTTTCTTGGCCATTTCTCCATTTAGGCCTAGAAAGACTGGTTATGAAAATAAAGTTAAGGCTACACCATTTCTTACCACCAGTTTGATGTGCTGCTTGAACTTTTCTGTGGTCATTGTTACGGTAACTTTGTCTAGTAAAGAATCTCGTAAGTGGTGCTTGTCATTCAGTAGACTTCTGATATTTTGTTAACTTTGAAGTAGTTGGAAGGTTTTTATTACTCTCTCAATGACAACTTCTAAAATTTTGGGATGGAAATGCTGCAAATGTCTTCAAATTTGATGGTCTGGTTGGTGTATTTTAATCAGAGCCAGTAAAACCACTGATTTTTGCTTCACATAATTTTTCACCATCTATCATACACTGACACGACATGTTTCCCATCTGGTTATTGTAAAATATTAAAAAACTGCAGACTTTGTTGGAAGTGTCTTTGCCATTGTGAAAGGGGTTTTAGATTTGAAAGTTAAAAACTTATGAAATTTAGAAAGAACTCGAAATTAAATAAGCATTAAAAATAAAAAATTATCTTAAAAGAAAAAATGAATTAATGGCATTAGTGTCTGAAATGGAAAACAGTGTTTATTATTTAAGTAGTTTAACCACCATAGCTGCCAGTGATATCGCGCACAAAAACATATTTTATTAAAATTTATATTGAGGTTGGAGTTGGTACATTTTTACTGACTGACTCCAGCAGCACCAAAATTGACTTGACTCCACAGCCCTGTGTATTAATTGTTATACCCAGATATTTTATTGAATCTACCACTTTAATTCCCTGTATCTGCTCTGGTGCTTCTTTTTTGTTGAATATCATAAAATTACTTATTTTTGTTAATCTCCAGGCCATATGTCCCTATTTGTATTACTTTCTTGATACTGTCACTTGCCTCATCTATTGACATTGATAGCTGGGTCATTTCATATCAATTCAGCCACTGGAGAACATGACCATCTCGTATTTTCATATTTGGTACATTAGTAGGTATGTGAGAGAAACTGAAATTCCCCAAATTTTAGAGCTGGCCAACCTTTGGTTGCTGAGATACAGGGTCACAAAATTTGGACTTTTGACTTGATTTTTTTACTTAGTCAAATTTCAAATTGCTGTAGCCACATAACTAATAAAGCTAGAGTTCTGATTCTAGTGTCATTTTGAAGCTCTTAAACTGTTTGTCATATCTCTTGTCATAAGCCTTTAAAATAAAAATTAAAAAAAAAAATACCTTTGACCTTAACCCATTAATGCCCAATTTTTTTTTTTTCATATTTTGGCTTTTATTTTTGCTATTAGATATATATTAAACCCATTAATAGTGAAGTATAATTGAAATGACATGCAAGGCAATGAAAATTCAGGTGTCATTTTAAAAGGACAATGGGCAGATGCGAGTAAAGAAAACATAATTAAGCATGCTTTAAATTTTATTGAAAAATGTATCATAAAAGTAGAAATAATACTGCACTTTCATAAAATAAACTTTTATAACAAACAAAAGCTATATCTGAGAACTTAGGACATATAAACAGCTTGAACTAGGACTAAAAAAAATGTATAAAATCCTTATACAATGCCAATAAAAAAGTGAAAAAAAATAAAGATAAAGAATCCTTTTACAATGAAAAAAGAAAAAAAAAACAATCCTTTCACAGTGATTTATTTTGAATGGTATGGCTCAAAGCATGGGACACAGTGTTACATTGAAACGGGGGCGCGATGCCGGTAAGTGTATCTATGTAAAGATGCATTTGCGTTACTCACCTACCGGATACTCTGTTAGTGGGGTCACGGCAGCTGCGGCTGGTTGCGGAGATGGGAGATTTAGCTGCCAGTGAGAACCACCCAGAGGGCCTTAATAAAAATCATTTGACTCCAGCACCACCTGCACTGCTAAGAATGAGAGAAATGAGGTGAGCAAGTTACCAATTTTAGTGTGGTTGAGATTGTCAGATAGGCAGCCCCTACCAATCTGAAACTGGGTTCTCACCTTTAAGATCTCTGGGGCGTAGCCAGTCTGCCTCTTTTAACGACTTACTCTTCTGCTTATGGTGGGAGGATTTAAGAAAAGTAAAATGTCCTTTGCTTAATTTAATCAACGAAACAACAATAACACTTACAAGGTTAACTGCATCAGCAGGCAAGTTTTTACAGGTAACTAAAGAAAATATGAACAATTTTATTGATCATACACCAATGTGTATTCAGAACCAACTAAGCACTTGAAAAAAATTATTACTACAAAACAAAAGAAACAAACATCATTAGTCCCATACCACACACAAACTTACAGAAAAAAATAACTTGCATAACTAATGCAAAAAAAACAAAGATATTAGTTACTAGGGCAAGGTCAATGAGTGTTACCCAAATTGTATAAACCTGATAAGTCCCAGATGTGTCATTTTAAACTCCACTTCATCTCACAATCATTAAAGGTATTCTTGGCTCAATCAGTACAAACAAAAGCAATGTTTATAACAAAAAAACTAGGTGAACACTGGCTTCAGCATTTGTGCAGGCATTGGGGAAGAAAAAGCTTTGTCCAAATTCACTTCAATAAGCAAATGTCCCAGCCAAAAACAAATCCCTGATAAAGAAAAAAAAACCAACAACATTTAGAGATTATCCCCCTAGCACTGTCATCAGTGGACTCAGGACAATGATAATTAATGTTCTAAAATTTTGGGATATGTATTTGCATTAATATGTTGCTCATAAGGCAGTTAAAGGTACAATTTAGTTCACAGCCTGAGAAAGCTCAAAATCCATTGTGATGCATATTGATAACTGAAGTTAGGTTTTTCAACACAGTCTTTATAAAGGAAATCATGCATTCAGAAATGGTTATATTATTTACATGATAATTTTAAGTGATCCAAATATGTGAGACATGGTTCTTATAGCTAATGGTTAAGCAATACAAAACACCAATGGTAAAAAGTAAAAACAAGACTGGATCACCTACCACACCATCAAGGAGAAGTGAGATGCTTTCCCATCTCTTGAAATGGTCATATGATTGCCTCAAGCTGCTTCTTGTTCTCTATACTGAGAGAGTTTCAAAGCTTTTATACTGAGGCATATGATTGCCTCAGTTTTTAACATTCTCTATATTGAGAGAATTTCAAATCTGTTGTTATCAATTAAAAAGAGAAGAAAAACATTTTTAGTTAACCATACCATCTCAACATTACATTTGATACAAAAGCTTTTTGGTTTACCAGTACATGGCTTATTTTGACATCTTTGCTGATCCCTCCGTGCAATAATTGTTCAGTCCATCATATCTACTGTTACCCACACTGAGTTAATGGCTGTCCAATATTTTTTCTACCTGTGCTGATTTTTAGACAGATATTGCAATGCTTCTTTTGAATGTCAGAAGATCAACAGCATTTTCTCCAAAAAGATGCTTGTGAAGGAGCCAAGCATTTACTAAAGACATATCCACAACTCTGTTGAGCAATGGCCAGTAACACTTCTTTCCCCTGATGCCAATAGAATGTTTTCCTATAAGCCAATCATGATGGTCTACACTACCCATATAGTTGTAGTTTTTCAGAGCATTTTGTTGTGGAACCTTTACTTTAGCTTTTTCATTTTTATCCCATCTAGCTACTTTATTCATAGGTTCAATAGTATAAAAATTTGTTCCTACAGTTACACATTTGTTGTCATGCCATTTCACAAACAAGATTTTGTCATTTACATCATAAAAGAAATGGCTACCATGCTTAGTCTTTTTCATGTCACTTGTTGATTTTAGAGGATGGTTTCCAATTCTGTTGTCCCTTATGGTTCCTGTTCACAAATTCATAGTTTGTAAATGAATTAGGAGATCCCTGCTTGTAAAGAATTTATCAAAGTATATTGCCATTGAGGAAGGAATTGCTGTGTTCTCAATCATGTTCAATACTACTCTGTATCCTAAATTGAAATCTGTCATTGATGTATCATTTGTTTTTCCACAGTACAAGTCAAAATTGTAGCAAAAACCTGAAGAACCACATACAGCCCATAATTTGTAACCAAATCTTATAGGCTTTCCATGAATGAACTGTTTCAGAGAATTGTGGCCATTTAGTAGTTTACAATCATTTCATCTACAGATATACTTTCTTTGAATACACTGAATTGCCTGAAGTTTTCTCTTATATCTAGAAGAGGTCTTACTTTGAAATGTTTATCATTATTTCTTTGAGCTAATGCAACATTGCTTTTATTTGAAGATATCTATTTCTAGCAAGAGCTCTTTTTGAAATATCCACTCCTAAGTCTTCTGTCGACCACTAGTGCCTTTCAGCAGGTAATTTATGGTAGTTCTGATAGAAGAAGCATACCAATAAAAGCTTTGTTCTTCTTGACAGAGAAATTTTTAATTTTTTGTTTCAGTTGTGTATCTGACACACTTTTATTATGATCCTGTATGGCATCAGAGAGAGTTCAAATAATTCAACATTTGATTTTTGAACACACTACTGCTTCATTCTACTGTAACTTTCAATATGATTGCTCTTCCTGTTACCTATATTTGCATAGGTAGGGCTTTTTTGTCTCTTTAGGATTCACATCTGTTAGTCCATTTTTTTGTTTTTGAAGAGGATTTAGTTTTTTCAGATGACATGTTTCTGCTTGTATGTTTAATTTCAAGACATTCTGGAGTATCACTAATGTTTGCAATTCCTATTGTCACTTGTTGCAGGTTCATCTTCATCTGACAAATTGTTGACTAATGGAGGAATTATAACTATTACTATCTTCTGTTATCATACATATTGCCTCTTCAATGTTAATAGCTTTTTGATGTATGGACATTATGGAAGCTGCAAAATTGAAGAATAAATTATATTCAGCAGAGACTTCATATACAAACAAATTACACCATGTTATGAAAATTAATTTTGCTGGTTACATCTATCTGAGAATACGTCATTTATCTAAGATTGCACAATGTTGTGAATGCATTCAATAAAAAACCTACTATTACATCACATTTTGAAATCTTATTCTGAAGGGATGTAAAGGAGCAGATTGTAGATTATGCAGTGAATATCATATATTCTAAATTTAACCCTTTCAGTACCTGGAACCCTGTATTATGTCATTGAGCAAAACATGAAAATTGCATGCGTCCTTTTCTTTAGTCCCACATAGAAAACAAAAATGCATGTGACATGACTAATTCATTTCTTATCTAAAATATATACTTATGATTGATAACTTCGTAAGTGACCTGATTTTTATGAAGTCATCTGCCCATTGTCCTATTAAAAAGTTGTCATGCCATTTCACAAACAAGATTTTGCCATTTACATCATAAATTTACATCAATATATTAGTGTAATGACATAGTAATAAAGGTTTGAGCATCATCTCCTTATTCTAAAAAATGAGACCTTGGTGCAAGTCATTTTGTGATACAAGTTTCATCCCTAAAAAGCACTCAAAATGTTTCAAATAACTGTACAATTTTTGCCTTTTTTTTAAAATTTAAACTAGTAAATTTATCTAGTTAATAATATAAAATGATGATTAATATGAAATTATTGATTTTGGCTAGAATAATAATCAATTTTTAAATGTCATTTTAATAGGACAATGGGTGTTAATGGGTTAAATAAAAAAAATGTACCATCCCTGATTTTTTCAATTTTTTTTTACAAATATTCTTACCAATGTGAAACATGTTCCTAAATAGTTAGAAGTGGCCAGTGAAAAGTATGAGCAGGAAGTACTTTTAATTAAAACTAACCTTTAAATAAATCCAGATCTTTGAGTTTTTTCATTGATACAAATCTCTTGGGCATATTATCCATTAGTTTTGTGCCTGAAAATATATGGTTCCATTTATTTATTATATATATATATATATAATATATATAATATATTATATATATATATATTAGGAGAAATCCAATGACAAGGAGAAATGTAAATGCCATGAAAAGTCTTCTTTAATGCAACGTTTCGAGCAATACGCTCATCTTCAGGCTGTTTAATAACAATGTGAAATTAAAATCAATATTGAATGAAAAACAAAACAGAAAATTTCTATAACCTATTCATGAAGACAAATTTTAAAGACTGAGAAAAGAGGGTTAAATTCTAAGTTATACAGATTTACATATAAAAATTAAGAAGCTATTTTTAAATACATATAGTAAATGTGAAATTAATACACTGGAAAAATTAACAATAGTACACTGGAATAATGAAACTAACTACCTTACACTGCAGTTTCCGAGGCTAACTGAATTGAACAGAGGCAATACGGGAAAACAAGAGATGGCGAGGGCGATTGGGGAAGGGGGGATTATAAGGAATTGGGGAAGGAGGAGGGATCATAGCAAATTGAGGGGGATGGCAGATGAGTCAACATTTAGACTCGGGGACAATGTTTTGATGAAAGCGATTCCAAAATTCTTAGTGAGTTGGGACAATGTTTTGATGAAAAGTGATTCCAAAATTCTTAGTGAGTTGGGACAAGTATTACAACCAAGAATTTTAAAATTGTCTAAAGTGACATCAATTTTACATTCTATGCTGTGTTTGCGAATCCTAGAAACTTCTTTAGTTTTTAAAATTTTACCTGTTCGGCCACTTATTCCCATATGCGAATAAAATCTAGCCCTGAGAGAGCGAACAGTGCTGCCAATGTAATTCCCAAGGAGACACCTAGGGCAGGTAAATAAATATACAACACCACTACGCACCGTACGGTCAGGGGTTCGATCCTTCGCTGAGAAAAAGCTACCTAAAGACGTTTTATTAATAAATATGATGCGGAAATCAGTATGATAAAAAATTTCTTTAACAATTTTGTAAATTTAAGCTTAAATTCCTTATTCAAAGGACCCATTTCAGGTACCAAGAAATATTTTATATCCTTCGGCACTGTAATACATGGAAGTTGAGGGCTATAAACACTATTTAAGAACGATCTAATTAGTTTGTCTACATATTGAACAGGAAAACTATTATTAGTAAAGTATGATCTTAGATTATTAAATTCATCATTAAGTAAGGTAAAACTAGAGGTCAAATATATCCTCTGAACAGGAGAGTTTTAATACAAGACATCTTATAGTTGAAATCAGTAAAACTAAAAAATTCATGCCCAAACCAGTGAAAGTGGGTTTCCTGTAAACTGATGTAGTAATAGAATCACCATTTTTCGAAATTAAAAGATCTAAGAAGGGGAGGGAGCCATTTTGCTCAGTTTCCATTGTATACGTTATATTGGGGTGCAAAGAATTTAGGAAGTTAAAGAATTGTTTCGCTTGTACCGCATTATCAAAGACTGCTATCGAATCATCAACGAAGTGTCGATAGAAAATTGGCTTGAGATGAGTGGGAGATTGTCTAAAAATTACACTTTCTAAATGAGTCATAAAAAAATCAGCTGCTAACGGTCCGACAGGTGATCCCATCCCTACTCCATCAATTTGTTGGTAAACCTTATTGTTGAAAGTGAAATAGCATTGTTTGAAGACCAATTCTAAAAGTTCCTTAAAATGAGACAATGAAAAACCATGAAAGTTATCAACTGAGCTAAAAACCATATCCAAAATAATGGCAATAGTTTCAGATACAGGTACATTTGTGAAAAGCGAAACAATTCTTTAACTTCCTAAATTCTTTGCACCCCAATATAACGTATACAATGGAAACTGAGCAAAATGGCTCCTCCCCTTCTTAGATCTTTTAATTTCGAAAAATGGTGATTCTATTACTACATCAGTTTACAGGAAACCCACTTTCACTGGTTTGGGCATGAATTTTTTTAGTTTTACTGATTTCAACTATAAGATGTCTTGTATTAAAACTCTCCTGTTCAGAGGATATAATTTGACCTCTAGTTTTACCTTACTTAATGATGAATTTAATAATCTAAGATCATACTTTACTAATAATAGTTTTCCTGTTCAATATGTAGACAAACTAATTAGATCGTTCTTAAATAGTGTTTATAGCCCTCAACTTCCATGTATTACAGTGCCGAAGGATATAAAATATTTCTTGGTACCTGAAATGGGTCCTTTGAATAAGGAATTTAAGCTTAAATTTACAAAATTGTTAAAGAAATTTTTTTATCATACTGATTTCCGCATCATATTTATTAATAAAACGTCTTTAGGTAGCTTTTTCTCAGCGAAGGATCGAACCCCTGACTCGTTGCGTAGCGGTGTTGTATATTTATTTACCTGCCCTAGGTGTCTCCTTGGGAATTACATTGGCAGCACTGTTCGCTCTCTAAGGGCTAGATTTTATTCGCATATGGGAATAAGTGGCTGAACAGGTAAAATTTTAAAAACTAAAGTTTCTAGGATTCGCGAACACAGCATAGAATGTAAAATTGATGTCACTTTAGACAATTTTAAAATTCTTGGTTGTAATACTTGTCCCAACTCACTAAGAATTTTGGAATCGCTTTTCATCAAAACATTGTCCCCGAGTCTAAATGTTGACTCATCTGCCGTCCCCCTCAATTTGCTATGATCCCTCCTCCTTCCCCAATTCCTTATAATCCCCCCTTCCCCAATCGCCCTCGCCATCTCTTGTTTTCCCGTATTGCCTCTGTTCAATTCAGTTAGCCTCGGAAACTGCAGTGTAAGGTAGTTAGTTTCATTATTCCAGTGTACTATTGTTAATTTTTCCAGTGTATTAATTTCACATTTACTATATGTATTTAAAAATAGCTTCTTAATTTTTATATGTAAATCTGTATAACTTAGAATTTAACCCTCTTTTCTCAGTCTTTAAAATTTGTCTTCATGAATAGGTTATAGAAATTTTCTGTTTTGTTTTTCATTCAATATTGATTTTAATTTCACATTGTTATTAAACAGCCTGAAGATGAGCGTATTGCTCGAAATGTTGCATTAAAGAAGACTTTTCATGGCATTTACATTTCTCCTTGTCATTGGATTTCTCATAAATATTAAATTGAAGCTCTGTAGAAGCAACCCGCATGATTATATATATATATATATATATATATATATATATATATATATATATATATATACACATATGTGTGTCCCATAAGTCCAGCATCATAGGAGAAATTCACATTTTTCTATTTCTACAAACCATAATTTATGCTCAGGATGCCAATTTCCCATCCACCATTCTGTTCAGTGATGAGGCTGTTTTTTATGGAAATGGTGAGGTAAATTAACAGAACACCCGCTACTGGTCTCAAAACAACCCTCACTGGTATACCTCTTCAAAGGAACAAGGTGTATCTCGGGTGATGGTATGGTGTGGCATTTGGAAGGATCACATCATAGGGCCCCTCTTTTTCGATGAACATGTCACTGGAGGCACCTATCTATGTATGCTCGAGGAAGAAGCATTTCCCACTATCTTGAATGAAGAAGGAAATTTCCCAACATGGTTCCAGCAAGATGGCGCTCCTGCACATTACAGCACCCAAGTAAGGGAATACCTGTACCAACAATTGCCTGGTCATTGGATAGGACATCGAGGGCCTGTGGAATGGCCAGCTAGAAGCCTGGATCTCGCGCCACTAGATTTTTATCTCTGGGGCCACTTGAAAGCGCTGGTATACGCAGAGAAAATTAGGAGTGTTGAACATTTGCGGCAGCACATTATTGGGGCATGTAACACCATTACTCCTGACATCATTCACTGTGTGCTTGCTGACTGGGTATCATGTCTGAATTTGTGTATTGAAAACAATGGTGGACATATTGAGCACATTCTGTAAATAAAAGCTTTTGTTTTGCCTTTTATTATTTTTCCTATGATGCTGGACTTATGGGACACCCTGTGTGTGTGTATATATATATATATATATATATATATATATA
The DNA here is from genome assembly GCA_023014485.1 of Bathynomus jamesi. Classification (NCBI taxonomy): domain Eukaryota; kingdom Metazoa; phylum Arthropoda; class Malacostraca; order Isopoda; family Cirolanidae; genus Bathynomus; species Bathynomus jamesi. Next base: position 776,396 of record JAJOZX010001044.1, read on the forward strand.
TAAAACGTAAAGAATGACGCTTGTATATGAGATATTCCACGCAAGATGAGAGAGCGAAACAAATGAAAAAATGAGGTAACCACCCGGGAATTGAACCCGGGATCTTCCGATTGCCAGTCAGATGCGATACCATTACACCATGGGCCTCTTCCAAATGCCATAATTCTTCTACATACTCGCAGAAACCAATGCCCCAAGGGGGCACCTCCCGCATGCCGTAACATTATACATTTAATGTATATAATGTTACGGCATGCGGGAGGTGCCCCCTTGGGGCATTGGTTTCTGGGAGTATGTAGAAGAATTACGGCATTTGGAAGAGTGAGGCCCATGGTGTAATGGTATTGCATATGACCGGCAATCGGAAGATCCCGGGTTCGATTCCCGGGTGGTTACCTCATTTTTTTATTTTTTGTTCTCGTCTTGCGCGGAATATCTCCTATACAAGCGTCGTTCTTTACGTTATATATTATATATATATATATATATATATGATACACATAGACAGTGCATGGAACAAGGAACTCTTCTGGGATAATTAAATCCACTATAGTCCGAATAAGTAATGGTAAATGACAAATACCATAGTCATACCCTCACCAGATAGCTGGTGAGGGAAGCTATATTTATGGGACCTCTCTGCGAGTGACCCGTTGCCCACGTCGGGCTAGCATCATGAAAAAGAAAAACTATGGTATTTGTCATTTACCATTACTTATTCGGACTAGTGGATTTAATTATCCCAGAAGAGTTCCTTGTTCCATGCACTCTCTGTGTGTATCATAAAAAACTCAGGGGACCATTCTGAGTTTATATATATATATATATATATATATATATATATATATATATATATATATAAAATTTATCAATGGTTCAAGTCATGATATACTCTGACTAACCATAATTCTGCTCGTTGTTCAATTATTCTTCTGTATCTAACATCTGCCTCTGAGCTTTTCCTCAACTCTTGAACAGTATCCTAGCCTCACAGATTTTTGATCCTCATAGAAGAAAAAATCATCCCGAGTCATCCTCAGTTTAAACTCCTCCCAATTTTCATCACTGAGAAAAATCCTCAGAAAAAATATCAAATAAACAATCAAGCTCTTTGACAAACGATTCTAGTTTTGCCAAATAGGTTGAACCTCTCTTTGTGACAGAGTATCGATGAAACCTGTTCATGCATTTTCAAAGTTGAAATATTAAAAAAAAAATCTATTTTCTTAATTAAAAATTGTGGTTGCAAATTGCTTAAATATTTTGGTTTAGGAATTTTGGCTGAAATACATAGATAAATTAATTCGCAGGTTTACAGAGCACATCACAACAAAATTATATTTAAAATAAAAAATTTACTATTGGCTAAGAAGACATTCTTGTAATTAATTTAGTACTACCCAGGATAGAAAGTTATGATGACTTACCATGAAAAGTCTGCTGCTAGTTTGTCCACCTTCATCTCAATGGTGTGCAAGGATAGTGGATAAACATTACACCAAATCCATTGTTTCCTCAACTCATCTGCAACTTTTGTGATGTTTTCCTTGGTTTTCCAGTTTGACTCCTTAAGTAGATGTTGAAAAACTTGTCCAGCAGTAGGTAATTTTCCATTAGGAAAACTGTCAATGGATGGAAAAATATGGCCACTGTGTAAGACTTTTGTTGTCTGGCTTCTACGTTTCATAAGTAACTAAAGAATCTTGAAGATGTTAAACTAGTGTTAATTGAATAGGTTATAAAAATTTTGAAAAATAGAAGTAAATATAAAGTAGGTTGGACAAAAACAGCTACTGATTTTAATTTAACTCAAAAAAAAGTATTCATCAATGTACACTTTTGAAAATAATTTTCTCAGCATCAAAAAATCATGATGCACTTTTTTTTTATTGTGGTTCTAGCTATTATAGAGCCCCAAATAGGCAAAATAAAGGTTTTTTTTTTTTGTCGCATGTGGGTGTGGCACATATAGTGTGTGGTTGCTGATGCGATATCACCAGCAACCACCAATGCTCATTTTTAGACATTTGACAACTATTTAACACCCCTGATTTTTGAAACTAAACAATCACCACCCTAGTACCTGTGTGTGCCTATTAGTTATTTTGAAATAAAATATGGAAGTATTTTTCTGTAAACCAGTTTTAACTAATTTTACATTCACTATGGTTTACCCTACTAGTGGTGTAAAGGGGTTGCTTCTTCCTTTGCAGAAAAGCAAAGCATACAAATGGTTAATGATGAACAAACCAACCAACCATAATTTAAAGGACATGATAAAGCTTGAGAGCAGGAACATATGAATTAAAATTTACCACTAAGTACCCTGGTTTATCCAGCTCTTCCCTACTTTGGATAGCTTTAAGAAGGGACTAGATCAGTGGTGCACAAACTTTTTTGATGTGAGGGCCAAGCGAAGAAAATAACTAAATGTATTAGCCTACTTACTTTCCATCTAAGTCATAAATTGGGTCACTTTTATATTCTAACTTTTTCATTGAATTGAAAAGACCCATGGGGACACATTTGGCCCGTGGGCCAGGGTTTGTGCATCACTGCACTAGATGAATTTTTTTAACGAGAGAAATCTTATAAATAATGGAAAGCTTAAGTTAGATGGTAATAATACAATCCATTGGATGGATATATGATTGAGATCAATTTGACTAGTGTGAGAGGGGGAATCCTCTAAATAGCTGTGGTTCTTGCATGAATTTGAATGAAAAGCTCGTGGATCAAATGGTGGCTTCAGGGGAACCTTGTAAATATCTAGTAGATATTGTTTTTGCAGTTCGTGTTACTAAACTTTTTTTTTCCTTCAGCTTAATATAGAAAGATTCATAATTTTAAATATTTGATGTGGTCAATTGTTAAAAATATTTAATGTTAATCTGACTTGCTTCATTATGTAATTCTTAATTTTTCAGATGGTAAATCACAGGATTGCTTTGGTGCAATCCAAAAGGTATTCCACACCCAGAAGACCTTTTGAGAAGTCTCGTCTTGATCAGGAACTAAGGGTAAACCTTTCACATTTTTTTTGGAAATTTTATACTATATAATGTCCCAAGTTTAAGTGAATGAATTTAAAGTTAATATTTAGGAAGTTATGCCCTCTCCGCCACACCATGTCATTTTGTAATGCCATTGGTGCCAAAGTATTTAAAGGGCAAGAGAAATTTGTTTACAGGAAGCAGATATCCAAGAATTGGCTTTCTGTGCCGAAAGTAAACATACAAAGTTGAGAGTAGGTATCTAATCTGATTAGAGTACATCTGACTTGATTGCGTTTTTGAGGCGTGTGTTGGGGATTTTGAAGTTAGTTTAAAGGGAACGCGTCTTTGAACTCCCCCCTCCCCCTTTTTATAAGTATTTTCCACAATACGCAGGTTCTTGGTTATTTGCTTGTATATATTAGTGATGAAAATGGGTTTTCTCCCCTCACCCTATTAAATATGCAGTATCATTAAATTGTCAGGGTTAAAAAGCGCCAACTCTTCATTAACAGAGACGTGGCGCTTTTTAACCCTGACACGCAGAAATTATTTTAGGTGAAAACACACTAAGTCTATATTTAAAGTGTATAAAATACTTTGAAAGCCAAAATCTAATCTATAGGATACAGCGTAGGTTTAAAGAAAATTATTGGCTTCGACATTTCAAACCAAAAATATAGGGACCCCAGCCTTCTTTAGTTAGCTTTATAAGGCTAACTAACGAAAATATCATACCTAACCTAACCAGTCGTTATGTTAACTACGCCCTTGACGATTGGTTAGGTCAGGTCATATTATTTTCGTTAGTTAGCCTTATAAAACTAACTAGCAAAGCTGGGGTCCCTATTCTTCAATAGCTCCAAATATAGTAATATGCCTCGTTAACCTAGTTTCTGTTCGGTGCGTTGGTCTCTTCACAAGGTCAAGCTGGTGGCCCGCCTCTAGGTCTGGCTTGGTGGAGGAGCGAGTTGCTTTCTTGCTCGCTCCACCGTACATAGCCAGGTACACCCTGCTCATCTGGTACTGTCCTGAGCCAGGCATCTAGTCTTGAAGATTTCAACTGACCCCTGTAACGTTTGAGGTTTTTTGGAAGCTGGTTAAAAAGTTTTGGCACCCTGACAACCAAGCTATTTTCCTTCAGTGTTGGAGGTCGCTTGTCGGGCCTTTAATTTGGGAACACTACACATCCTGCCTTTCCTATTTTCCAGTGTTTGGATGGTAATTGAGTTTAGTTTGATCGAAAAACTGGTACCAAACCTCATTCTCCACATGTAGATTATGGTGTACCTCTCTTTCCAGGGAGTACAGATTTAGTTTAGGTAGACTTCCTCACTAGTCTAGTTCTTTGCAACCGTCAATCTTGGCTGTGAAATGTATCCGAGTTTCTAGTTTGTTTCTTTTCATATGAGGATGTCAAAATTAAGCAGTATTCAAGTTTTTAGCAGGGGAATCATTACACTGCCCAACACCAATTTTGCTGATTTAATTCTAACACCTGTTTTTAGGTAACTTTGGTGTGCTGATTTAAAAAATCACCTTAGTTTTTGCTTATCACGTCAGGTTTTCGAGCAATCAAATACGGATATTTTGGAGATATCGCATTTTGGCAGGGTTATGCCCAATTTTTTTTCTTTTCAAAAAATAAGTTTTTACATACTCAGAATCAGCATGGAAAAGTAAACAATTGTGCAGGGAGTGAACTTTAATATACAATGGTAATATTGACATCAAGTGATTGAAAGTGTTTAAATAAGCAAAAAATGAATCCGTGATCATGACGTCACGCTCACAACTGGGGAAATCAGATACCCAAGATTTTAATATGTTGTACATGACCTTTAGATTTAATGCACAGATTTGCGTATTCCAGATAAAATTTTGACAGCTGTTAACAGGTCTCAAAAATCATCCATTTTGATAAGTGCCCTTCATGGATCACCCAAAATAGGCATATTGCATTGCACGAAACCTGATGTGATTGACAAACTCTAAGGTGATTTTTTAAATCAGCACATCAATATTATCCAGAAACAGGTCTTAGAATTAAATCAGCAGCAAAAAATTTTTTGTTGGGCAGTGTTATTCATTACTGTTCTGTCCCTTCTTTTGACATCATTGGCCATTATTACCCCCCCCCCCCCCCCCCCCCCCAGATCGATCGCTTTCATGCTTCTCTGAATGTCCTGTCTATCTGGAGCATAATATGCAGTCTAGGTTCTTCTTTTCTACCATATCTCAACATTTAACACAAATTTCAGCTCTTAAATTTTCTTTTGACCATTTATATATTTTGTTCATGTCCCTCTGCAAGGCCTCCACTTATTTACATCGCTGATTTTTCTGCTGATCTTTCTATCGTCCAAAGGATGTTACTATACTGTTGCTGTTTACTCCACTGTGCATGTCTGTTACCATGATAATGAACGAGTGGGGCTAGTACTGTACCTTGTTGTACTGAGCTGCGTACTTCTGATGATATATACACCTTGAATTTTGACGACCTTCAGACGTTCTCTGAGGAAGTTGTAGATCCTTTTTCTCACTTTGCCTGTTATTTCCATATATATTCTATTTCGTGTGCTATTATACCATGATCACATTTGTTGAAAGCTTTAGCAAAATCCGTGCATATTAGTGTAGTTGTGATAGGCATGATCTACCTGGTCGGAATCCGTGCTGATTTTCATTAAGTCTTTCCAGTCTCCAAGAAATCATAAATTTTCTATAATTATTCTTTCAAATACACTACTTTGGTGAGGTGGGATGTCAAAGACACTGGTCTGTAGTTCTTTGCTTGAGATCTGCCATCCTTTATGTATAGGAACAATGTTCGCTCTTTTCAAGATGCTCGGTATTTCCCGTCTCTAGTGATCTTCTCCATATCCAGTATAAAGGTGTAGCTATTTCATTTTTACAGATTTTAATTAATATAATGCGTTCCGGGCCCGCAGCTGAATGTGGATTCATTTATCCTATAGTTCTCGCTAAATCTTCTGGGGTAAAATAGGTATGTTATACACACACACTGCAATTTCTCTTCAAAGAATGCATGTATGTCGGGTATCACTTTGTCACTTTTTAGGGTACTGAAAAATGATTTGTACTGGGATCTCAGTGTTTCAGATATTTCTTTTGGATCATCTGTTAGTTCATTATTTCTCTTCCTTAACCCTAGACAGTGTAAGGTGAGCCTGATAGGCTCATTTATGATGTTTTGTTAAAAAAAATCTTGACTTATTATTTTTTAATTTTAGCTAAGCGTTTTAGTATTCCTTCCTTATTTACAGTTAAGTATGTTTACTAACAATAGTGTTTTCTACATATAATAATTTTAGTGATAAAAATAAAAAAAGAAAGTATTTGCATAAAAGCGTAACGTGAGTCTGTTACTCATATTCATTTTAGCTTATATTTCCGTTCTTTTCAATGCCCAGCGAGTATGTATCTGCTAATGGGCGTGTCTTAAATCACGCCATTTGTTAGATTGGCTGTGATTGGTTATTTTGTTTTATTATTCTTTTTTTTTTACAGAATTGGGACACACATGGTCGGTTAGTCATTGATAAGATATTGAACTGGTCGATTACTTGTCGTGTCATATATACTGTAGAAATAACAATGCCACGAATATCTGACAAAGATATTGAATTATGCTTGCTAAATGAAGACACTATGCCAAGTGATTCTGATGAAAGTGAATACAACCCAAGTGATAATGAAAGTGAAATTGACAATGTAATTGTGGCAAGTGACTGTGATAATGCAGTTACGGAGAGCGAAAGTGAAAATGAAGAAATCCAAAGTGTCTCGTGTGGAAAATATATCAGCAAGGATGGTGATGAATGGAGTAAAATTCCTCCACCACCATCCAAAACTAGATTCCACAATGTAATAAAATCACCCACTAATAAGGTAATACTTAGTCCGAATAAAACAATAGAGTGTTGCGAAGATTCTTTCGAACTATTTATTTCTCCCGACATTATTTCTGCTATAGTGAAGTACACCAATGATGAAGGGAAGCGCGTTTATGAAGCGAAAGGAAAATCTAAAATTTGGCGTTCGTGTGATGACATAGAAATAAAAGCTTTTATTGGGCTCTTACTCACAGCTGGACACTTGAAATAAAACCACCTAAATATAAGTGCTCTTTGGGATAAAAAGTACGGACCACCTATTTTTAGAGCTACTATGGGCCAAGATCGATTCAAGGAAATAATGGCAAAAATACGATTTGATGACAAATCTACCAGATCACATCGCCGAGAAAAAGACAAATTAGCCCCAATAAGGGATATATGGGAAAAAGTCAACAATAATTTGACCAAAAGCTATCTTCCAGGAGCAAATGTAACAGTGGATGAGCAGTTACTTCTGTTTCGTGGTAAATGCAGCTTCCGTCAGTACATGAGTTCAAAGCCTGATAAATATGGATTGAAGATCTGGTGGGTATGTGATTCAAAAACCTTTTATCCGCTCAAAGGTATACCATATCTAGGTAAAGAAGGAAAAACAAAAGCATCAGGGTTAGGGACATCAGTTGTCAGTAACTTATGTGAGCCTTACTATCACACAAACAGAAATGTTACCTGTGATAATTTTTTCACAGACTTATGCTTAGCAAAACACCTACTAAGGCACGGTATGACTATCGTTGGAACCGTTCATAAGAATAAGAGATTTGTTCCTGCAGAATTTCAGCCCAAGAAAGACAAACGATCTGAATCTTCAATATTTGGGTTTAGTAATAATTTTACTCTTGTGTCATATGTGCCTAAACCTAAAAAATCTGTTATATTACTCTCCAGTATGCACCATTCAGATCATATTGTGGTAGAGGAAGCGAACAAGCCTGAAATTATATTGTACTATAATGCTACGAAGGGTGAGTAGACTCTCTTGACCAGCTTCTTCATACATATTCATGCAAACGAAAAACAAACAGATGGCCGGCCGCTTTTTTCATGAATTTATTGGATGTCTCTGCTGTGGCAGCATTTGTTGTTTGGACAAACAAAAATCCTCTATGGCATAAAAGTGCAGAAAAAACAAGAAGACGAACATTTCTTATCGAATTATCGGAAAGCCTCATTCAACCACAGATAAGTTAAAGGTCCCGAATGGGACTTCAACGTAATTTACAGAACACAATGGACAAAACTTTAGGTTATATGGGGAGTCACCATCAACCATCAACAAGTTCATCTACTGGAGCTAAGAGGAAGAGATGTTATTTATGTGAGTCCAAAAAAAGCAGAATGCAAAAGCAAGCATGCGATTTATGCAACAAAAACGTATGTTCTGAGCATTCTGTATGCAAAAGAAAATGCATAGAATGCGACAAGTAAAAGTTTGTAAAACAAGAAATATGCATCCTTTGAAATAAATAAAGCATATATATATATATATATATATATATATATATATATATATATCATTAATAAACTTTCATATAAAAGTAATATTTAATTTGATTAATAGTAAAAAAAGGTTATTTCATTTTATTTTACGTTTTAGTTCATGTATAAATGGTTATATTTACGTTTTATAGTTCTGTACGAGTTAAGCATTGAATAAAAAGTGTTAAACTATAATGTTTTTCCATCACGCCAAGCATATATACATATTTAATCAACTTAATTTTTTGAATTTTTGCAATGAGCCTGAGAGACTCACCTCAAGCATTTGAAGGATTTTTTTACCTTACCCTTTCTAGGGTTAAAGGCCTAATAGCGGCGCGCGTTCTTGTCTTCCTTTTCGCATAGCTATAGAAGTATTTTGGATTTCCTTTATTCCTTTTCCTGCCTTTTCCTCTTCCCACTGTATGGTCCTTAATCAGGGCCAGTTTTTATTATACTACTTTCCTGACATTATCTCGGCAGTTGGCTAACTTCGCCTCCACTCTTTCTTTTGCCTCTCTCGCCAGCTCCTCTTTCCTTTTGGCTGTGATTTCGGAGCATATTTTTCTGAAATGTTCAGCGTTTTTTATTCCGAAGTTGTTAGCATTTCTTCAGTTTTATTCTCTTAAACTGTTCTCCACTCTATTTGGGCCATGTGTGATCTGATTGATTCCCAATTTATAGTCTTGGAGTTAAGTTAAAGGCCCCAAATTTGCTTCTTTCCTCGATGTGTGTGTTGTCTTTTAATGTTGCCATATTTGTTGAGATCTTGATTAAGTTGTGGTCTGAGATAATGGTTGGTGTTTTTGTATCTGCAATCAAGTTTGTTATTCGTGAATGCCAGAATTGGGGGATGGAGGCTTTTATGGCCTTTGGTAGCTTTCTGATATCAATGGCCTCCGAGAATTTTTCGGTTTGGAGGTCTATAGATGACTATCAGTATCACGTTTAGTTTTTTCCTATTTTCACCGCAGTGTGTGCCACAAAGCCATTTGATTTACTTATCGTCTTTGTCATATGACCTTCATGTACATACATAGCACAGCCACCTTTACGTCTTGTTCTATCCACTCATAGCAAGTTGAAACCCTCTATATTATGTATATTTCTCTTATGAATACAATGTTCGCAGTTTCACAATTTCCTTGGCAATCCTTAAGATGAGTTTGTGAGGCGTGCAATGTCCGCCCGCCCTTTCGTCCATAAATCCTTTCGGGTATGAAATTTAGCGATTGGTTTGGTCTTGTTCCTTGAAGATTAGCCAGGGCAATATATTTATTTTTTTTTTTCGTTGCCCCTTGTGCATTTAAAGTTCGTTTAACTTCGGTATCGCTTTTGTTGCCCTATGGTCTTCCGAGAAAGATCCGTTTCCGCCTACCTGTTCTGGTAGCTTCTTGCCCGAAGCGGTTTGGCTCGGGGGTTTCCAGCTGCGTTGGATGACATTTAGCAGCCGTATCGTGTCTGCGATGTTGAAAAAATATTTTTTGTTCGCTTATTATGTTTCTATTCTTTTAAACTTTGTCCTTTGGGTTCGTCGGGAGATGTTGATAGCATTTTTTCCCGTATTTGCAGGTTCCATATTTTGCGTAAGTTCTGCAGATGTCCGGGTTGTAGAATTTGCATCCGTCTCCAAATTTACATTGACCATTATTATAGAAGACATTGCATATTGAAGGATGTTCATATATACATTGTCCTCTTTTAAATCTGCAATTATCTTATATGCAAATATTATATAAAATTCCTTTCCCATATTTACTAGACGCCTTTGTGTTTTGCCCCCTTATTGGGGGACAGTTTCATTCAGTTTTCTTGATTGCACACTTGTCTTTTCCTATTTGTTAATGTCCTTCGTTGTGCTTGTACTATCTGTTGTCTTCATACTCTTTCGACTGCATCGTTTCGGCCTCGTTGTGTGACTATGATTTTTTCTACGCCTTTCTTAGTTTCTTTTGTTTTCCTCTGTTCTTTATTCCCACTTTCCCCTCATTTTCTTTTTGTAGCCTTTCTGCTTTAAATACGGTGTGTTTTGGTCATGCAGTTTTCGCAGACAAATTTTATCCCATTAAGTTGCTTCACGTTCGTTGTAAGGGAGCTTTTTTCATCTTCCCATTCTAGGCATCAAAAATAAAAAACCGCACCTCATCACCTTTGTGGTATCTGCAACAGATGAGACAGAGTTGCAGGAATTTATTTACCATTTCCATGTTACTGATAGAGGGCTGATGCACAAAATAGGCTCAAAAAGGGTATTATGGGAAGTATTGGGTGGGGGTTGACTCAAGCTGTGAGGGAAAGAATTCTCGGGGGGATGTGGCACGGCCTAGTGTGTCCCGTTTTGGACGAATTTCAGTTATTAACCCTTTGACGACCAGTATATGTTTCTTTGAATTTAAAAAGTTTGTTTTATTGTGTTTTACAATTAGATATTAGTAACTATAGTCACTTAAATGACCCATTTTGGGTTTTTTCCGACAACTAAACGATACCTGTATAAACATGTAGATAGATGTATTTGTAGAAACGTTGGATCATTGTACAATTTATATTATTTCCTTGGGACAAATATGTCCCTTGGTCCTCAAAGGGTTAATGTCCATCCCTCTCATATCGTGACAAATGATGATTTAAGTATGGTAACCAATTTTTAGACAAGTCAAAAAAAATTTGACCCCCGAGCACTCTATTAAAAAACTTGAATGCTCGGGGGTCAAATTTTTTGATTTCGGTCTAAAAATTGGTTAGCATACTTAAATCATTTCTCATGATATGAGAGGGCTGGACATTAATAACCGAGATTCGTCCAAAACGGGACACCCTAGACTGGCACGCTGTATACTTCACTGATTTGTGCTCGCGGGAGATAATTTGGGTATCTGTTGGAATTTAGATAGGCAGCTAATTTTCTTCACAGAAACTTGGAAAAATGCCGTATAGAATAATTCGCTTAGTTTTTATTTACCTCTGATATATGCCGCGATTTTTTCTTTTTAAAGAAATACCACTATGCGCTATCAATTAACTGCAGGATTTTTACTGTAATATCGCTTTTATTTGGACTTCAATCGAAACACGTGTAACCGTCACCGGCAAAATAGATAGCTACATAGATAGTAAAATTACTGCATGTTGTCAAAACTGAAAATATTTAGCATACATGCAACATTTGTACTGGTATTAGCCTTAGTGTCGTTTCTCAACCTCTTTCGTGAATCATGAAAGTGCATTTGTATTTACTTTGCTAAATTAATTCGAAGCCCCACCCATAAATTAAGTATCACTTAGCAAATGTTTAAGAAAATGCTCCTATTCGTCGCCTCGAGTAGGGAAATAGTTGTTCAAAAAGTACCCATTAATAGAACCTTGAAGTTAGTAACAAAAACAATCATTACAAGACGATGTGTCATGGGAAAGACTCTGGGTCCCTACAGCAAAGGCCATGGGGTCAAATGGAGGACCACGCAATAAGTTTGGAATTAGGAAACGCAAATTGATGTCGGATTCTTGCACCAAAGGTGAAGGTCACAAATATAGGCGGCGGCATTGATGTCGTTCCGACAGTTTAGTAATGGAAAATATTTGGCTACTCGAAATTTAAGAAAACTGAATAAGATACCGATATTGTCAGTAATAGAAAAGTGCTCTGTAGAATTTTGGTAATGCTTTAAGTCCATCGCCATTGATTTAAAAGCAAAATAGTGCCCTCTGCCACGCCCTGTTATTATATAATATCAGTGGTGCCAGAGTATTTTAAAAGGGCAAGAGAAATTTGCTTACAGGAAGCAGATGTCCAAGACTTGGACTTTCTGTGCCGTAAGTAAGTGCACATAGAATTTGATAGTAGTTAACCTGCTCATTGGATTGGAAAACTGAATTTTTCCCCCTAAAAGGTATTTATATTTTTAAAGCTTGTTGGAGAGTATGGCTTGAGGAACAAGAGAGAACTTTGGATTATTAAAATGATGCTGGCGAAGATTCGTAAAGCTGCTCGTGTGTTGTTGACACTCGATGAGAAGGACGCGAGACGTCTTTTCCAAGGCGAGTATTATTTATAGACTAGTTTTCTTTATTTAAAGTTTAGTATTTCGTTAGTATACTTTCCAAATATAGTGGAAGGCAAAATTCAAGCACTAGCGTTTTTAGTCTAAATTCTTGAAAGATGAAATTCCTTGCAGGTAACGCTCTCCGTCGTCTCGTGAGAACGGGTGTTCTTGACGAATCTAAAATGAAGCTCGATTATGTTCTCGGGTTGAAGCCAGAAGATTTCCTGGAAAGGAGGCTTCAAACTCAGGTTTTTAAATTGGGTTAGCTAAATCTATTCATCATGCGAGAGTGCTCATTAAGCAAGGGCATATCAGGTAACTTAATGTTGTGGTTAGAAATTTCTTTAATTTGTCAATTTTCATGTCCATAGGAAAAAACTTGAATATAGGTCTGATTAATTTGCCGTTAGTATATTTTTGCGATGTATTTGCAGAAAGACTTCATTACTATATATAGAATTATAGACCATGAGGCCACTTGATCAGGTATACCCTGTCAACGTCTCTTAATCAAATGTGCTAATTTTTTAGCAAAATCGAACGGGCCACATAAATCCTGTAGGGGATATAAAATCTTTTAGGATGGAAAGAAAAAAGGGTAAGAACCTGTAGTGAACTGACTTTGTCGCGAACATAAATCTAAATTTTGAATGTAATAGCTCCTTTGATCTGGTTTCTAATTTATAGAAATTAATTTTGCATTCCAGCCCTTCCTTAAAGGAAAATTTTTGTTTTTCAGAGTACGTAAACAAGTAGTTAACGTGCCATCTTTCATCGTACGATTGGACTCTCAAAAACACATTGACTTCTCATTGAAGAGTCCATTTGGTGGTGGCCGCCCTGGACGCGTAAAGAGGAAGAACCAGCGGAAGCAAGCTAGTGGTGGTGCTGCTGGCGAAGAGGAGGATGATTAGATTAATAAATCAATTTGTTCAAATTTTTATTATTTTCCTTTAATTTTGTGTGGAAAATTAATACTTTGAATCGAGGGTCAGTATCGCATTTAATTGAACTTGGTCAGTTTTTGGCTTCCTAATAATTAAGTAGATTTGAAGAATCTTCAATGGGTTCTTATGACCCCACGAAATAAATTAGGAGGGGGCCGTAGCTTTTGAACCGCTGAACATCAATTAATGGAACTATATACTTCCGCGTCAAACTTCACGAATAGTCGGAGGATGCATGTAGTTCTCAGACAATTTGGAAATTGAGTTTGAAGTTTTACTTAGTATGCAAATTTTAAGTAAATTATGGAATAGGAATTACTTTGGTATTTTTTTTACATATTTCAATTCGTGAGTCAACCAAACGGCGAAGGATAACGTTAACAGCGAGCCGGATTGATGCATTGCTGCTAACCATGTGGGGACGTAAAAGAGCAACGTTGATATACCAAGACCAACCTGAAATTGAAGACACTAACTTAATTCATCATAACTTTATACCTCAGAAGTGTAGCCAGAAATGCACCATCGGCAATTGAACTGACACTCGCTTATAGTGAATGTGAGTAGTGGTATAGCTGAGGTATGATCGTGAAAGTTGCTCCAACTTGCGGAAATTTAAGTTCGTACCAGTTTTAATTTTATTTCCTATCAAAACTTTGGATTGACTAATCTTATTCTAACAATATAAGCATGTGCTAAGCAATCGAGTGTAGTCAGTGTTCCCAAACGCTTTTTTACATTGACAATTTGCAGGGGCTTCCCCCCCTTTCCTAATTAAAGCCACGTCTATTCCCACTGTAAATCTGAATTTGGTGCTGGTCGAAACTCCTGCAAATTATAATTAGATTCTACTTCAGTACTATTCGTGCACAAAAGTAGCTGTCTATTTTGTACCTGCATCCAAGCCATCCCAGTCAAATAAAATGCAGCCGTGTAGGCTTTAGGAGGCAAAGGCAGCCTTCGGGACCAAATGCCTGCTGCTGTGGCTAACGCCAAAATGGTCGTTCCCTGAAAAAGTAAGTTTGGCCTGTATTTGGGAAAAGAAAAGGAAAAAAATCGTCAAAGCAGCGCAGCGCATCCCGAAGTGTGGAAACCTGGAACAACTGTGTGGTATATTAACCAATGTCATAACGCCACTTCCGATTGATTACCGAAGTTAAGGGAGGATGTATCTGGAAGGCGATCCTCCGCGTCCTTATGAGTGACCGTGGTTCGCATCCCACGTAAAACTGTAGGTCCCTTCAGTTATATGACCTTAAGATGTTGCTAAGGTTAAACAACTCCATCATTGCATTGTGTTTAGGGGAGTAGGAAGGAAGCGGGGAATTAAGAATAATTTTCTATTAAAATATATTTTGTCTTGAAATGAAGTAGACTGAAAAAAAAAATGAAAAGTAGCCCATAAACATTAAATAATATTGCACAGAAAATTCTATATTGATTACGCATTCAGTGAAGCAGTTTTGGCCATACACTTCAATATATTTCCCCCCTCGCAAATACACAGTCTCGTGAACTAGTTTGTTTTAATGCCCCCAGTTTTGTTAGGAACTAGTGAAATTGCTGACAATAATTATTGACAGTTTAATTGAAACAAGAGGCGGTGGTACAAAGCATGGTTTCTCAAGATGAATATTCTAACTTACGAGTATTTAAGTTCAGTGCGCGAGCTAAAATCTTCAGAACCTGCTGTCCTAAGTAAATACCTACGAATGGATGAGTCAACGTAAGAGTTCTTCCTAGAGAAAGTAACTACCGTGCGAAACACAATAAGCCTATCTGAAAAACTAAAAGCGGCTCTATTCAATTTTTAAGTTTGAATCATTGCACAATGGAAAATATTTGTTTTGGCCAGATACGTTCAATGTTGGCTTGAGTCGATCTTTTTCTTTCACCGAGCATGCATCAATATTTAACCCTACACGATTAAAAAAAAAATGTGCAATATTACTGAACGTGTATGAGCCACTTTAGAATTTTAAAAAGCCATTCAAGAGTGTATAATTCATACGTTCCTCTCGTCAGTAATATTTTTATTTATGGATAAAGTTCTCTTTACCTTGCCATTTTCGTGTACATGTTGGCTACTCTGAGCACACCATATACTAAGACCATCTTCATGCTTTTAACTACCTACAGCAAGTTCATTATTGGAAGATTTATCTCAACGTAATTTTTTTTTTCTTAACGGGTAAACAGCCGAAGTATAACTGGTATCGAACAAATGCTATGCATGGTAAAAAATTTGAGAGACTGTGTACTTATGAAAAGTGTAGTAAATGCATGGTTATTGTACTGTCGAGTAAATTCTCAAGTTCAAAATGGAAAAATGATTTCCCTCTGCGACTTTAAAGAAGACATTTCAAGTGGTTTGATGGCACCTGCTGTGCCTAAGAGAGGAAGACCATATTCTGCAACCACCACCATACTGACCGAAAAACTAGGCATCCTGCAGATTCAACAAGGTTTGACAATCTTTCACATTTGCGTGACTGCGTAAAGGATAGACAAAGATGTAGAGAATGTATTAAAGCACTCACTAGGGTTAAATGCATAAAATGTAACGTTAGTTTGTCTTACAAATCAAAGGGATTGTTTTATAAAATACCACTCAAAATAGCTTGGGACAACAGTTCTAATTGAATCCTATGTAGGTTAATGGTTATAAATGAGAACATTGTCTATTTTCATGTCCATTGGCAAAGTATAGTATGCTGAAAAAGGTATGTGATACGCATGTAGAGCCAGTAGCGAGGTTGTGTGGAGAATGGAAGAGAGTGAATGGAAAAAATAATGGTGAGAGGTACCGGGTAAGTACAGTACGAGATTAAAGGAAGAATTGAGTGTCCAAGTTGTAGAACAAATGGATATGAGCGAGATGTAGAAGGTGCGCCAAGGATGTGTGTGGAGTTGCGAAGATGATGGCAACAGCGTGGTGGGATGCCAAGGCTGCATCAAGCGGTTGAGGATAGAGGAAATGGATGTGTGCGCAAGGTAATTGTGAAGAAGAAAAAAAAGGGTGTAATGAAGAGGGCAAGAGAATGTGAAGAGGCAGTGCGGCAGAAGAAACTAAATAATTAGTTTGGAAGGAGGATGAATGAGAATTATGTAGAGAACAGAAAGTGCAAGAATCAAACTAAAGTAAGTTTGCGAGTAGAGAATGAAAGAATGTCACAACAGATGTGGATCTACGGAATAGATGGAAAATATTTCGAGGGATTGACAGGTGGAAAAGAAGGGAGGAGTGAAAATATGAATATGGTAAGAACATAACCATGGATAATGTGAAAGCAGTGGTTCGCAAGCTGAAAAATGGAAATGGGGAAATGATTAAATATGGGGAATTGAAAGGGTTGGAGTGGTTGTTAGTGCATATGTCGGAATGCATGGACAATTGGAAATGTGTCTGAAGACTGAAATAAAGTAATAACTGTTCTATCGTACCTGTTGAGTCTGAAATAAAGTGTTTGTACAAAATGAAAGGTCTGCTGAGTATAGTAGGATAGTGATAGAAAGAGTTCGTGTATTGCAGAACGCTTTGTGAGTGATGAACAAGAAGGTTCTCGCAGGTGGAAGAGGCTGTGTCGATCAAATGTTTGCAGTGAGGCAAGTGATTGAGAAAGCTTGTGAAAGGGATTACAAGGTATACTGTACATGGCTTTCATGGATATTGAGAAAGTGTATGGTAGAATAACTAGAGAAGTTTTGTGGCAGGTCTTGGTTATATACGAGATTGACGGTGGACTCATGAATCAGGTGAAGAGTTTCGGTGATGAAAGTAGTGCATGTGTAAGAATAAATAAAGAACTGAGTGAAGGGCTTGATACGAGTGCGTGTGATTAAAAGAAAGGTTTTTTGCTTAAGCTTTGTAAACCAAGTAGCGTAATTTAATACAGAATTTAATCTTATTTTCACGCTTTCAAAATGATTATTCAACCTTTGGACTTAATCACTTACCAAAACCCTATGATCAATCAAATTGAAATGTGGTAGGATTCTCCGTGATATTTCTCAAGGTAGGGGAAAGAGCAAGCAAATCCGAAGGAATCCACTTGTCGGCCATCTTTGGAAACGAGTTGTAAACGAGCCCAGCATCAAGTCCAGCAACCAAAGCGCCTAAAGATAAGCTAATAAGCACAATATGTATTTTCTTTTTAATTATATTGAATAACCTTTATTAATAATAAAATAGATACCTTGGTTTGACAACTTACGATGACAAGTAATTGTGAAGCTTAACTATTTATTTAATTTAATTTGGCCCTCAAGCTTTAGGCTTTATCGAGTTATTATTATTAATTAATAATAACTAGCTGTTTATTTTTAATAAGTAAGTATTAATCTTACATTATCATTATTGATATGGCAAATGCAAAGTCATTATTGAAGGTATTATACCAATACCATACAAAGAAACCCATATTATACACGAGAGATAAGAAATGAACAATCGCAAGAAATGTGTTTTTAATACTAGATTTCACACGAGAAATTAATAAACAATAGTAATGGACATTAATCCTAGATTTTTGTTAGTATGCCATTATTAATCGGGATTTCAACTGGGTTTTAAACAAATTTATATTCACAATAATTTTTATATCAGCATTTAAGTCATTCTGAATCCATAGTTTCAATCCAATGAAAATGTCATCATCTCAAAAACTACCCAATCTAAATTGAGGTATAACGTTAGGGTGTGTCAATTTGGGAGGTGAAAATTAATTTTTGCCAATTCCTTCACTGAGGGGTTTTAAAAAAATGTTTTTGGATGTGAAGAATTCAAATCTGCTAATAACTGCCTGGATCTGGTATTCACGAATAACACGAACTTGATTGCTGATATAAAAATAACCCCAACCATTATCTCAGACCACAACTTAATCGAGATATCAACAAATATGATGGCAGCATTAGAAGACAATACACATATTGTGGAAAGAAGTAAATTCGGGGCCTTTAACTTAAACTCGAAGACTATAAATTGGGAAGCAATCAGATCGCACATGGCCCAAATAGAATGGAGAACAATTTTCGAGAATAAAACAACGGAAAAAACGCTGAGAATTTTAGAAAAATATGCTCCGAAATCACAGCCAAAAGGAAAGAGGAGCTGGCTAGAAAGGCAAAAGAGAAGACTATTCCGCAAAAGAAAGAGAGTGGAGGCGAAGTTAGGAAACTGCGGAGATAATGGCAGGAAAAAAATAAAAGAAAAACTGGAGGGTATCGATAGGGAAATACAAGCCCTGATTAAGGACCATACAGAGAGGGAAGAGGAAAAGGCGGTAGAAGCAATAAAGGAAAATCCAAAATACTTCTATAGCTATGCAAAAAGGAAAACAAAAACGCGCGCCGCTATTGGGCCCTTAAGGACGGGAAAACAATGAACTAACCGACGATCCAAAGAAATATCTGATACATTGAGAGCTCAATATGAATCAGTTTTCAGTACCCCAAAAGTGACAAAGCGATACCTGACATAAATGCATTCTTTGAAGAGAAATTGCAAGGAGAGTATATAACAGACTTTGAGTTTACACCAGAAGATGTAGCGAGAGCTAAAGAACAAATGAAACTACATTCAGCTGCAGGTCCGGACAATTTGGAACGCATTATTGATTAAAACTGTAAAAATGAATAGCTACACCTTTATACTGGATATGGAGAAGATCCCTAGACACGGGGGAAATACCGGCATCTTGAAAAGAGCAAACATTGTCCCAATATATAAAGGAGACAGATCTCAAGCAAAGAACTAATAGACCAGGTCATTGACGTCCCCCTCACCAAAGTATTTGAAAGAATAGTTAGAGAGAAAATTTATGATTTCCTGGAGACACGGGAAAGATTCAACGAAAATCAGCATGGATTCCGATCAGGAAGATCATGCCTATCACAACTAATAGAGCTCTACAACATATCCTAGATGCATTGGAAGGCAATGCAACTACGATGTTATATACACAGATTTTGCTAAAGCTTTCGATAAATGTGACCATGGTATATAGGACATAAAATTAAAGAGGGAATAACAGGCAAAGTGGGAAATGGATCTACACTTCCTTAGTGATCGTCTGCAGGTCGTCAAAATTCAAGGTATATCATCCATCAGAATCGGAAGTACGCAGCTCAGTACCACAAGGGACAGTACTGGCCCCACTCCAGTTCATTATCATGCTAACAGACATAGACAGCGGATAAACGCAATAGTATATAACATCCTTTGCAGACCGATACAAAAATCAGCAGAAAAATCAGCGATGTACATGACGTGGAGGCCTTGCAGAGGGACCGAACAAAATATACAAATGGTCAGACAACAACATGTCATTCAACGCCGAGAAATTTCAACTCTTGAGATATGTAGAAAAGAAGACCTTAAACAGACTGCATTTATGCTCCAGATAGACAGGAAATTCAGAGAAGCATGAAAGCGATTGATCTCGGGATAATAATGACAGATGATGCGAAATTCGAAACACAAAATCAGATAGCGATAAATAAAGCAAAAAGAGTCGCCGGACAGGTTCTAAGAACGTTCAAGAGAAGGGACAGGACAGTAATGATTCCCCTGCTAAAAACACTGATTATACCAAAATTGAATACTGCTCAGTTTTGACGTCCCCATATAAAAAGGAAGAAACTAATAAACTAGAAGAAACGCAAAGGCATTTCACAGCCAAGATTGATGGCTGCAAGAACTCAACTACTGGGAAAGACTCGTAAATAAATCTGTACTCACTGAAAGAAGAAGAGAGGTACATCATAATCTACATATGGAAAATGATCGAAAAACTGGTACCAAACCTAAAACTAAACCCAATTACCATTCAAACACACTGGAAAATAGGAAAGGCGGAATGTGTAGTGTTCCCAATTAAAAGCACGACAAGGGACCTTCCTCAACCCTGAAGGAAAATAGCTGGTTGTCAGGGGGCCAAGACTTTCAACCAGCTTCCTAAGGACCTCAGAAACGTAACGGGGGTCAGAGTTGAAGTCTTCAAGAAAAGACTGGATCCTGGCTCAGGACAGTACCATGGAGCCGGGCGTGCCTGCTTGTACGGTGTAGCGCGCAAGAAAGTAACTCGCTCCTCCACCAGGCCAACCTAGAGGCGGGGCCACAGCTTGACCTCCGTGTGAAGAGAGACCAACACACGAACAACAAAGGTTCATAAGGTATATATATATAATATATATATAATCCCCGCAAGGGGGTTCTAAGCTCGTGCTCTTGAGTGCTCTTTGTGCTCGTTTGTACGTGCTTGTTCCTGGAGGTTTCACGTGCGCCCTCCCGGCCCTAGCACCCAAGGATGATGGGGCTCGACCCTGCAGTCCTTGTCATCCTTGGTCTTTTTCCACTTCGACTGTCCCCTCCACCCTTTCTTTTTCCTCTGTCTTTCCTCTCACTTTTTCTTTGTTTTTCCGCTGAGATATGCCCTTTAAATAGAGGCGAATCGGTTCTTCCTGAACTAAAAAATATATATATATATATATATATATATATATATACACACTGAGAAGGAGGCCAGAGTAAGGCATGAAGAAAGGGTGATCCTCCTGACGGCAAAATTAGAATCCCTTGAGACTCCAGTTACGACCCCTCCTGCCTCAGTTTCTACTAATAATATAATAGTATTAATAGCCCTCTCTCTTCTCCTAGTTCCCAACCCTTTGTTCGAGTGCGTAATGGAGCCCCATTGAGAAAACCTAAGACATGTCTTTGTCTACCAGTAATAACAAACAATAAGTTTTCTGTTTTGGGTTTCGATGATGCTGATGAACCGGAAATACGACTCGTTGGCGATTCCATTGTTCGAGGGCAGCTCGAGGAATTCTGTGGGAGAAACCCTTGTCGTAGGCGCCGTTACTGCTACCTGGTGCAAGGGTGGAGGATATAACTAATAGTGTTGACCAATTTACAGACGGTACCTCCGAGGACACAACGTATGTTATTCATGTCGGTACTAATAACGTTTTAAATTCTAGATCAGAAGAACTGCTGGCTAGGTACAGGGACTTACTAGAGCGATTAAAAGAAAAAACTAATAAGATTGTTTTAACAGGTATACTTCCTCGAATTATCCATCGTAACGATTTCTACAGGAAGGCGACCTATATTAACAATAACCTAAAGTCTCTTTGCCAACAGGAAGGAGTGCATTTTGCAAATTTTTGGAACAGTTTCTACGGCAGGGTGGACTTGTTCCTCGGGAATGGACTTCATCTTAATGACGTTGGAGCTGCGCGTTTAGGAAGACTATTTCATAATACTGTCTTCTTTTCAGGCTACCGTAACTCGAACGGTCCCAGCGTAAATTCTATAAATTTCCCCTGCGCTCGCGAAGTTGTCGCAATTACAAACAATTTGAAGGTTTTATCCTTAAATGCTCGTAGCCTACGAAATAAAAGAAACGAATTTTTTTCTTTAATTGCTTGTAAAGACTATGATATAATTGCGATAAATGAATCGTGGCTTAGCACTGAAACTCGTGACTTTGTAGGGGAGTATCAAATTAAAGGTTATAGACTTTTTGTTAAAAACAGAATAGGTAGGCGAGGAGGCGGTGTTATGTTGTATAGCAAAGATAATATAGCGAACGTTTATAGAAGTAAAGCACACAATTCCAGAACCGATAGATTCGAATATAGCAGAACTTAAATTGAACGATTTCAAACTTCTTGTTGCGGTTATATATAGGCCCCCTAATCAAACAGCTGATACGGACGAAGCGTTATATCGTGAACTAAAGAGAATAATCGGTAGTGAGCAGGCTTTAGTTATGGCCTATGGGTGACTTTAATTGCGCTAACGTAAATTACGATACAGTGCAGGGAGACGCGGAAGGTAATCGTTTAGTTAATTTTCTCGAGGATAGCTTTCTTATTCAAAAGGTTGGGAACCTACGAGGTTGGACAGTATTTTAGATTTAGTAATAACTACGGATGATAGGCTAATTACTGATCTTCAAGTAATAGAACCGTTAAGCAATAGCGATCACAATATGGTAGAGTTTGTCCTCTCAGTAAGTCACTCGAAACCAACTAACTCGACTAAAATTCCTAACTTCCAGCACGCAGACT
Source organism: Bathynomus jamesi (assembly GCA_023014485.1). NCBI lineage: Eukaryota > Metazoa > Arthropoda > Malacostraca > Isopoda > Cirolanidae > Bathynomus > Bathynomus jamesi. The sequence continues at coordinate 798,862 of JAJOZX010001044.1, forward strand.
TTAGTAAATTTCGAAAAATTGTCACACGTCAATTGGGAAAACGTAATGGGGAACTCCAACGCAAAACTAATGTGCGAATCGTTCGAAACAGTTTTTAGGACTATAAATGAGGAATGTGTACCGTACAAAATTAAGCGTGCGAAAGTAAACAACAAGCCCTTGTGGTTTACTTCTAGAGTAGGAGACATTATAAAGAGTAGATATAGGGCTTATAGGCTACATAAGTGAAATAAAGACAATTTGTGGTTACGAAACAACTACATATCTCTAAGGCGTGAAGCGAAAAGTGTAATAAAAAAGTCCAAGCGCGAATTTGAATCTCCATAGCTCGTGACGGTAAAGAAAACCCCAAGCGATTCTTTCAATACGTCAATAATAGAAATCCAGTTAAAAGCGTCTTGGGGCCTTTGAAAAATGTAAACGGAGATCTAGTTTCTGAAAACAAGGAAATGGCTACCTTGCTAAACGAATTTTTTACGTCAGGTTTTACTACAGAAGATGTAACGAATATCCCTACGGTCATAGACATAATACCTTTTGATGAAGGTAATATTTTGGATAATATTGTGGTTAGTGAAGGGGCGGTAATGCGCTATATTGATAAAATGAAAACGCGTAAATCACCGGGGCCGGATTCCATATATCCCATACAACTAAAAGAATTAAAAGATAGCATTGTTGTGCCGCTAACAAAGATTTTTAATGCGTCTATTTCTGAGGGGTGCGTACCAGATAATTTCAAGTTAGCAAACGTAACACCTATCTTTAAGAAAGGCGATAAAGGTGCGGCGGGAAATTATAGGCCAATCAGTTTAACGTCTGTTGTAGGTAAGCTACTGGAATCAATAATTAGGGATCGTATGGTCGAACACTTAGAATTGCATAAACTAGTTAGAAATACCAGCACGGTTTTAGGCGAAACAAATCTTGCTTAACTAATCTTTTAGAATTTTTTCAAAGCGTAGTTGACGTTTACGACAGTCATCGGGCGGTTGATGTAGTGTATTTAGATTTTCATAAAGCGTTTGACACCGTGCCGCACAAAAGACTCATTGGAAAAACTAAGGCTCATGGAATCAGGGGTGTAGTAATAAATTGGCTAGAAGAGTGGTTGCGAGGTAGGAAACAGAGGGTGGTCGTTGATGGAGCGGAGTCGTGTTGGGCTAATGTAGCAAGTGGCGTTCCTCAGGGTTCTGTATTGGGTCCCTTGCTTTTTCTTGTATATATTAACGATTTAGATGTCGGCCTAGTCAGTACAGTTTCAAAGTTTGCGGATGACACGAAGCTGGGTGGTAGGGCGATTAATGACGAAGATAGAGGTAAAATCCAGGAAGATCTGAATAAAATCGTTGATTGGTCAGTCACACGGCAAATGAGATTTAACGTTAAGTGCAAAATTTTGCATATAGGTTCGCGTAACGGTAATTTTGCGTATAGTATGTCAGGGAAAGATTTAACAAGGGTAAAGCAGGAAAAAGATTTAGGAGTTATAGTCACTGGTGATTTAAAAGTAGCGAAACAAAGTACAGCAGCGGTCAATAAGGCGAACAAAGTGTTAGGTTTTATAGCTCGAAATTTTGAGTACAAATCGCGCGATATTATTGTTCCTCTTTATAAATCATTAGTGAGACTCCATTTGGAGTACGCGGTCCAGTTTTGGAATCCGCAGATGCGCAAAGATATAGACAAAATCGAAAGAGTTCAAAGATGAGCAACTAAGATGATTCCGTCGCTTAGGTCAAAGTCGTACGAGGATAGGCTTAAGGAGTTAAAATTGACTACACTCGAAACTAGGAGGCTAAGGGGTGATCTAATCCAGGTTTTCAAAATTATGAATGGGTTCGATAACGTAGATAGAGATAGCTTTTTCGAAATATCTCAATATAATAGGACTAGAAATAACGGATGTAAGTTGACAAGTAGAAGGTTCGAGACAGCAGTTGCGAAAAACTTTTTTACGCACAGAATAGTAAATAGCTGGAATAGTTTGCCGGTAGAAGTAATTAGTAGCACGTCTATAAACATGTTTAAAAATCGATTAGACGTATATGTTGATAGATTGGGTATAGTTTAAGGCAGTGGTAGTCAAATCGGGGTACGCGTACCCCTGGGGGTACGCGAGGGGTTTCCTGAGGGTACGTAAGCTCTGCTGCAAAAACAAGCAAGTTGGTTAATCAATTATAAAATAAATTTATACAATTATAATTATCATCTATCATTTAAATTTTTTTGAAAATATATATTATAATCATTTATTTATAATATTAATATTTAATTATAAATTTAACTCAACATTGGTACAAGTTATTATTAAATTATTTAATATTAATTATTTTATATTTTTATATTTTAATATTTTATTTAAATTATTATTAAATTACCCGATATTGGTACAAATTGGTACGAATCGTACGATGCTGTAAAAATAGTAAATTATACCAAGTCTCGAGCAGTGAATTCCAGTGGTGTAGTGCTGTGGGAACGCGTGGGAACGGCGTTCCCTCACTATTTCAAATAAATCCGAACTTACAAATCTCTAACGTCATGAAATTTTAATTCCCACCCCTAGAAGAAATATGAGAAAGAATCATTAACTGTTTCATTTCTTTTAGCTTCGACTGAGGCAATGCTAGCCTATAAAGATCTGGTGAAACAGTCACCACGGCGTACCAGTTGTTAACTTTTTTTTAGTTAATCATTCCAGTTGTTAGCTATTTTTATTGATCGTACTGGATGTCATATATCTAATGACACTGGAAATACTGCATCTTCAACCTTGGAATATGTCCTAATATCCAGTGCATATGACCTCAAATTGGTCAGATTTCAAAAGATTTCACGGGGGTCTTACAGTGCCCCCGGACCCCAGCTGTATGGGCTCGCCGCGCTCGCCATTGTCCCCCCCGCATCTGAGTAACACTTTCAAAATGCGTTCCCTCACTTCTTTATTTAGCACTACACCACTGTTGAATTCACACCTCTTTAAAATTCTTTGTGAGGAGATGGGCAAAAATCATACTCAGTTGCTTTTGCACACTGAAGTGCGCTGGCTCTCACGAGGAAAGGTATTAACACGACTTTTTGAACTTAGGAATGAAGTGAGAAGTTTACTTAACAGCCGAAATTCAGACTTATTAAAATTTATAGAAAATGAGGAGTGGCTTTGTAAACTGAGTTATTTGGCAGATATATTCACCAAATTAAGTGAACTTAATCTTCAACTTCAGGGGTATGACAAAAATATATTGCAGGTACAAGAAAAAGTCAAGGGATTTTTTGAGAAAGTTTTATACTGGATAAAGTGCGAATTCTGTCACGAAAACGAGTTTCTTGTCAGTGACTCAGTTATGAATATTATAAAGCAGCATTTAGTGAGCCTTCGTGAATCATTTTTGCATTACTTTCCATGTATTAATAGAGATTCCCTACAAAGTGAATGGATAACGAATCCGTTTTCGAACCTTGCTGTGTCTAATGCGGAGCTTCCCGCTCGTTTAAAAGAACAATTGATTGAATTGGCAGCTGACAGCTCACTTAAACATAAATTCAATGACTTTTCTGTCTCCGAGTTTTGGAAATTGGCCCATATTGAATACAAAGAATTAAGTGAATTTACTATCAACAAACTACTTCCATTCCCGTCCACCTATTTATGTGAAAAGGGATTTTCGGCACTGACAACTATCAAGTCGAAAGAAAGAAACCGCCTACATCCAGAAGCTTGCCTCATAATGGCACTCACAAATGTTCGTCCGCGAATAGAACAACTTGCTAGTGACAAACAGTCCCACCCATCGCATTAATTACTTGTAAGTATTTAAAATATATATTTTAAAAGCTCAGACGATTTCTAATTAACTGTATTAGATTCTAATATTTGCCTGAGTTAAAATTTGTGTAAATTGCTTGAGTTGCGTAAAATGTAAATTGTTTAATTAAAATGCTATGATATATATATATATATATATATATATATATATATATATATATATATATATATATATATATATATATATATATATATATATATATATATATATATATATAATAATAATAATTAGGTGGTCGTAAATAAAGATCGTTTGATAGCTTCATATTCTGTGTAAATTGTATAATAACATTTTTATTTTGGAAACTGAGGGGGAGAGGTACGCCATAGTAAAAAAACAAACTAAAGGGGTACGCCAAGGAAAAAGTTTGAATACCACTGGTTTAAGGTAGTAAAATTAAGGCCTTGTGGTGATAGATCCCACAGCTCAACACAAGTGTTGTGGGATATAGGGAGGCAGCATCTTGGGTTAGGAGATACTCTCTGTCCTTACACACCCCATTTAAAGAGATTCCTCTGCCGAGCGGTGCGAATGTACTTATAAGCGGGTCCCTTTAATAAAAATGCCCTTCCAGTGTCGGGAGAACGGGATCTAACCTAGGTGCGAATTTCTTAATGGTCCCTGGGCTGTTTTCCCTCTTGCTTTTGGTTCATTCGTTTTTCTGTATCCACCCGAAGAGGATGCCAGTGGGCATCGAAACTGTTGTGGAAATAAACTCTGTCTATTAGAGTGGGTTTTTATTATCATATTTTGACCTTCACGTAGAAAAAAGTGAAGTTTTTTGCATTTATATTCAGGACCCCTTGGTAAATATTGTTCCAGAGTTACTGATTCAGCATACCAAAATTACTACAGAACAGCTATGAATGTTAAAACAACAGAAATCTTGCAGGCCAGTGTTGTTGTCAACAATTTTCACGTCGGGGTCCTTACGCTACCTTGGTCTGGACTTGTTGAGAAAGGAAATTTCGAGGAAAAATCAGTGTCACTTGTACTCGTGCTATAACAGTTGTTGGCAGCTTTGGAAGACTTGGGATGCATTTTATAATAGCAATAAGCCTTTGAATTTTAATAAAGAAAATTGCGTTGTTGTACGAAGATTGACTCTGCAGTCAAATTTAGCGGGTTTTTTTGCAGAGCTTTTTGGTCTGTCGTGTGTTTGGTAATTGTGAATGCGACCTTGGAAGTTGCAGAGCGTATGAGCACAATTTCTGAAAGTTAATGCTTTTTTGTCTTACTATTTCTCTTTTCGGGCCCAGATCGAGTGGTCGTCTCAGGGTACTGTGGTGTAATTTCAGTTGAAGATATATAAAGAGCCAAAACAAACTACCTATTTGCGTTTGTAAATTTGTGTTGGGATGGGGAGTGTTTAATGCAACTCTAATCACAAAAAAAAACGTAATTTACGCTTTGACAAGGGCCCTCTATGTCGTTTTGCAGGGGTACACCAAATGACTAACGCCGGCCCTGCTTAACAGAAACCACCCTTCCAGCTCTCGGTTGCTTCCGAAACACTTATCATGCCTTTTTCGGTTCGATGGCACTAAGGTTAGGTTAGGTTACATTAAATTAGGTTTGGCTAATTAGTTTTTAGATATATGGGTTTAAAAAAGTAGGTAATAAGCTCATGCTTATATATGTGTGTGTGTGTGTGTTTTCACATCTCAGGCCCCGAGTCTTAGTAAAAAATTGCATATAGTCTCGGTCTCAAGACCGGTCTCGAGACCTTTTTTCTGGTCTCGGGTGCTTAGGTCTCGGTCTCAAGACTCTCAACTACATGACTGCCGGAAAAACAAAACCCCTTTATAATATTTTTTTTTTCCAACATCCCTTTAAAGCAACTCTATTTTAAAATGCACCTCTTAAAAACGAAATTTGTTTCTAAACAAAGTAGTATGGAAAAGTTTCGTTCTACAACAGGATGCACTGTTTCAGAAGTAATAAAATTCCGTGTCGCGCAGAAACATTGAAACTTTAGACCATTTTGACTCCAAAAAAGCTCCACTTTTAAACAAAGAACTTTTTAAAATAATTTCGCTTAAAAAGTTTAAGGTAATAACATTATAATAGAAGAATACCTTTAAAAAATCATCCGAGAAACCCACTTTTAAAAACTAAAACATTTTTACTTTTAATGTGGGCGAGAAGTTCTTATACCCTTAAGATATTGGGAATCCAGAATGGCTGTGTGAACTCCCTCATTTTCACAGAATAGAATGATACATCGCCATGTCCTGCGTGACATCTTTCGCAGCATCTGTGGTGTGATTGTTGTAAATGCAGTAGCAACAGCATTCTTCAATTCCTCATTCGTCTGATAACGCTGTTTTGCCACAATCTCTTTGATGTATCCCCAGAGAAAATTGGAACTAATTTTCGCTCTCTTCAAGATGCTCGGTATTTGTCCAGTGTCTAGTGACTGTCTCCATATCTAATATAGGGGCTTAGCGATTTCATTCTTGCAGTTTTGATCAGTGTGGCTTTTCATTTGTTCGTGTGCAAAGAATTAATGAGCTTAGAGGGCATCACATAGAGCATGTTTTGCACTAGGGTACCAATTTCCCATGTGCAGAGAAGGTATAGTAAATATTTCGTGCTTTTATTTCATTTAATAAAAAAATACGAACCCTTTAAAGTGTCAGATGTTTAATAAATCACCTGACACAAATGTTAGGAACAGCTTCGTATTGTTTTACACAAACCGCCACTCCGACATATAGATAGGTAGATAGTGTTTCATAAATAACTCCCGATAATAAATTCTAATAACTTAATGATTTCCAAAATTTTTAGCATAAACTTCATACAGTGCAAAGTTCAGGCATATAATTTTTAATTAGACTGATCACATTATACACAGGGCGGCGTAAACTAGCATCTTAATCTTAACTGAAGTTTGGGTGGGCGCGCAAGTCAATGCTGCGACAGCATTTCTCCCAATCAAGCAACTGAGCTCGGTTGTGGTGCACCTGCCTGAGTACCCTAGTGGTTAAAACGCTGCGGTGTTGCTGCTGCTGCTGCTGCTGCTCGGGAGGTTGTGAAAGTGAGTCCAGTCAAGGACTTTGTAATTTCTTACTTCTTTGAATGGGGATTGTAGTTCAGATTTCACGTTAAGTAGTAAGTCTAAAGTGGAGCAACAAGCTTGACTCGTCACAGTGAGCAATTCGGGCGGAAGCAAAACTGAGGTTTCCTGTAACTGTAAATATGTATATAAACAAATTGCCTTTCTTGACTGCAATTTATGTAAAATGTTTATTATTGTTTCCACAGTTTATATCTAAACTTTAGCTGAAAATGAGAGAAACAAAATCTTTTCTGCATCATGTTGAAATCTGTGTTGGAGATGAATCGTCACTATTAAAACTCTTCATGGTCAGTTTCGGCTTCAAACTTTCTTATTTTCGATCTACAAATTTAGGTTTTCAATGGGTTCTAAGTTCCGGAAACAGTACTTTCATCGTTACCAAAAGACAAAAAACGCCTAGTGGCTCGAGTACGAATGACGCGATTAATGCGCCTAAAAGTAATTGTACTTTTGAACACACTGAAAATCCTGAAGATGATAAGAATGCTTACCCTCTTCTTTTTTGCCGTTGCATTGGTGATGAACATCCAATAGATTCAGTGTTTAATTTACATAAAATATATATAATTTCCTACCCTTTCTTTTAAAGTGTGAAAAACTGAATGAAATTGTGGAAATTGGTCTGGTAAAAGATTTGAATGACTTTCGAAACAGCGGAGTACTCCTTGATAATGAGATTTTGTCCACGGATGAAGAAATCAAGTAAGTAAAATTTATACTTTTTTTTAACTTTATAACACAAAAAAGTTTGCGATAAATAAGAAATGTAACATAATAGTTGAGGCTCTGGAGAACAGAAAATGCATGTCAAAGAAGTGGTAATAACAGGATATTTACACTCACAAATAAAACGAATAAATGGATGTTTATCAAGTAATTATTTCTTATGCCTAAGAATTAAGGCAAAAGTGCGATTACTCTTCCTCTTTAATTAATTTTTTCTTTCGTATTAAATTGATGAAAAGAAATATACTTTTCTAGTTTCGCCTATATGCTTATTGTATGATATATCGGCCCTAAGGAAATAGTACTGCATTTACGGGTAAAAATATTTTCCTTCCTCCGATTGGGCAGCCTTTGGAAGTAACGAAATACGGCCCCTGATTGGACATTTCATAATTATCAGGTGGAGTTAACGGAATGTAATCCAACTTCACCATGACTGGCAAGAAATGTACATTAATTGTACAGGTCCCACTTTCGTAGGCGGAAAGTCCTGTAAAGTGAAACATTCTCAGGCACCATTCTGCTACCATCTTGTTAGAATATATATATATATATATATATATATATATATATATATATATATTAGTGTGGACCAAAATGGGGGGTAAATTATAAAGTTGAAGAAATCCTTGTTCCACATTAATGCCCTTGTTCCTTTGGACCAGATAGACATGTCAGCAAAATTTTGGTCAAATATGAGAAAAATTAGGGGTCCCGAGATTTAATGACTTATAAAAATTTTCCAATGAATAGGCGCGCTTAGAACATCAATGATCAACTCAACTCTTGAGTTGCAACTTATGAAAAAATTTCTTCTTATTTAAGAAATTTTTGTGTTAATAGAGTACAAAAACAATCTTAGATCATTATTTCAGAGAAAATTATTAATAAGGAAAACAAAAATTTTGGATAAAATATATTATCCTTAATTGGTCAACTCTAAATTAAAGGCTTTGCCTAATTGGCTTGAACCTTTTAGTTATCCTTTTATCTCCTAATTTAACTGGTTTATTTTACTATTTCAGAAATTTAATTTTTTAAACTAAAAATGGCTACTCGTTCTAAAACTAAAGTTTGGCTCATTGGCCATTTAAATAAAGATATACTTTGTTGCCGCTTACCTACAAAACTGCAAGTTTTGCAAACATATTTCTTCCATCAAAAAGAGGAAAAATTGGGATGAAGAAGATCCATTAATCTTTGCTTAGATGAAGTGATGACCTACTGGGAAAAGCCAGGATTCCCACAATGCGTAGAGACAGTGCCATCCGAAAGATTGACTCTTTAATAAGCTGTTATGATAAATTGATGAAAAACAGAAAAAGGCCCGAGGAAAAATGCCGTATTGAAGAAGCTATGTTTAAAGATGAAATTAAGGCTGAAATTCTTGATATTGGTCACTCTAATGCCCTTTTGATGATGTCAAATGAAGAAGACAAGCTTTTCTACTTAAGCCAGCAAGAATATCCTACACAAAGTAGCATGGGTACAGTAGACCAAATTCTTGCAAAAAGAGAGAAAAGAAGGCTTCATCGTGAAGAATTAGAGTGTGAAAGAGCCCTCAAAGAGCAGAAGGTAACCCTAGCTTCTTTTAAAGAAAAAAAGATTTCTGATTTTGTTACTTCAAGGACTAAATCTCTTTTTGATGCTCTACATCTCAATTCTCTCTCCACTGAAAATTCTGCATCAACATGGGGAATAGATCCTGAGTACCAAAGAGGCTGTGCTAGAGTTCGTGCCCTTAGAGTGACAAATGACACAGCTGAGCGGGGTGTTGCATTGATTGAAAAATTTAATCAAGCAGTGACAACTAAAGAAGAGGACAAACAATACCTGCTCAAAACAGTTTTCAGAGTTCGTGCCCTTAGAGTGACAAATGACACAGCTGAGCGGGGTGTTGCATTGATTGAAAAATTTAATCAAGCAGTGACAACTAAAGAAGAGGACAAACAATACCTGCTCAAAACAGTTTTCAAGAATCGTAAAGAATTTCCAACAAAAAATAAAGCAGAACTTATGAAAATGAGGAAAAACTAATTTTTTCAGCATTAAAAGGAAAAGTGCAATTTTCTCGGGACCCCTAAAACTTGACGTAGAGGTTTCAAATTTTGTAATTTGATTAAGGTAAGCAAAAGGAATAACATTACTCATGTGGAACAAAGATTTTTAAACCTTCATTTTTTTGGTCCACACTAAATTATATATATATATATATATATATATATATATATATATATATATATATATATATATATATATATATATATATATATACACACAATATTGTGTTGAAACTAATAAATACGTATTTACTTATTAAGTTATTTGACAATAGTATAATCTGAAGAAGCTTTCTAAAAATATTACAAAAATAGTTGCGTCTGAATTTGTTATGGGTCTGGGATGAAGCTATATTTTGAAAAGTAACTTCCACACTTCGTTTCCACTTTTTTCTATTCTTCTTTACGAGTAATTACAATACGTAAACTTCCCATTTAGAGCTACCGTGGCTCGGATGGTTAAAGACGGGCTCAGGCTGCCGAGGTTCGGGTTATCGGAGGAGGAGTTGGGCCAGCCACGTACTCTGCGAGTGTTGAATAGGAGGTCACTCTCTGAGTTTACGCCCGCACCCCCTCCGCGTGTAGGGGAATAGGAGTTCCGGTTGTTACTTTTATTTTAACTCCCAGTCAGAAAGGTATATGTTTTCTAAGTCAGATACGCGATAATTTCCCCGTTTCAGAAAATGAACCAAACGACGATATAAGACTCGATCATGGAATACATATTCTAACGAAATAGGATTGGACTTAATGGTAAAAATATCTTCTTTCCTCTAATTAGTCAGCCTTTAGAAGGTATGAAATAGAACCTCTGATTGATTAATTCATAATTAGTAGATGGATTTAACAGAATCTAATCTAACAAGTCCAGAATACACATTGGTGAGAGATGTACATGCTTCCCCTCCGTAGGCGGAGACATCTGTAAAGGGACATTTTCAGACTCCATTCCGATACTACTTCGTTAGAATATACACGCAACAGCTTGATGTCAGCGTATTTGTTCATAAATTCTGTTAATGAAATATATCTATTTACATATATTTTTTCAGGTACCTGCTGCAAATCTTTACTCACCCCATTTTCGCGAGGGACACGTTCTTCCTCGAAGTTATTCATAGGCGTGGAGCGACTGGTTTCGGCGCTGGGAACATCACTGCTCTCGCAAGGTCCATCGTTCGATATCAGGAAGAGCAAAGGAGAGGAAAAGCTGAAGTTATTATACCTATTAATAATCATAATTCACACGAACGAGAGTCAGCATTTAGAAAGGATGAGTAATACATTGCAGTAATACCAAAAACTAAAAATTTCCTCCGTGTTCTTATGCATATAATGATGTAAAACATTTCTTCAATCTCCTACGTATAGTATTGTTAGAATTCTCGTATTCCTATAAATAATGATACACACCTTTGCGTTTAGTAGCTATTTGAGAAACTTTTAAGTCAACCATTTTAAAATAGAAAACCTCGTATTATTCATCAGCGATATCTGTCACATAATTATTAAAGGAATCTAAAGAGAAAATAAAATGCAATATGAAGTCTTAAGTAATTTAGCCTTAAAAATGTGAATGCGAGTAGATTAGTGGGTATCCCACATCTACTTGGTAGATACCATAACTATAATTCATCCTGATTTTATGCGACATTTAAAGTTAATCCACAAAATGGTCAGAATTTGCAAAGTATGCAACATTTCAGAATTGCTTAAATAAACATCGCTGGGAAACGACCGTGTCATGAAAGATTTTTGTTGCATGAACAATTATTATTGAAGATACATATTCTGTTACTTTAGGGGTATTGAACGTTTGAACATTGTAAAATAAGTGTAAATATTTGGAATCGATTTGTATTAAATATTGCGAAAAATGCTCTGTATGAATTGGTCCACAATTAACCCACCCCTTATATCTCCAGTCTAACTATAGAGTAGATCAAGTCTAGCCTAGAGGGGTCAGCCTAGAGATTCCGGAAATGGTCCAGAGCGGGCAGATAAATTGAGGTCCACAGTAGGATTCCTCACAAGATTAGGTTAGGGCAATCTACCTTCACCTTTGTTAAGCTATGAGTTGATGCTGGGTCTTAGGCCACAATGTAGGCCTAACTTGTCTGACCCAGCTTAATTTAATGTGATTAACTTACTGGGGTAAAAACTCAATTAGTCACTTACTTTTAGTTATTGGAGTCTCTCCCTTCTCCGGTTGTGTAATTGTCGAGAGCGTACTTGCTGGTACGTCCTCTCGCCCCGTTCTTCGTTTTCGTTCTCCCTTTGTTCTCCTCTTCGCGGGGCTTCTTGCACCAGCGTTGTCTTGGTTTTTTCCTCGGTTGGTTGAGCGGTAATGTATCTATTACCGAGCACGCTCCTCCCACACAGTATATAAATACTAGTGTGGAGAATAACTCTGGTGAGCAACCAATTGGTTTCATCCACCCAGTTATTGACATAAAAGGAATTTAATAATTGTTAGATTAACTACCTACCTACTCAGTGAACCATTTTCGTTACCTCCCAACTACCCACTCATCAGTTTTCCATAATATGATAACATACTGCAATGCGTGTTTTTAGTCCCATATATGTAAAAAAACTGGGTCCGCCGCTGATAAATGTCTTGTAAAAGTGTAGTAAAAATAATTGTAGAGCATTATAATGAACTGTTTTGAAATTCATTTTAGGTTTTTCAGGATATATATATAATGCGTATCGGTGGTGTAGTGGTTAGTGTCGCTAACTACGAATCCATCGGCCCCAGGATCGAGACCCGGTGATGGCGGCAGACGGCGCGTAGCAAAACCCAGCTGTTCATCCTTCCCAGAGCTGGGCAGTATTTAAATACGTATTTAAATACATTTGTGTATATAGAACTGTATTTATAAATACATTGTTTTTCATGTATTTAAATATAGTATTTAAATACTTTAATGAGTATTTAAATACAATGTATTTAAATACTCAAAATATAAAAATGTAAATACTTTTACTGGTTTAATACACGTTCTGTACTAGCACAGTACGACGCGTCGACAGTGTAGTACAGCATGGTTCATGTTTCAACGTGTCAGTTCAATCAGTTGTGTGCCACTCTTAGTCGAAAGCGGTTGATTTCTTTATCGTGTGCGTGTCATGGCTTAGTGAATTAGTGAATGCATATGTTAAAATTTGTATGTATTTAAAATGTATTTACAAATGTATTTAAATACAATTGATGTATTTTGTATTTAGTATCTAAATACATTCGTAAAATGTATTTAGTATTTAGTATTTAAATACATTTCTCCCATGTATTTAGTATTTAGTATTTAAATACATTCAATGTATTTATTGCCCAGCTCTGATCCTTCCACACACTAAAGAAATTGGTTGGTAGATAAATGGGTAGACTAGTGATTAAGACGCTGGGCTGCTGGTGGGGCGTGGTTCGGATTCCACGTTAAACTGTAGGTCTAAGGTGGACTGACAAGCTTGACCGTCGTCAAAATGAACAATTCGGACGAAGTAAAACCAAGGTTAACCAAGGTATTTTATCATTACCGTTTCCAAATTTCCAAAAAGTGTGCTGAACCAAGGCCATCGCTGAGCTCTTTTACAGATGGAGAAATAAGAACTAGATAAATCAGATAAATTAACAATCTTTGTACCAAGAGAGCAGCCTACTTTACAAGTGTTCAGTACATCAGATAGATTATCCATATATACATTGAATAAATAGAGAGATAATATCCTTCCCTGCCGGACACCAGTGGTTACAGAAAATGGCTCTGAATTGACTCCGCCCCATCTTAATCATTGTCTGGTGATTCCACCAGAATATTAATATACGGACTAAGTAACCAGGTACATTACGATTTACAATTTTTATGAATAATTTATCGTGATTGATTAAAACGATCAAATGCTTTAGAGGTATTCAAGAAACACAAAAAGACATTTGCATTTATAGTTTAGTATTTACAGACTATCTCCTTCAGGGTTTAGTCAGCATCATGTTTCTTTTTGAAACCAAATTGTCTGTCACTAGTGTACAGATAACACTCAAGTCTATTAATTGATACATAATCAAACACCTTAGACATAATAGTGCCCCAAAACAATTGGCCTATAGTTATCCTTATTATTGATTTTACTCTTCTTATCTTGTTACTGGCACTAAAACAACTGATAACAGTAATCCCTCGCTTTACGGGAATTCACTTTACGGAAGTTCGCTTTAACGGAAATGATTAATATGGGAATAAAATTCAGTATAACGAAAGTAAGAGTCGTTATAACGGAAATTTGAGTCTAAAAAATTAATGTATTTCAGAAAAAATAAAAGTATATATACTTTACTGTGAATTCATGATCTGTTTTTTTTTCTATTTCTCATCTATTCTAATTTTACACAGGCAGTGGCTCGTACTAGCGGCGCATACTCACTACAACCTTCCCTCCCGTCCTCCCTCCCGCCGCCTCACACGTCTCCATTGATAGTCAGACACCCTTATTCTTACTTTTTTCCTCACTTTATTATTACGTACTATACAAATATAATATACAGTAATAATGTACAGAATATTTTAATAAAGTTTGTTGCGTTACTATGCGTATTGTGCGTATTATGTGTATGTGTTACATCGTAGAGTTAAGTTTTTCTTCCGTAGGAACGCATCTCCAAATATTTAATGGGAGTCTATGGGAAAATAAGATTCGATACATGGAAATCTGCTTTACGGAAAGATTTTACGGAACGTAACTCTTCCGTAAAGCGAGGGATTACTGTATCAGACAAAACACCATGTATCAGTAAACTTGTAAAGCACATAGCAAACAAAAGCACTATTTTATCACTACTCTGTTTCAGATGTTCAGCAATAGTGCCATCACTGCCACATGATTTGTTACAATCTAAACATTTTATGGCCTGTTTAGTCTCATTTATACTAACTTTTGTATCTGGCTTATAAACAGCATCACACTTAATATTATTGCTCCTATGTACAGGAGTAATAACTCAATATAGTGATCTTTCTTAATTTTACTACATTCTTAATCCCTCCTACAGTTTAAATGTTAGCAAGAAGAGACATTGGAATATCATTTTTTGCTTTTAATTCTTCCCAAAAGTCTCTTGAGTTCTTACTAGCAAACTTTATAGCCAGAGTATCCCTCCTTAACTCATCTTCGTGATTTTTTATATAACTTAATGCATTTAATGCATACTTGAACTTGGCATTAGTTCTCTGTTTTTGTTCTAATACACGGCCTTGCCTTGGCTTCCTTTTTTCACACCACAATGAGAAAGCATCGCTGGATGCATTATGGAGTTCAGCCTCATAATCATTCCAACCAGATCTACGTGTATAGCGCCTTTCCCTAAATTTATTGAAATCTAAGCTAGCATTATTGAGAGAGGAGACAATTTGCTCATACATGTTATTAGAAAATCTAGAAGAGGAAGAGCCATTGTTATCCCAAAGCGATTTGATGACTGGGCTAATTAATGTAGCATTTATTTGTATATATTAAGTTAAAGTATATACAGCCATTTCATAATTGTAAGGTTAGTGAACAATTGTCACTTATTTTAAAGCCAACATGTTTTAGTTCTTGTGGCATCATTTTTGGACACTGGCAGCCTCCTTTCTTCTCTTTTGTTGTTGTTGTTGTTGGTTAGCCGATCAGCCATGGATGTTTCCTGGCATAAGCAGACTAAGCGACCGCTTAGGGCCCCGCTACTACTAGGGGGCCCCTAGACAGGCTCCCAGGTCATAGCTCAGTGGGCAAGAATAGGAATATAGCTGAAGTTATTATTAGTATTATTATTATTATTATTGTCGTATTAATTAAAGTTTTTGTATGAGACAAATGTGATAAAACGGAGACAAACGAAACGTTTTGGTCGTTATGTGTAAATAACTATTGTGAGATCTTATTTCTATATTATTTAACTTTATTCTTACTATATGCTTATACTTTCTTAAATGCTTAATTTTTCTAGTATTGTAAAACATTATTATTATTATTATTACTATTATTATTATTATTATTATTATCATTATTATTATCATGATTATTATTATTTAGCAGATTAGTTGTGGTTAACTAGATGTGACTTCCTGCAACTTGGAAAATGAAACGACATTATCCATCAGGAGCTGAAAAACGGAAAAAGAAGAAAATAGAGGAGGAGAAGCTTTCCAGTAGCACAGGTGAAATGTGCCACTTGTATATTCTTATGATTACAGTTCAGGCAACTAGGTTAGGTAGACCATCAAGCTAGGCAAGTGCTCAGGAATCGTGTAGAGTAAGCTAGTCTCTGTAATATTTATAATATTTCGAAATGTGAAATTTAATGGATCACATCACCTCAAATTCTGTTCACACAGATCAATTATCAAACAAGATAAGAAAGAGTATTTTAGCAAAATCTAACAGAATACGTAATGTTATGTTCTTCTCAGGAGCACAACTGAAATATTTGGAAAAGCCATCCTCAGCAAAGCCTGATGAGCATCATGAGCCAACAGCAGGAATTCTCTATGCAACCTCAAACACCAGTAGAAGTACAGCCTGATGAACCAACAAGTGGCCCATCTTCTGTTCAGCTTCAAACATCACACACAGGCATTTCTACTGAGCAACAAGAACCAAGACCTGCTCCACCGCTTGATTCGGATGACTGACCAGTTGTCCTGTCAAATGCCTTGAAGACAGATCTGGTGTCTCGAGGACCATTTCAAATCAGTCCAGATTTCACATTCCCTAAAAGAGAGGACGGTAGAAGCTTTCATCACCATTACATGTACAGAACATTGATTAATGGAGAAAAAATAAAGCGAAGCTGGCTGATGTACTCTAGAAGGAATGATGAAGGAATGGTAGGATCTTATCGCTTTCAGATTTGTACAGTAGTATGGTATGACATTCTTCATGTAGTTAACCATGTGAGCAAACTTCTGCAGTCTCCTACAATGCAGTTTGATGTGGCAGTCAACCTCCTCAAAAAAACAAAAGACTCACTCACCAACTACAGAAACACAGGTTTCGTTGCAGCACAAGTCGTAGCTAGGGACATATGTGAGGAAATGAATGTGGAGGCTGTGCTGAAGGAGAAGAGGCTCAGATCCACAAAAAAGCACTTTGCTTACGAAGCTCCTGACGAACCATTTACAGAAGCCTTAAAGAGGCTGGAAGTCAAATTTTTCAATGTGGTGGTGGATTGTGCCATCGGGTCAATAAATGAGAGATTCAAAACATTAGATGATGTGAGGGACATATTTGGGGTTCTCCTAAACTTCACAATGAACAAGGAAAACTTGTCCTGCAAGTGTGAAAAGCTCTCTAAGATACTGAGCTCTGGAGCTGACTCTGACATTGATGGAAGAGAACTGGCCCTCGAAATTAAGAACTTGCCGACTTTACCTTCACACAACATGACTGCATTGGAGCTTCTCTCCTTCATTCATCAGAAGCAACTGGAGGAACTATACCCCAATCTCTGGGTTGCACTAAGAATTGCCTGCACTCTACCTGTAACAGTAGCGTCAGCCGAGAGGAGCTTCTCTAAGATGAAGCTAATCAAGAACTACCTCAGATCATCAATGGGGCAGGATCGCCTCAGTGGCCTTGGCATCATAAGCATCAACCAGGACGTTGGCAGGGAGATTTCATATGATGATGTTATTGATGATTTCGCCCAGAAAAAATATAGGAAGCAAAAATTTTGAAGATACAAACTGTTCTGTATAACTGTTAGCTATTAGACGATTGTATCGTAGAGTTAGTAATTGTTTGGTAGTTGATAATTGCATTATTTTTTTATACATAGTTCTGTGTCATTTATTCTAAATAATGTTTAAGCTAATTTTCAGGAATTTCATGAAGAGTATTTTTTCTGTTTGTCTTCTGAAAGTAAATATTTGTTGTTTTGGACATAAATGTTTCATTAAAATTGTTTCATAATTGTTTTTTATTAACACAGCCATTTTTTGTATGTGTGTGCTGAGGTGATGTAGTAAGGCGTGAGTTGGTGGATGGAAGGGTGGCGCCTCAAATGGGTATACTGCTTAGGGCCCCCTAATGGCTAGAAACGGCCCTGCGATCAGCCCACCCTGATTGAGCAAGCCGGCGGCACGCAGGTAACCGATCGCCCTCTCCGGAGTGGACCAGAGGTTCAGCGCACTAGTGATGTTGTGTTGTGTTCTATGTTGCTGCTAGAGCGGTACAGTCTGTCATAATGTGTTCAGTTGTTTGTGGTGTCTCCTGACACAGGTGGCAGGTGTCGTCTGTGTTGTCCAGTCTGTGTTTATATGTCTGTAAGTTGGGGTGATGTCCACA
The DNA here is from genome assembly GCA_023014485.1 of Bathynomus jamesi. Classification (NCBI taxonomy): domain Eukaryota; kingdom Metazoa; phylum Arthropoda; class Malacostraca; order Isopoda; family Cirolanidae; genus Bathynomus; species Bathynomus jamesi. The sequence goes on from JAJOZX010001044.1 coordinate 816,888, forward strand.
TCGGAATCGTGCTAAGTTAATTCGATCCGATCTGCTCAGGCTGGTCTCTCTGTAAATGGGTGGCGGCTTCGCACCTAGGACCGCATTCGGACCGAGTCGTGTCAGTGCTTTGTGGATTAGGTGTGTGTGTGTGTTTTCTGTACTGTGTGATGTCTGTGGGGCGTGGTATGGAATGGAGTATTTGGTTATAATGTCTTTCTGGTGTTACCTTAATGGTGCGAGGTGTTGGTGCATGATTGTACATGTAGTGGCAAGGGTGTTGTGGTTAGTTGTCGCTGCTGCCATGAATTGTGTTCCCCTCATGTTCTATTAGTGTTGTTTGAGTACATCCTGTAATGATACGAAGTGCGTTGTTTTGTATTGTCTGTAAGGTGTTTATGTGTGTGTTTGAGATAATGGGTGCCCAGCATGGGCTAGCATAGTCCATAACTGAGCGAATATATTGTTTGTATATGAGTGATGTTGTTTCCTACTGGTGTCCAAAGTTTGTGCCTGTTAGTACCCTAAGCGTGTTAAGTCTTGACGTACATTTGTTTTTAATGCCTGAATGTGGTTTGCAAAAGATAATGATGGGTTGTATGTGACCCCAAGTATTTTCGACCTGTGAGTGTGAGTGTAATCTGCGGAGTTATCTAGTGTTCTTTTGTGTTGCTTGTTAGCAAGATGATGGTTGATTTTGTGAGGGGCTACTTTGAGTCTATTGTGTGAGCCAGTCTTGTATACTGTTTATGTATGTTTGTAGGTTATTTGTAGCGGTGTCGATGTTGTTGTGGGTGGATGTTAGAGTGATGTCATCTGCATATGATGATAAGGTAAGCTTGTTATCTATGGGTGTTGGAATGTCATTCATGTATGTATAAGTTGAACAGTGTTGGTGAGAGAACAAGCCTTGAGGGACCCCGTTCGGAAAAAGAAATGTACATCTCGAATTCTGTTCAATTTCACAAAAAACAGATAGCAGATTCTGTAAAAACGCCTCAAAATACATCAAATAAATATTTTCTGGTATGTAATTTCATCTTTATTGTAATCTAACCTAGCCAACCTAGCTAACCTAACGTAAACTAACCCACGAAGTGTGTGAAGCAGTAAAAACGAGTTTTTAATATTACACCGTGATTTGCAAAAAATCCAAAGCTTTATCTTCGTCTGTGGCAACAAGACGAATTAATAATAGAGTCAATATATGAAAAAAATAGGCTGAATGTAAAAAAATTGCAACAAAAGCTTTTTTGCTGGATTTTGGTTTGTTAGGTCATACTGATGAACATACAAAAAGTCTATAGAAATCTGACCTCCAGAAAGTTATCATTTTCAAGATGGCCGCCAATACCTTAGAATGACTATAGTCAGTTACTATTTATCCTAGAATGATGATTTTGGTGTCTATACCTAGGTTTTAGGGGTCAAGGAATCACATAAAACCAATTGAAGTAAATAAAGTAATAAAATAATAAATAATAATAAATAATAATAATAAATAATATAATAAATAAAAATAAAAATATTAAAATAAAAAAATATTAAAAATATAAATTTTTAAATAATAAATAAAATAATAATAAATGAATAAAGTAATTAAAGTAAAACACTTAAACCAAAACTTTCTAATTTCGTGATCAGTTGGCAGCTGAAGCCATTGCCATGTAGCAATTACCTCGTCATCACAGATTGAATTATTCATTACTGTGATATGCACACTACACGACAGATGTAAGCAGACTGAAATTGAATCGTAATATCTGTTTAGCGCATGTAAATTAACATCGCATGTTTTTGTTGTATGCTCGTTCAGTGTGCGGTGGTGAAAATGTGGTCATGTCATGTGGTGAAAATGTTTTTGTGTTAACGTGTTTCATGACGTGTAACTAAGACAAGTAGACGCATCCATATTTTCGATTGATGAAATGTTTGTCAATTCAGTGTGATTAATATTCCTTTTCTTACTATTTCAGATCTTCAAGATGAGCAGGATCAGTGATAATCAGAAGGCTTGTCCACTTTGTCGTGAGGACATTGGAAAAAAGACATCGTTGTCATACGCGAAAAAGGGTGCTGCTGGTATCAGTGCAGCAAGTCTCCAGAGAAAGGATGACATTGTCGTTACTACTGGTTCCATTGTTCATTCAAAGTGTCACAAAGCGTACATAAATCCGAGTGACAAAAAATTATTTAACAAAGCAATGCCAACCCGGCCCATCTAAAGCAACCAAGAGGACCGCACGCAGTAGTACAGGGCCATATGATAGCCGAACGGACTGTTTGTTCTGTACTTGTAAAGTTTTGAAACCAGGCTCAAAAGAACGAGGCAGTTCATCGTTAGATTGGAGTTACGTCAAGACTGATACGTTTTCAAGGAGCATTATTGAAAGTAGCAACACTCAAGGTGATGATTGGGCGGTGGAGGTGAAAGGTCGCATAGAGTATTATGGGGGTGATTTACATGCGGCAGATTGCGTATATCATTCATGCTGTGTGAACTTTCGCATTGGACGAGGCATACCACAACAATATCCCTCACAACCACCAGAAAAACGGAGAAAAGTTGGTCGACCAAAAGCTGCTGATCAGGACCAAGCATTTCTAAAAACATGTGTGTATTTAGAGACTAATGATGAGGAACAATTAACTATCGCAAGCCTCACGAACAAACTGGGGGGTTCCTATTGGAGGAAGAATCGTCTCCTTATGGCAATCAGTATATGAAAGTCAGGCTAAAGGAACATTACGGGAACTCTGTATACATATCAGAATGTGAGGGGGCAGCGTGGAAACATAGTGACAATGCGTGAAAAGACTTCAAAAATCCTTTTGTCATATTTCAACAAAGCAAAGGACGGTGATGAAGAGTCACAAAAGAAAGCAATAATCGAAACTGCCGCTAGATTACTGAAAAATGACATCAAATCGGAGGTTCCGTCAGTGACAGACAGGTATCCTGACAAATCAGACCTAAAACTCAATTCAGCTTTGCAGTACCTCCCTGACTCCCTTCACACCATGCTAGAATTACTTTTTGTTGGAAAAGACACAAAGAAAGGTCGCAACCATCGGTCAATCCATCATTCAAGCAGTTCGACCTAGTGCTGTTATTTGCCCTTTGTTAGTATTATTTAAAATATGAAGTAATATTCAAAATATTTCGGCTCATCAATTTCTAAATTTCTTTAAAAAATATAAAACGTCAAATTTCACTAGAAATATTAAACCATAAAATGGAAACGCGTAACATCAGATTTCTAACAAACCGGGAAATTTGGGCATTCCAGTTTTTTCGGTTATCAAATTTGGTCCTGGCTTGCCAGTGTTCAGTGCTTTCAAAGATTTCAAAGTTTCAAAGTTTTCAAGTTTTAAGTCAATTTAGTGTTACAATATATTTGAAGTTTATTTTGTTAATTCTAACTAGGTTTAGTCAAAAACTATAACAAAGACCTGTGATAAGCTCAATAGTTTATCAACAGCTTACAAGCTGTTGTTGTGTTTTGTTTCCAGGTGTCAGGCTTATTTATTGGTTTCCTTTTGTTAAATTTAAATTTCAGATTTTCAGGTTTATTGTTATTTAGGTTTGAGCCTGGATTGGTGAGTCCAGTATAACTTGTTCACTTTTTTCAGGTTCGCAGATGTTCAGATGCACCATATGCATAGATCGCGAATCCTCATTGACACTCTTTATAGTCTAGACTCTAGAATCTGGCCCAGAGTTCGTATAAATTTCTGGGTGCAGAGGTTTTGACGACTGATCTAGATTAATTTTGGGGCGCAGAATCCAAATTTTTCTATGCCATCTGCCATCGCACCAAATTGGTGCGAAAGTGGTTAAAATGGCAAAAAATTGCAAAATTTTATCAGTTTTTCATATTTTTGTCATATTCTTGATTTGAAAAATTTTTTGAGGGCAATTTTTTGTTTGAGAATCTGTTTTTGTAACATACTGCTGCCCGAACCAAGAAAACTGACAAAAATGTAAAAAAATAACAGCAAAAATAGTAAAAAATTAAGTAAATATTGTCAAAAAATTGCAAAAATGAAATTTTTGGCTATTTTGGTGCATAAACTAGCTCTAACCAATCATATCGAATTAAATAGTCAAGACATTAGATATTAATAGCTCTGCAAGAATTTATTAAAACAAAGTATGCACAAATGTCTAAATTTCGGGTATAAATCGATAAAAATGGTTGTAAAATACTTGAAAAAAATACCAAAATATAAAAAAATAGTACTAGTTTTGTTATTCTTAGGCTTGCATGTTGTAAAATGCTTGAACTTCTTATAGAATCGATCTATTTGATTTCTTTAGAGTAACTAAGTCATTTATTGTGTTTCAGGTTTAGTATTGGTAGTAGCTACAAATTGAGGATCCCTGTATTCATTATGTGATTCAACAGCTGATAGATCATGGTAAGTAATAATCGAATTGAATATTTAAAACATAAATATAAAGACCAATGTGTTACAAATTAATTTTTATATGTATAGAATAGAACCAGTTTATTATAATTGCAATTGCAAGAAGTCTTAGTATATTTTATTTTTTCAGGATGTATGTCAACTTGTGCCAGAAAAGAAGCATAGCTCAAACCTTGGTAAATGTATCTTGTGCCAGAAGAGCAAAAGCCCAAGTGGAGAGAAATATTTGAGCAGCGGAGAACATGGAATAAAAAATTTGCTTCAGTTGGCTTCTGCGTACCCAAATGATGACAGAAGCAAGCGTTTGAAAGCTCTTACTGAGAGTCAGACTCCTTATATCCAGTATCACAGCACTTCGTGCTATGCAACATATAAAAAGTTCGTTGAACGTAGCCAGAAGTCTAAAAATGCTGAATCTGAACCCTCCGATTCCTCCTTAGGGGAAGCATTAACTCCTCCAGAAAATAGTTCATACAAAAGGATTAAAACAGCATATCAAGGATATGAAAGTGTGTATTTTTTGTGGTTCAGCTCGAGTCAAATTGAAAGGTGGAAACATTGACCATGATTTGTTTCGGATATGTACTCCAGGTCGTGCCCAAAAGTTATTGAGTTATGCTCACTTGTTCCAAGACGATGTTTTTACCAGAGTAGCGATGTTGAACGAATACAAAGATGTATTCGCTGCAGATGTATTCTACCTTAATAATTGTATAAAGAAGCATTTTGCAGCCTATGATCGCAGAATAGAGACGATTTTGGAAAACATACAGCAAGATGAAGTTATGGGTTCTACTGACATGGTTCAAGAAGCGTTTAATGATGTAGTCTCCAAAATAGACTTCACAAGCTGTGGATACAGTCTCACCTACTTGAGACAAGAGATCAATAAAAAGCTGAACCAGGATGAATCTATCAGTAACTATTTGGTTAAAAGCCTGCTTAAAGACAAATTTAAGGACACCATTTATTTTACATATCCTAGCAACAAACGAAAATCCCAGATGGTTTATTCTGTCCAGATTGAGAGTGCAAGAATTGTTGAAACTTTGCGGAAATCATCTGTCGAAAACGTTGCTAAGGACCTAAGGAAAGAGTTAAAAACTTAGTTTTGGTTTACGCTGTAGCTATTGTGATCCAAACGATCTTGATCTAGCCTTAAAACGCTTCCAAAATGAACGTCCTCCAATATGGATGGAATTTCTTCAGCATTTGTTATCCACCCGGAATGTATCAGATAGCAACAATCAGTTGATGCTGAAGTGTGACACTATCTTCCAGATATTGTTTTACATCCTTCATAATGGTTTGGAGCCCACTCCATTGCATGTCGGATTTGCTCAAACGATACATAACCTGTCACAGTCTAAAGATCTTATTGAAATTGCAAACAAACGGAGCATTTGTGTAGGATATCAAGAAGTTCGCAAAATAAATTTTGCACTAGCAAAACGTACAATATCTTTGTGGTTCACATAGAGTTCCAGTTCCCCCAGTATTTGATTAAAACCATCCAATTCAAGCAGCAATGGATAATTTTGACACCTTGGAAAATACCTTGTCTGGAATTGGTTCGACACATGATACGGTGCTAGTTTTATTCCAAAATGCTCCATTAAGCTCTGCACCAACACAACAGCATACTAATAAGATCAGTGAAGCTCCAGAGTCAACCCTCCGGCTTGGCAAGTTACAAAGCGTTCTTCCTTGCCAAGAAATTATCTCGATTGGACCAAGACATGAACGAGGTACAATAAGTCAAGATTTCCAAGTCTCTGAATACAAGGCAAACGATCATTTACTAGAGACTGTTAATCTCGACCATTTCCTGTGGTTTGTGATGCGATACAAACATAGAACAACCACAATACATGGCTCTTCCACTAACTCAAATACTGATAATGATGACTTTGTTCCAAGCTTTGTTGCTGTCAAAAGCCCTTTTGTAGGAGATAGCTTGAAGCCTACAACTGTTGCGTTCACTCCCACACTGCCATACAAAGCAACTGAATTTGATACCATTTTTACAACAATGATTAACTTTCAGGACGTGCTTAAGCAGCAGAATAAGCCATACGGTGCACTGTGGTGTAATGAAGGAGTTTATGTTATTGCGAAGGAAATTCAGCTCCTGAAAAAAGATCTGTTCAGTAATTTTTTATCGGATTGGGTGGATTCCATTTTGAGAAGATTGCACTTGCTTGTATTGGATCTTATCTTCATATATCGGGAATTGAATCTGTTTTGGTTGAAAGCGAATGGTTCGGTCCAGACAGTAAAATCCGTTATGAATGGCAATCATTATGTGAGAGCCAAGCAAGGATTATCTCTCGTGCACGAAGCAATAACAAGCATTATGTTCGATGAGTTTTTGAGTGTCGATGAACACCGTAACTTATATCAAGATGCTGCAACTAAAATTTCAATTATGGTTGCAGAACAAGAGCAATGGGACGACCTTAAGTCTTCGATATATACTCTGTCTCAATCCTTTCAACAATATATAAAGCAGAGGTCTGATAGTAATGAAAACTTTCATTACTGGTATCATTTTACCAATAGATTGTATTCAATCATCAGAGATTTAACCTACTCAATGCGGGCAGGTGATTGGTCACTATTTCTTTCTTCCATACAGAGATCAATCCCACTTTTCTTCGCCTACAATAGAACCAACTACGCCAGATGGGCACCAATCTTCTTTGAGGATTGTTTAAACCTTGAGGTACATTTTCCTGATCTCCACAAATCATTCCTTAGTGGTGGTTTTGTAGTGAGGAGAACGACACGACAATGTAGTGGAGTTCCAATGGACCAGGCACTTGAGCAACATTATAATAAGCCTGCAAAAGTGTTCGGAGGATTAATTGGCTTTACTCGGAGAAAGGAAGCAGTGTCACTGTGGAATATTATTAAACATGAGAAGGACTTATATTCTTCACAAATGAGAGGTTCCGGCCAGTTTGAAAATCGTGACGAGTATGATATTCATCATGAATACTCCAAGAGCCATGCCTTATCGAGCTCCAGTAATGTCCAAGCTATTCAACAGTACATTTACAAAGTTGGAAACACATTGAGCAAAACATTAGATGGCAAACCATTCAGAAACATTGCTACTGGTGAAGAGGATAGAGGATACATATCACATTACTTGCCTGGATAGAGGAGATGTTGCTTACAAGAATTTCAAAACCGAACGGCCTGAGAAAAAAACAAACTTTGTTTGCAGCAATTAAGAAGCAAAAACCCGCAACAGCGAGGAACACTTCCAGAAAACGAAAGGAATATGACATTAAAAAAGAAACCATTGCAGCACTGAACTACATTGCATTCAGTTCATAAGCCATTTTTCTCTCTCTCTCTCTCTCTCTCTCTCTCGGTTGACTGCCAGTTCCGGTCGGAACGGGAGCTGCTTGGCGTCGATCTGAACGTGGGAGGGACGAACTATAGGTTAATCTTGGTGTACAGACCTCCGCATCTCCTCCTCGAGGAGGATACAGCCCTGTACACCGAACTCCGTAGCCTGCTAGGGGACAGGGTGTGTGTATTTTTAGGAGACTTCAACTGTCGCGGCATAAAGTGGGAAAACAGGACTGCTGATGCCGAAGGGAGGAGGCTAGTTGACTTTGCTGATGAGAACTTCCCCACTCAGTGGGTCAATGAGCCTACGCGAGGCGAAAGCGTTCTAGATTTAGTATTCACGACCGAAGACAACCTCGTCACTGGCCTCACCGTTGACGAATCGTTGGGCGGGAGTGATCACGGTCTGATTAGGTTCCGTGTGTGCGTCCCTCGGGTGAAGCGTAGTAACTCAAGAGGCAGTAAGCTCGATCTACGGCGGGTGGACTTTGTTAGCCTCCGGGATAGCGTAGGTGAGATGGGGTTAGAGGTCGGCGGCGATGTTGAGAGAGTGTGGAGTGCATTCCGGGACGAGTTTATGGTGCTGCAGTCTGCTGCCCATACCCTCAAAACCGGTCACCCCTGCTTCAACGCAGCCTAAGTGGTTCAATCGTGACATCGCTTCGGCTATCCGAAATAGGAAAGTAGCGTATAGAAGGGCGAAGGCCAATCGTTCCCATGAGAACACTGAAGCGTATGTCCGCCTGTGTAGGGAAGTGAAGGCGAAGGTTAGGCTAGCGAAACGTAACGAAGAACTACGGGTGGCAAGCCTCTGCAAGGGGAACCCTAAGGAGTTCTTCAGTTATGTTAATAGTAGAAAGCCCATTAGAAGCATGATAGGTCCGTTAAAGGACCGAAGCGGCGTTCTGCGGACCTCCGACGCGGACATCGCTAATGTGCTTAATGAATACTTTGCGGGAGTGTTCACCAGGGAGGACACCCGCGTCATCCCCGAGCCAGGCGTCAGGCACGAAGATACTGGCCTGGATAGTGTTCGATGTACCGCGACAGTCGTTGCCGATAGAATAGACAAACTGAACGCGTTTAAGGCTCCTGGGCCAGACCAGTTTCTCCCCAGAGTGTTGCGAGAAGTGCGCGACCAGGTGGCTCCCCACCTGGCTACGTACAGTCTTCAACAAATCGTTGGAGACGGGCCAGGTGCCTGGTGACTGAAGGGAAGCCAACGTGACCCCTATCTTTAAGAAAGGGGATCACGAAAGTCCAGGGAACTATCGTCCCATTAGTCTCACTTCAGTTGTAGGTAAATTATTAGAGGGGATAATAGCGGATAGAATCGTTGACCATTTGGATTCCTACAAGCTGCTTGGGGACTCCCAACATGGGTTTAGACGGCATAGGTCGTGTCTCACCAACTTGCTCGAGTTTTTCCACGTCATGTTGAGTGAGTATGATAAGAGTAGGGCGATTGTTATACTTTATCTCGACTTTCAGAAAGCCTTTGATAAGGTACCTCACCGCCGGCTAATGGCGAAAGTGCGCGCGCTGGGTATCGGTGGGGAAATAGGTAGGTGGATTGAAAACTGGCTGAAGAATAGGCGGCAGAGGGTTGTAATTAAAGGGGTTAGTTCGGGTTGGGCCTCGGTCACTAGTGGGGTTCCTCAGGGTCCCGTTTTTGAGCCACTGTTGTTTATAATTTACATAAATGATATCGACGGTGGCATCGTCAGTCGGATCGCCAAATTCGCTGATGACACCAAGCTTGGGGCCAATGTTGGGACGCCCGAAGCGATCGAGGAACTGCGTGCGGACCTAGGTAGGATAGGAGAGTGGTCCGAAAAATGGCAAATGCCGTTTAACTTGGATAAATGCAAAGTGATGCACATTGGCTACGCCAATCCCAAGTCGGACTACTCGATGTTGGGGAACAATATCGAGGCGACTGATTTGGAAAAGGACTTGGGTGTGCTAATCAGCGGCGACCTTAAGTTTACCAAACAGTGCGTAGAGGTGGAAAAGAAAGCCCAGAAGCTATTGGGTTATATCAGGAGGCAATTTCAGTTTCGGAACAAGGAGATTGTGCTCTCTCTGTACAATTCCCTGGTTCGGCCGCACCTGGAGTATGCAGTACAGTTCTGGTCGCCAACCCTTAGGAAAGATATTGAGAGGCTGGAGCGAGTGCAGGCGAGGGCCACAAAGTTAATCCCTTCCGTTAGGCATATGGGCTACAATCGACGGTTACGCGCCATGAACTTGTTTTCGCTGGAAACTCGGAGGCTGCGCGGTCAACTGATCGAGGTTTTCAAGCTCTTACGCGGGTTCAACGATGTCGATTTTAGAAGCATGTTTAGTTTAAATGATAACCCAACTCGCAACAATGGTTGGAAGTTGGATTTGAAACGGTTTAGGACTAGTGTGTGTGGGAATTACTTTACCTATAAGATCTGTGACACGTGGAACAGGTTACCTTCAGAAGTTGTGAACAGTTCCTCTGTGGATCAGTTCAAGAAAAGGTTAGATCAAATCTTGCACACTATTTGAGGGTGTAGAAAATTTTCCGTGGCACCCGTTGCCATTGGTACCTCCTCGGTATGGGCCGCAAGGCCTTTTGAGGTACTTCTTTTCCTTGTAACTCCTTGTAACTCTCTCTCTCTCTCTCTCTCTCCCTCTCTCCTCTTTTCGACTTTCTTTATTTTTTCCTTTTTCGCAATTCCTTTTTTTAAATTTTATTTTAAGAATTATATGCACAAAATTATTATTTTTTTCGGCCATACGTATGTGGAACGTTAAAACAAAATTTAATGGTAATTAAACTCTACTTATTTTTGTGAATTGTGATATAATTCACTGAATGTAGCAATGTAACGTGTGGATAATGTATTCATTCCAAATTTTAAGTCATGGCCATCATAATTCATTGTCTGTCTCAATATTAGCAAATTCATTGTTATCTTTAGTTCGTAATTATAAGTTTAGGTTTTAAGTCCATGCATTATTTTAAAATTAATATGCATTCTTTTTTTTTTCAAAAGAATTTTATTAAGAATTATCATCATCGTACATTCATAAATGGAATAATCATTCCCTGCAAAAACATTTGACGGTTTGATGGTTCAAACATATTTATTAGACATTTTGTTAATATAATTTCCACATTAATCATTGCCCTAACTATCGGTGGAATAGTGAAATACAATACTACTATTCACTACCGTTTTTAGGCATGGACCAACTGGGCACTGGCACAGGGCCCCATGGTTTGAGCCCCTCCTAAATATTTTTCGCCAATTTGTTAATTTGTTGAATCTGAACTAAAGTGTTTGTTTGTTTGTTGTTTGTTTGTGTCTTGATAGCCTATCAGAAGTTTTCATATGTTCTTTCGGAGTTTGCAATGAATCTTTGGGATTTGCTTGACTTACAGTAGTAGGCATAAGGCAGTGATGTGCCTGAAGTGGTAAAGTAAACTGTAACTCCATTGTTGATGTCAAAGTGAGGGTATGAAAGTTTTCATATGAACAGCTGATAGAAAGCAATCATGTGTGATTATTGTGATACCAAATCTTGAGGGAAAAATTAGTGAAACATTTTATTGAGGTGTTAAGGACCCCAGCAGCAGCTTACTGAAGTGATAGTAAAAATTAGTTTCTGTTATACGGTTATACCATGTAATTAACCTAATATATAATTTTACAAACCGGAATTTTGTTCTATTATTTCCCAGATAAGTAGGTATGTAAGTATAGAGGAGGGGGCCTCTCTCTGAAGGAGTACCCACGGCTCCAGATAGCCTGGAAACGGCACTGACTACATTGTAAGTATAATCTATTTACAGATATCACATCTGGATATTATTTAATTATTTAAATTAATTTATTACTTAAATATCACTGATTTCACATCTGGTGAGAACCTTCATGCTGTCAAACGTATTTTGAGGAATGCTCATGATATACTGTGCATATATATTGTATATATTTTCTTACGGATTATGGAATAATTTCTGAAATTATTTATCACTTTCACAGAAAAGTGGGTTACAGATTGTGAATTGTCCAATCAACTGGGACCATGTTGTATTTCTTCCACTTGGTTCATCTTAGTTTTGTTTCCGCCTGACTTGTTCATTCTGACGAAGGTCAAGCTTGTTGCTCCACCTTAGACCTACAGCTTAATGTTGAATCCGAACTAAGACCAACCACGGGTAGTCAGAAATTACAAAGCCCTCGCCATGACTTGATCTCACAACCTTCCGGTCAGCAGCCCAACTTAGGATGTCCATACGTCCCGGTTTCCATATTTTAAGAGTTATTAATTATATACTATGCGAATGTGAAACTATAAGGTGTGTATTATTATATTTAATATTCATTTACCCCTGTTAAAAAGTGTTTTCAAAATAAGCCTATAGGCTATAGGGCATAGATCCGCCCCTGGGGTCCCGGCTTTTCCAAGCATAAATCTTGACACCCTAGCCCAGCGTCTTAACCATTTATCTACCACCAGTTTTATTGTATGGAAGGATCAGTGGTGTAGTGCTGTGGGAACGCGTGGGAACGGCGTTCCCTTACTTTTTTTGGTAGACGGAACGGCGTTCCCTCACTATTTCAAATAAATCCGAACTTACAAATCTCTAACGTCATGAAATTTTAATTCCCACCCCTAGAAGAAATATGAGAAAGAATCATTAACTGTTTCATTTCTTTTAGCTTCGACTGAGGCAATGCTAGCCTATAAAGATCTGGTGAAACAGTCACCACGGCGTACCAGTTGTTAACTTTTTTTTAGTTAATCATTCCAGTTGTTAGCTATTTTTATTGATCGTACTGGATGTCGTATATCTAATGACACTGGAAATACTGCATCTTCAACCTTGGAATATATCCTAATATCCAGTGCATATGACCTCAAAATATCCCTGAAATTGGTCAGATTTCAAAAGATTTCCCGGGGGCTTACAGTGCCCCCGGACCCCCAGCTGTATGGGCTCGCCGCGCTCGCCATTGTCCCCCCCGCATCTGAGTAACACTTTCAAAATGCGTTCCCTCACTTCTTTATTTAGCACTACACCACTGGGAAGGATGAACAGCTGGCCTTGTTGCGCGGCGCCTGTCGTCACCAGAAATCGACCGCGTGGCCGTTGGATTCGTAATCAGTGATTAAGGCAGTGATGCTTAATTATGCAGAAGTACCAGATGAATCGAAAAAAGCTAATGTAGTACTCATTTACAAAAAGGGTACAACATGGATTTAGATCGGGAAGGTCTTGTTTGTCTAATCTCTTAGATTTTTTAGAATTTGTAACTGATCAGGTAGATAATGGAAATGATGTACATGTTATTTATTTGGATTTTAGTAAAGCATTTGAGAAGGTTCCACATAGGAGACTTCTATATAAATTAAGAGCTCATGGTATATTGGGGTCAGTTTTAAATTAGGTAGAAAAATAGAAGACAGAACAGAGGGTAATTCTAAATGGTCATGAATCTGGGTGGCAGAAAGTGAAAAGTGGGGTACCACAGGCAGGGCCGGCTTAAGGGGCGAGTCAACGTGGCACTGGCTCAGGGCGCTGAAGTTTAGGGGGCGCCAAAAATCGGAAGAACAACAGGATAAAAGAGACAAAATATCGCTATCAATCAACAAGAAACAAGTGAACAGTTTAAAAAAGGAATTTTACATAGAAAATTAGGGCGCGGGAGGTGAGGGAGGGGAGAGGTGTGGCCGTGGGAGGAGGGAAATGTAAACAATGGCTAAAACTTATCTCCGTTCCACGATGAAACAAGATCGGTTGGATGCGTTGGCAACCATATCAATTGAACATGCCATCACTAAGGATTTAGATCTGGATGAAATAATCCAAAGATTTGCAGCTGCTAAGGCCCGAAAAGTTACTCTTTGAAGCTGAAATTTTAAGGAGTATGTATTTTGTTAATGGTTATTGAATTCAAATTAATAAAATATATTTTTTATTTTAAGATTTTAATAAAATGTACTGAATGAAATAAACAATGAAATTATATAAAAAATGTCATTTTTTATAAACAAACCTTTATATAAAAAATGGGGTGGGGGCGGGCGCCAAAGCAAAATTGGCTCAGGGCGCCACAACCCTTTGAGCCGGCCCTGACCACAGGGAACCACAGGGATCAGTTTTAGGTCCATTACTCTTTATTTTATATCTCAATGATTTGGAGAAAGGAGTAGGTTGTAAAATTTCTAAATTTGCAGATGATACAAAAGTAGTTGCTCCAGTTACAAATATGGAAAATTCTTATAAATTGCAAAAGGATCTTGATAGATTAGTTGCTTGGGCTAGTAAATGGCAGATGGAATTCAATGTTCAAAAATGCAAGGTCATGCATTTTGGTAGAAATAATGAAAACTTTAGTTATGAGATGCAAGGGAACTGGTTGGAGGATGTTAGAAAGGAAAAGGATCTTGGCATTATAGTTTGTAGTTATCTAAAATTTTCTAAGCAGTGCTTAGACGCTAGGAATAAAGTAAATAAAATGTTAGGTATTATTAAGAGGAATGTTAGTTACAAGAGTAAGGAAGTCATCTGTAAATTATATAATTCTTATGTTAGGCCTCACTTAGAATACTGCATTCAAGCTTGGTCCCTTCACCTTAGACGTGATATTGATATACTTGAAGGCAGGGCCGCCAAGAGGGCGGGGAAACCGGGTTAAATCCCCGGGGCCCGGAAAGAGGCGGGATAAAATCTAAAAATATTAATAAAGCAATTGATTAAATAACAGAGAGGAAATATAATTAATGAACATACATTTTATAGAGATTATCATACTGTATGTTTTGAATAGTGACTTGGACATATAATCAGTTTGCTTGTTATGTACACAAAAACATTCATAATAAAATACTGAGTAAACAGGGTGGCCATATACTAATTCTTCCCCGGGGCACGTGGCAGCTCTCGCCGGCCCTGCTTGAAGGTGTGCAGCGTAGGGCAACCACCCTTATCCCGAACCTAAGAAGATTGGAATACAGGGATAGATTAAAGGAATTAGGTATGTTTAGTTTTGAGAGACGTTGTATGAGGGGAGATATGATACAGATTACAGATGTTCAAAATGTTTTCAGGTTTGGACAATTTAGATGTACATAACTTTTTCTCACTAGATACTGATGGCATAACCCGTGGGCATAATAAGGAAATTAAAAGACAGACTTGTAGACTTGATCTACGAAAATACTTCTTCAGTCATAGAGTAGTAGATTTTTGAAATGACTTGCCATATGTTGTGGTAAATAGTAGCTCATTACGCAGTGGCGGCTCGTGACTAAAAATTCTAGGGGTGCTGTCTCTAAGAATGGGTTGAAATAATTACTGAAATAAAAGGATGAGCATTGAGCAATGAATAAAAGTTTCAAAAGTTATTGAAAAAGTTATTCAGTGAGCTCATCCTTATATTGTTCTTGATTATTTCAATTGTAAATAAAAAATTTAGGGGTACTGCAGTTCCGCAGTGCCTACCGACGAGCCGCCACTGTCATTAGTTAATTTTAAGAAAAAATTTACACACTTTCATGAGTGAAAGAGATAGTTTGTAGATTGTATATAGTGTATATTCTTGCTTCAGTTATATAGGTACTATGGTGGTAGTAAATATTTGTATATTAATTAGCTGACTTGAGTTTGACATCCATCTTGCAAGATTTTATTATCATTAAAAAATGTAGGTCATGACTTGGATTACCTCGATAGGCCCGAGTGGCTTCATGTTTTCCAAATGAAATGTAACGAAATGTAACCACTGCACCACCACCTGACTAATCAGAGCAGAGGAAAGAAAATATTCTTATACCTAAAGTCCGGTACTATTTATAAGTATGCGATTTTATATTTTATATGACTTTGACATTGCTTTAAAAAGTTCATTGTACTTCAAATGTAATGTTTGGGGTTTTATAGCTAGAATACATACTGTATACAAACTTTACATTGCTTAATTAATTTCTTATACTCTTAAAAATATAGACCTGCCATTTATTGCAGCATTTCAATTCAGAAAAAGTTGACAAAGAAATAATAGTGAAATATAAAACCAGTTTTAATTTGGCAACACTCAAGATAGTTAGCTCCACTGAGCAGGGTTGCCAGATTGGGCGACTTTTCGCAAATGAGGCTACTTCTGAAGACCTGTGCTATCAACATTTATGATTTTGCGATTTTGCGAATTTTGTGCTACTTCCCCCCACAACTTCGCGACATTGGGCTATTTTCAGAAATTTTATGTAAGTGTACAAATATTTGTTATACGATGAACCCTTTCTTTCTTAATGTGTAATTTTTTGAAGCGACAATGCAAAACCCCGAAATTATGAATAATAGACCACTAATATAATGCAGAAAACATTCTATTTCACCTGAATTTAATATTAAACCTTATGCATTAGGACATAGAGTTCAAATAACTGATCTCCGACTTAATTTTCTTTCGATTTTGGACCTTATGTAAGTAAAATCTTTCTTTGAATTCGTATTTGGATTACAGGAAAATATTGCATAATTAAGTGATACAATGTTTAAATGAATTATTTATGCGATATTTTTCCCGTAAATATTCATAGAATAATAATTAATAACGTAACTGACGCTAACCATGATGCGATATAACGTTTGAAAACGTTTCTGAACGTGTTCCGCGGGCCCGCCACCATGGCGCAGTCATCGCCGCCATGCGTAAACACGTTTTAATATGTATAACAAGGGAATAAATGGATTAACATTAATAACGTATTTTCGGATTTCATTTAGGCTTTAATGTCACCGTTTGTCGCGTGTGAGAGTGATGTGTCAGTAATCGATTTTTTTTTTTTTGCTCTGTGTTTATGCGGATTGTATAAGTTTCAAGCAAATTATAATTTTTTTATATTTATTTTGTCATGTATGCCCATGTGTCTAAGTGGAAAAAGTATAACAAAACTTTTCAAAATATAGTTGGCTTAAAATCCCTTCATTTCAAAACTGGCTTGAGGAAGTAAAGACAGATGGGACAAAGGCTTACTGCAAGTTATGTAAAACTGAATTGAGAGCACATAAAACAGACTTAGGAAAGCATAAATATAAAACCAGTTTTAATTTGGCAACACTCAAGATAGTTAGCTCCACTGAGCAGGGTTGCCAGATTGGGCGACTTTTCGCAAATGAGGCTACTTCTGAGGACCTGTGCTATCAACATTTATGATTTTGCGATTTTTGTGCTACTTCCCCCCACAACTTCGCGACATTGGGCTATTTTCAGAAATTTTATGTAAGTGTACAAATATTTGTTATACGATGAACCCTTTCTTTCTTAATGTGTAATTTTTTGAAGCGACAATGCAAAACCCCGAAATTATGAATAATAGACCACTAATATAATGTAGAAAACATTCTATTTTCACCTGAATTTAATATTAAACCTTATGCATTAGGACATAGAGTTCAAAATAACTGATCTCCGACTTAATTTTCTTTCGATTTTGGACCTTATGTAAGTAAAATCTTTCTTTGAATTCGTATTTGGATTACAGGAAAAATATTGCATAATTAAGTGATACAATGTTTAAATGAATTATTTATGCGATATTTTTCCCGTAAATATTCATAGAATAATAATTAATAACGTAACTGACGCTAACCATGATGCGATATAACGTTTGAAAACGTTTCTGAACGTGTTCCGCGGGCCCGCCACCATGGCGCCGTCATCGCCGCCATGCGTAAACACGTTTTAATATTTATAACAAGGGAATAAATGGATTAACATTAATAACGTATTTTCGGATTTCGTTTAGGCTTTAATGTCACCGTTTGTCGCGTGTGAGAGTGATGTGTCAGTAATCGATTTTTTTTTTTTTGCTCTGTGTTTATGCGGATTGTATAAGTTTCAAGCAAATTATAAGTTTTTTATATTTATTTTGTCATGCATGCCCATGATGTCTAAGTGGAAAAAGTATAACAAAACTTTTCAAAATATAGTTGGCTTAAAATCCCTTCATTTCAAAACTGGCTTGAGGAAGTAAAGACAGATGGGACAAAGGCTTACTGCAAGTTATGTAAAACTGAATTGAGAGCACATAAAACAGACTTAGGAAAGCATTGTGAATCTTTAAAACATAAGGAAAATTGCAAACTTATCCCGCCCCAAAACACCATAAAGCATGCGTTTGAACGAGTGAAAAATATAAGTAGATTAGAACTGAAACTTGCAGTATTTGTTGCTTGCCATTCCGCTATAAGGTCCATAGATCATTTAAGTGAATTATTTAAAAGTGATGTGCCATCAGGTTCAAAGCACGATACTTTACGTTTGCATAGAACAAAATGCACAGCATTAATAAAAAATGTAATTTCTCCTGAATTACTAAAAGAACAGTAACTGAAATTAACCGGTGCTCATTTTCTTTAATATTGGACGAATCAACAGACATTTCATGCGCTAAGCATTTATGCTTATGTGTTCGTTATTACAATGAAAAAGAAAGGAAAATCTCTTCACAATTTTTAGGCCTTATTCATGTCGTAGAAACAACTGCTGATGCATTGTACCAGCATATAAAGAGTTTTTCAATAAAATTGGTGTTAATTTAGGAAACTGCTTTGCAATTGGGACTGACGGAGCTTCCAATCTTTGCGGCATAAATCGTTCGCTTTTTACTTTAATGAAAGAAGATATACCTAACTTGATATTGGTTAAATGTATCTGCCATTCACTACATTTGGTTTGTTCGCATGCCTACGAAGAGTTACCATCAAATCTAGACTACATGACTCGAGAAACTTATAATTGGTTTCATCGTTCAGCACTAAGAAAAGAATCGTATATGGATATATACAAGACCATAAATGACGGAAAGGATCCACTACAGTTGATACCACTCTCATCAACCGGATGGCTTGCTAGAAGCAACTGCATTAAGAGGATTCTTAATCAATGGGAATCTTTAAACTCCATTTTCAGCTTGCTTCATCAACATGTGATAAATATGTTGCGAGAGAGCTTCACAAAATGTATTCAGATCCAGTAAATGAGCTATATTTTACATTTGTAATGCCCATTTTATCAGATTTTGAAAGAATCAATTTACTTTTTCAAAGTGAACACGCTGATCACAGTAAGTTGCTGAAGGAACTTGAAGATTTCACACTTTCCATGCTAAGAAGAATTATTTATCCACAAAATGTTAATATTGCAGTTGACATGACATATACATCTATTTTCCTACAGATTGAAAAAGTTGACTTTGGTCATGTCTTTTTAACTCAGCTAGCAAATAAATATAAATGTAAAGAAATCGCAGCAGAATCTCAAAAAGTCATCTTTAAAAGATGTCACGAATTTTTGAAATGTGCCTGTAAGGAACTTCTCAAACGTATCCCCACAAATTATGCATATTAAAATGAATCGAAAACATTTCACCAAGTAAATGCCTCAGTCACACTCGTCCTCCCTTTTCCGATCTTCCTTTGGATTTAGCTGACCAATCAAAATTAAATGCTCTAGAAAGTCAATGGAGGAAGCTACTTCACATTGATTGGAAGGATGTTTTTCCTTCCGGCATTCCAAATGATGGGCATTATTTTGGAGCCAGGCTTTTAACATTAAAGATGCTGCAGGAGAGCCTGTTTTAAAAGACATTTCTGTATTCGCATTAAAGCTATACAGCTTGCCAATAAGCAATGCAACTGTGGAACGAGTATTTTCAAGAGTTACATCAACAAAAACAAACTTAGGAATCGGATGGGTTTAGAACTTTTAGCTTCTGTACTTCGTATAAAATGATGCTTGAAGAAAAAAGCATTTGTTGTGTTAATTTTGAACCTTCGCCACCTATGCTTAAATATAATTCTGGCATTTACGAAAAGTCAGAAAAGACCTTTACAAGCCATGATGAAGGAGAAAAAGAAGACGACGAGCTATTGAATTCACTACAATTTTAAATAAAAACCGTAAGTAAATTTTATAGTATAATAAAATAATGAAATTGGGGTTGGGCTACTTTTTGCGACTTTTCGATACGTTCCTCGCTAATTTTGTTCAAAAGTATCTGGCAACTCTGCCACTGAGTCCACTCACCATTCTTCCAATTTCTTTGAATTCGGGACTCACGTTGGTTTGAATTCAGCTTAATTGTTGTTAGAAGGAGCTTGTTAATTTATATTAAAAGTAAGTGTTCGGTTATATTCCAATTTGTTGTTGATTCGTAAGTACAATATTATGTAGTAATTTTACCAATTTTTACTATTATTTATCGCATGATGATTAAAATATTTGGAGATTAATTTAGGCTATCCACAATGATGCATGAAATGAAATTATTGTATTTGTCAACGGTCTAGATCTAGGTTTGAATTAAAAGTTTTATTAGAAGTTTTGTGGTTAGGCCTATGGTTCACTAGTTTTAATAGATTAGCGTAAGTTTTAAGAATCCTTGTTGTAGACGTCTTTTTAAAGTTGCTCTAAAAAGGAGTTTCATTTAGATAATAGTCACTTGGTTGTCGGTTTAAGTTATTCATCAGATAAATTATCTACACAAAGCATGAAAAAAAGATTATCACCGAACTCGGCGACGCCCCGTAGCTGCATAATTATCGAATAATTTGGGACGCCAAAACAGGATATTGCTCCAAAGGGTTGGTGTACGAAGTAATTGGGTCCTAAATAACCAACTAACCTGGGTGAAAGTCACCCTGAATGCCTTAGCCTAGTATAAAATGGATGGATCACTGAAACTTGGTGTCCCTTAAACTTAATATTCATCACTTTCGCAGAGCCTATCACCTTGCAAAGCATGCATTCATCCACAATACCAACTCCTGTTTTCCTTTGTTACACACACACACACCCCTCGCAGAATATACACGCTGTCAATTTATTTCAATATACAGAAATTTGGATAGGCAACTTGTGAAAAATTACATGTGGATTGTAAATTTTGCAAGTGTATAACTTGGCCAAGACATGGGTAGGCCCACATGTAGGTTACTAGCCTTAAAGTAGTTTTGCAAATAGCTTACTGATAATTAGCAGACTAAATATTTCACAAAATTCTACATTATATAGGTACATAGTTTTGGTAATTATGCAGCTAAGGGGCGTTACTAATTTGTGACACTCCCCCCCCCCCCCCCCATGTTTTTTCATGCTCTGTTAGTAGATATTGTGAAATGGAATTATGAAAAAAAAACCAGTTTTAAAGTTTTTTGGATAAATAAGTTCCACTGCACAAAGCATGAAAAAGTAGTGGGGAAAAAAAAAGAATTTATCACCAAATAATGCAGGGAAAAAAAAAAATTACCAATTAAAGCAACCTAACCTAACCTGACTTATGTTGATCATGGTGGTGGTAGTGGCAAATTCAGTTTTTTTCACAATTTCCTTGAACTTCACCATAAAATATTTCTCTAGTATATAATTAATTGTAGTCCAATTATATATATATATATATATATATATATATATATTATATATATATATATATATATATTTCTAAAGTTGAAAATAGTATGTTTATAAAGCCATGACACCCCTTAGCTGCATAATAGCCAGTTGTTCAACCAACCAAAAATAAATGGTCCTAAATTATTTAATAGCATTAACTGTTACATTAAATTTTATTTGGAAAACATGAAGCCCCTTAAGCCTATCAAGGTGTAATCCAAGTCACAAGCTACATATGAAAATAAAAACCCACTCTAATAGACAGAGTTTATTTCCATGACAGTTTCGACGCCCACTGGCATCCTCCTCGGGTGGATACAGAAACACGAGGAGGATGCCAGTGGGTGTTGAAACTGTCGTGGAAATAAACTCTGTCTATTAGAGTGGGTTTTTATTTTCATATTTTGACCTTCACGTAGAAAAAAGTGAAGTTTTTTGCATTTATCACAAGCTACATTTTTTAATAAAAACAATCTTGCCAGATGTGAAACTCGTTAGCTGATTAATATACATATGTTAGTGTCACTCAGAGGTCCAGCCTTTTCAATGGTGCCTCTTTGTCTTCATCCTCTGTGCTATACTTTAACCATTTGATATATTTTCCAGAACTTATATATGTTTTTTGTGGTCTATATTTTTCTTCCTAAAGATAAACCCCCCAGTAATCTATCTGCCTTGAATGGCTGTTGTAATTTAATGGCTTTTACTCTCCTCCCTGTAGGCACTACATTCCAACAAGAAATGCTCCAGGTCTTTTTCATATGCACACATGAGGCATTTGGTGTCCTCTCCTATAAATCTATTTCTGTCATTGAGTTCTAAATTATTTGTTCTATATCTGTATAATATGGTTGAGGCTGGGGTATCATAATATATATCCTCCGTGTCCCCAATGTTTCTTTTCCATTTCCTATATTTTAAACTCCTTTCCATCCATATCTCTCCTCCTATCCCTCATTCTCCTTCATCCACTTCCCCTTGTTTCTTTTACTTTTCTAAATATTTCACCTACCAACCTGCCTGTGCCATTTTTCAAGATACTGTTTACATAGTTGAGCTTTCCTTTCATTATTCTTGTTCTCATCATTGATGCCCCTATTTCTCCCCTCAAACCAAATACAATAAAAAATATAAAAGTATTCCTGCAAAATTTATTAAACTAAGGCCAAGGGTGAAAATCTAAAATTTACGAATAACTTGTTCTTAGGAACAGAATTGCTTCTGCCAGATCCTCTTTCATTGAATTCCTTAAATCTGATTTAATTATTTTCAGTGCGGAAAACACTCTCCACACTGACCTGAGTAGGTGGCATGGCTGTTACTATCATAGCTGTCTCTTAAAATCTCTGGATATGCAGGGATGACCTCTTGTATTGTCAGTTTAGATGAGTGATCATATTTTTCCACTTCTTTTAGGCCATCAAAAAATCTTGCTTAAATTTCATTAGTTTAATATCAAAAGGTTGCCTATGCACGTTTAAGCGGTGATGCTTTGCTTTTGAGTGTTTAATTTTATCTAAATATTTTTGAGTTCTAAATTATTTGTTCTATATCTGTATAATATGGTTGAGGCTGGGGTATCATAATATATATCCTCCGTGTCCCCAATGTTTCTTTTCCATTTCCTATATTTTAAACTCCTTTCCATCCATATCTCTCCTCCTATCCCTCATTCTCCTTCATCCACTTCCCCTTGTTTCTTTTACTTTTCTAAATATTTCACCTACCAACCTGCCTGTGCCATTTTTCAAGATACTGTTTACATAGTTGAGCTTTCCTTTCATTATTCTTGTTCTCATCATTGATGCCCCTATTTCTCCCCTCAAACCACTATCAGCCATGCTTCTTCCTGCTGATAGTATTGTTCTGTATACTCCATTCTCATATTTCTGTAGCTGTTGAATGTGTTTTATTTAGTTCTATAATATTTGTTCCATATAGTATTGATGGCAGTGCCAAGCCTTACCTACAACCAGTTTGTTACAACTCTTCTATTACTGAGTAGGTTATGTTTGCCATTTTCTATGCCTTTTGGAAACAATTTTGTGTATTAACAGGGCTGTGGAGTTGGCACATAAAAAAACCAACTCCAACTCCTCAATTTTTTTTGTCTGACTTCTAAATCTGCTATGATGATAATTACACGAGGCATTTCATCACCACCAGGTGAATCATCAGGCTACTTTTTAAACCCATAACCTGCAAAGTTTGATTCTAATGGTTGTAGCAATGCCATTATGGCATAAAACAAAAAAAAAAAATTAAGTTTAAGACTGACAAAATAAAAATTTCATTAAATACAATAAAAAATATAAAAGTATTCCTGCAAAATTTATTAAACTAAGGCCAAGGGTGAAAATCTAAAATTTACGAATAACTTGTTCTTAGGAACAGAATTGCTTCTGCCAGATCCTCTTTCATTGAATTCCTTAAATCTGATTTAATTATTTTCAGTGCGGAAAACACTCTCCACACTGACCTGAGTAGGTGGCATGGCTGTTACTATCATAGCTGTCTCTTAAAATCTCTGGATATGCAGGGATGACCTCTTGTATTGTCAGTTTAGATGAGTGATCATATTTTTCCACTTCTTTTAGGCCATCAAAAAATCTTGCTTAAATTTCATTAGTTTAATATCAAAAGGTTGCCTATGCACATTTAAGCGGTGATGCTTTGCTTTTGAGTGTTTAATTTTATCTAAATATTTTTGAAAGTCTAATTCTTCATCATTTGAAGAGGATGAGAGGGACTTACTACTCATATCTTCATCCTGTGGTTCAGGATTTTCAGGTAATAGCCAATGTTCCCTCTAAGGTGTGCGCATGCACACGTGTTGTGTAACCCGCGCGCACAGCAAAATAAAATGTGCACAGGCTCAAGCATATCATGATTCACGACAGTAAATGAAGTAATTTAAAAAATATACAGTCACAAGGTCTGACCATTTGCATCACATACTTTATAGTCGCTCTTTTAAGTATTAACCCCTTCCACCCGACTTCGCTGAAGTCCGCGCAATTACGCAATACTGATTTTTTTTACTCTATGTATTTGCATTTTTTTTCTTTTATACATTAACGCATTGAATATAAATCTTCTTTCTTATTTTTGCATAAAAACGAATAGTAATTATCTCATAATTCATAAAAAATAAAATTATTTTTTATTTTATTCATATTTGTGAATGGATAAAATCATGTATTAATCTTGATCTATTTTAAATTGCTAAATGCTAAAAATTGTTTTGAGAAATGATAACTAAAATAGTCATTTTCAATTAATGTTATTTTATTTCTTTATTTTGTGGAATTTTATTTTACTATTTTTTTTTTATTCATATTTTTAGAATGGATAAAATGTTTGTTTTTAAGAATAAATAATATTGTAAACAGTTTTTTAATATCCATTTAATAGTACCGTAATGATCAAGCTATCACCTTTTGGAAATAATAATTAAGTAGGTATTTAATATTTATATATATTTCATTTTGAAGATAATAGCGCTCAGAAAAGTTTGCAAAATTTTTCAACATGAATCTAAATGTATGCACAACAAAAATTTCTTGCGCACCAGGACTAAAAAAAATTAGAGGGAACATTGGTAATAGCCCTTTTATGCGAATTGCAACCTCGCAGAGGGCCTCTTTTTTGCTTTAGCAATTTCTTTGGTCAACAAAATTTGGTTCATTGGATCTACGTAGACAGCAGCTAATAAGATCTCATTTTCCAGTAGCAGACCCTCTTTTCTTCATTGAGGATACAATTCCATCAGCAATTAATCCTCCAGTTTGGGATAGATGAAATAATAAATTTTTCCATTCCCATAGGAATGTACCATGAGTTAAATCCTCTGCTTGCAACTTTTTGGTGACAGTATAAGGGTGAGCAAGCAGAGCTTCTAATTGTGTAACCTCCCTCCATTGAATTTGTTAGTGAAACATTGGGATTATCAATGTCTTCTAGGAAGGGTTTTAGATCAAGCCAAACGCTTAATCATCATATATGTGCTCCCCCAGCGTGTCACTTGGTCTAAAATAGCTCCCTTTCCTGCACATCTCTGGATAATAGCATCAATTTTAGAGGTCCTGGCTACAGTGGCTTTTGAGAATCAGTTTCAGGAATGTCATCTTCATTAGCCACTTTTTCTTCAACTTTATTCAGCTTTTCTATCGTGCTTAGTATGTTTGAAGCATTATCTGTGACAATACATAGAATCTGCTCTTTCTTAATTACAAAGTCTTGTAAAACTTCCTCCACTAACTTCTGAAGATAGTTGCTGTCATGATGCGCCTCAGTGTCCTTTACTCCCAATGTCCGAGTTACTATTTTATTGTTTTCATCAACAAATCTAGCATTGATGGCAAAATAGTTAACTCTATGACGCGTGGCTGCATCCATTTTAATAAATATGAAGCATCCCTTAAGAGTTCTTTGAAGTTCTTCTTATTTGTGGCTTCTTCCACTATAATTTTTCTGATACTTTGTCTTTCCAGAGAAACTCCAAGTTTCTTGGCCATTTCTCCATTTAGGCCTAGAAAGACTGGTTATGAAAATAAAGTTAAGGCTACACCATTTCTTACCACCAGTTTGATGTGCTTCTTGAACTTTTCTGTGGTCATTGTTACAGTAACTTTGTCTGTAGTAAAGAATCTCGTAAGTGGTGCTTGTCATTCAGTAGATTTCTGATCTTTTGTTAACTTTGAAGTAGTTGGAAGGTTTTTATTACTCTCAATGACAACTTCTAAAATTTTGGGATGGAAATGCTGCAAATGTCTTCAAATTTGATGCTCTGGTTGGTGCATTTTAATCAGAGCCAGTAAAACCACTGATTTTTGCTTCACATAATTTTTCACCATCTATCATACACTGACACGACATGTTTCCCATCTGGTTATTGTAAAATATTAAAAAACTGCAGACTTTGTTGGAAGTGTCTTTGCCATTGTGAAAGGGGTTTTAGATTTGAAAGTTAAAAACTTATGAAATTTAGAAAGAACTCGAAATTAAATAAGCATTAAAAATAAAAAATTATCTTAAAAGAAAAAATGAATTAATGGCATTAGTGTCTGAAATGGAAAACAGTGTTTATTATTTAAGTAGTTTAACCACCATAGCTGCCAGTGATATCGCGCACAAAAACATATTTTATTAAAATTTATATTGAGGTTGGAGTTGGTACATTTTTACTGACTGACTCCAGCAGCACCAAAATTGACTTGACTCCACAGCCCTGTGTATTAATTGTTATGCCCAGATATTTTATTGAATCTACCACTTTAATTCCCTGTATCTGCTCTGGTGCTTCTTTTTTGTTGAATATCATAAAATTACTTATTTTTGTTAATCTCCAGGCCATATGTCCCTATTTGTATTACTTTCTTGATACTGTCACTTGCCTCATCTATTGACATTGATAGCTGGGTCATTTCATATCAATTCAGCCACTAGAGAACATGACCATCTCGTATTTTCATATTTGGTACATTAGTAGGTATGTGAGAACTGAAATTCCCCAAATTTTAGAGCTGGCCAACCTTTGGTTGCTGAGATACAGGGTCACAAAATTTGGACTTTTGACTTGATTTTTTTAGTCAAATTTCAAATTGCTGTAGCCACATAACTAATAAAGCTAGAGTTCTGATTCTAGTGTCATTTTGAAGCTCTTAAACTGTTTGTCATATCTCTTGTCATAAGCCTTTAAAATAAAAATAAAAAAAAAAATACCTTTGACCTTAACCCATTAATGCCCAATTTTTTTTTTTTCATATTTTGGCTTTTATTTTTGCCATTAGATATATATTAAACCCATTAATAGTGAAGTATAATTGAAATGACATGCAAGGCAATGAAAATTCAGGTGTCATTTTAAAAGGACAATGGGCAGATGCGAGTAAAGAAAACATAATTAAGCATGCTTTAAATTTTATTGAAAAATGTATCATAAAAGTAGAAATAATACTGCACTTTCATAAAATAAACTTTTATAACAAACAAAAGCTATATCTGAGAACTTAGGACATATAAACAGCTTGAACTAGGACTAAAAAAAATGTATAAAATCCTTATACAATGCCAATAAAAAAGTGAAAAAAATAAAGATAAAGAATCCTTTTACAATGAAAAAAGAAAATAAAAACAATCCTTTCACAGTGATTTATTTTGAATGGTATGGCTCAAAGCATGGGACACAGTGTTACATTACATTTGATACAAAAGCTTTTTGGTTTACCAGTACATGGCTTATTTTGACATCTTTGCTGATCCCTCCGTGCAATAATGTGGTTCAGTCCATCATATCTACTGTTACCCACACTGAGTTAATGGCTGTCCAATATTTTTTCTACCTGTGCTGATTTTTAGACAGATATTGCAATGCTTCTTTTGAATGTCAGAAGATCAACAGCATTTTCTCCAAAAAGATGCTTGTGAAGGAGCCAAGCATTTACTAAAGACATATCCACAACTCTGTTGAACAATGGCCAGTAACACTTCTTTCCCCTGATGCCAATAGAATGTTTTCCTATAAGCCAATCATGATGGTCTACACTACCCATATAGTTGTAGTTTTTCAGAGCATTTTGTTGTGGAACCTTTACTTTAGCTTTTTCATTTTTATCCCATCTAGCTACTTTATTCATAGGTTCAATAGTATAAAAATTTGTTCCTACAGTTACACATTTGTTGTCATGCCATTTCACAAACAAGATTTTGCCATTTACATCATAAAAGAAATGGCTACCATGCTTAGTCTTTTTCATGTCACTTGTTGATTTTAGAGGATGGTTTCCAATTCTGTTGTCCCTTATGGTTCCTGTTCACAAATTCATAGTTTGTAAATGAATTAGGAGATCCCTGCTTGTAAAGAATTTATCAAAGTATATTGCCATTGAGGAAGGAATTGCTGTTCTCAATCATGTTCAATACTACTCTGTATCCTAAATTGAAATCTGTCATTGATGTATCATTTGTTTTTCCACAGTACAAGTCAAAATTGTAGCAAAAACCTGAAGAACCACATACAGCCCATAATTTGTAACCAAATCTTATAGGCTTTCCATGAATGAACTGTTTCAGAATTGTGGCCATTTAGTAGTTTACAATCATTTCATCTACAGATATACTTTCTTTGAATACACTGAATTGCCTGAAGTTTTCTCTTATATCTAGAAGAGGTCTTACTTTGAAATGTTTATCATTATTTCTTTGAGCTAATGCAACATTGCTTTTATTTGAAGATATCTATTTCTAGCAAGAGCTCTCTTGAAATATCCACTCCTAAGTCTTCTGTCACCACTAGTGCCTTTCAGCAGGTAATTTATGGTAGTTCTGATAGAAGAAGCATACCAATAAAAGCTTTGTTCTTCTTGACAGAGAGAAAAAATTTTAATTTTTTGTTTCAGTTGTGTATCTGACACTTTTTTATGATGATCCTGTATGGCATCAGTGTGAGTTCAAATAATTCAACATTTGATTTTTGAACACAATACTGCTTCATTCTACTGAAACTTTCAATATGATCGCTCTTCCTGTTACCTATATTTGCATAGGTAGGGCTTTTTTGTCTCTTTAGGATTCACATCTGTTAGTCCATTTTTTTGTTTTTGAAGAGGATTTAGTTTTTTAGATGACATGTTTCTGCTTGTACGTTTAATTTCAAGACATTCTGGAATATCACTAATGTTTGCAATTCTATTGTCACTTGTTGCAGGTTTATCTTCATCTGACAAATTGTTGACTAATGGAGGAATTATAACTATTACTATCTTCTGTTATCATACATATTGCCTCTTCAATGTTAATAGCTTTTCGATGTATGGACATTATGGAAGCTGCAAAATTGAAGAATAAATTATATTCAGCAGTCTTCATATACAAACAAATTACACCATGTTATGAAAATTAATTTTGCTGGTTACATCTATCTGAGAATACGTCATTTATCTAAGATTGCACAATGTTGTGAATGCATTCAATAAAAACCTACTATTGCATCACATTTTGAAATCTTATTCTGAAGGGATGTAAAGGAGCAGATTGTAGATTATGTAGTGAATATCATATATTCTAAATTTAACCCTTTCAGTACCTGGAACCCTGTATTATGTCATTGAGCAAAACATGAAAATTGCATGCATCCTTTTCTTTAGTCCCACATAGAAAACAAAAATGCATGTGACATGACTAATTCATTTCTTATCTAAAATATATACTTATGATTCATAACTTCATAAGTGACCTGATTTTTATGAAGTCATCTGCCCATTGTCCTATTAAAAAGTGACAAAATGGGATATAGCAGAATATTTTGAAAGTAAAAATGTATCAATATATTAGTGTAATGACATAGTAATAAAGGTTTGAGCATCATCTCCTTATTCTAAAAAATGAGACCTTGGTGCAAGTCATTTTGTGATACAAGTTTCATCCCTAAAAAGCACTCAAAATGTTTCAAATAACTGTACAATTTTTGCCTTTTTTTAAAAATTTAAACTAAATTTATCTAGTTAATAATATAAAATGATTAATATGAAATTATTGATTTTGGCTAGAATAATAATCAATTTTTAAATGTCATTTTAATAGGACAATGGGTGTTAATGGGTTAAATAAAAAAATGTACCATCCCTGATTTTTTCAATTTTTTTTACAAATGTTCTTACCAATGTGAAACATGTTCCTAAATAGTTAGAAGTGGCCAGTGAAAAGTATGAGCAGGAAGTACTTTTAATTAAAACTAACTTTTAAATAAATCCAGGTCTTGAGTTTTTTGATTGATAGAAATCTCTTGCAGATTATCCATTAGTTTTGTGCCTGAAAATATATGGTTCCATTTATATATATATATATATATATATATATATATATATATATATATATATATATATAACCCCCTCCCCACGGCGGTCTTTCTGGGGTGGATCGCCCGCGGGCTCCTGCCTCCATGTGGCGAGGGGGGTCAGCCGCGGCTGGGGGCCCTGCCGGATCCCCGCCCGGTTGTGAAGTAGACTTTTAACATACCCTGCTATTCTACAGTCCCCTCTTTCCTGTCTTCCTCTCTTTCCCCTCTTCTTGCCCCCTGTTTTTTTTTTTTT
Source organism: Bathynomus jamesi (assembly GCA_023014485.1). Classification (NCBI taxonomy): domain Eukaryota; kingdom Metazoa; phylum Arthropoda; class Malacostraca; order Isopoda; family Cirolanidae; genus Bathynomus; species Bathynomus jamesi. The sequence continues at coordinate 847,195 of JAJOZX010001044.1, forward strand.
CTGCTTCTCTTCTCACTTCGTGGGCTGCCGGGGCTGATCGCTGGGGTCTCGCTCCCATGGTCGGGGCCGGACTAAGTTGGCTGGTAGGGTGCCCGGGCCTGGGACCCTGGGGGGCCTTGGTCTTTGCTGCTGGCGGGGGAGAACTCTCGATGCTGCAAGGGCCCCTTTTGAAATGGGGGTACCCGCATGGGACGAGGCACCCATCCCCCGCCGGCGTGCGCTTGGTCCCCTTGGGCCCCGGGTAATCGGTTCCCCGCGGCCCCGGGCGCGAAACAACAAAAAATACTGTTTATGGGTTCTATTACTAAACTTCACTCCCCTCTTGTTGACGACTCTGGCCCGCCCTTGGATTTGGATCAGACTACTACTTCTGGTCGTTCAGCGGCCTCTGCCTCCGCTGGATTGACCCTCAAGCCGTATGGCCCCCTCTCGTCCTCTGCGGTGTCTGGCTCTCGTGGCCGGACTCGTGGTGGCCGTAGGGCGGGGTCTTCGCGGCCCTTGTTCTCTCGCCCACTCTCGGTTACCGTTACACATGGACCTGTCTCTGCTGTCAATTTCTGTCCGGTGGACAGGTTCCTTGTTCTCCGCCCTTCCGCTGGCTCCCTTCCGGGCAACTCGGAACGGGTGTTTCAGCGCCTTAAGACGATAGGGGTTCCCTGTCGTTATGATATCCGCCCTCTGAGGGATGGGTCTCTTCTTTTGAAGTCCCGTTCTTCGGGGGTGACTGGGTCCCTTCTACAGTTGCAGGATGTCTTGGGTTGCAGAGTTTCTGTGACTCCCCATCCGCAATTGAATAGCTGTCAAGGCACCATTTTCGCTTCCCGTCTGCTGTCAATCCCGGTTGGCGAGTTGCAGGAGGATCTTGCCCCCCAGGGGGTAACGAAGGTCTTCCGCTTTTCGTCGCGCCGGGATGGTGCTCTTACCCCGTCCGCTCGTCTGCTCCTGACCTTTGACTCCCTTGTGCCTCCGGCCCAGGTGTTCTGGGGCATGGGTGATCGCCGGTCGTGTGAGTTTTCGGTGCGACCATATGTGCCTGACCCGGTTCGCTGCTTTGGCTGCAACCGGTTCGGCCATGTTAGCTCTGCGTGCCGCCGTGAGGGTAAGCTATGTGTCCGCTGCGGTGGGCCTGCGCACCCTACCCCGTGCACGAAGCCCCCGCGTTGCTCAAACTGTTCGGGGGCCCACCCTTCCTCTTCTCGGGACTGTCCCGTTTTCAAGTTTGAATTTGAGGTGCGGTCCTTAAGGACTACCGAATTCCTTAGTGCGCGGGAGGCGCGCGATAAGATCCGTGACCGGGAGCCGCGGCGGGGGTTGTCCTACGCTGCGGCTCTTGGCCCTGGCGGGTCCTCGGGCCCCTCCCGTGCTACCCCGGCGTCTACTGGAGTGGTGCCCCCCCTGGAAGTCCCGGGGGTTGGTGGTCCTCCTGGCGCCGCGGGTCCTTCTTGTTCCTCTGCCTCACTTTCTGACATCCCATCTGATTCCCTGCCTACAAGTGCCCCTTCTCCCCCTCCGGCCTTGGGGTCTGGATCCTTGCCTACTCGTCTCTCGGGTGGGGAGGGGGATGCCCCGAAGGAGAGGAGGAAGCGTCGCCGTGGTCGGAGTCCTTCCGACCCGATCCTGACTGCTGCTCGCCTTGCTTCCCCTTCTTCCCCGTCTTCACCGGAGGGGAAGCGGCGCGCTGTTCCTGATCCGCTCGGGACTTCCCCCCCCCCCTATACGGAGCGCTGGTGGGGCGTCACCTCCCGGTGCCCCGACCAGTGTCCGGGTGTCGGTCGAGGTGCACTGCCCCATGACACCCTCGATTACTGACTCTGTTCCCATGATAGACCCGGTCGAGAGGGGCCTGGCCCTCCTTCATGGAGTCTCTCTCTCTCCGGCTCCTGCTGAGAGTGGTCGGGTCTCTCTCCTGGATCTACCTCTCCCACTTGTGGTCGACCTTTCCTCTCCCCCCCGTCAGTGCTTGTCTGGTTTGACGAGCCCTCGAACAGCTGGTTCCCCCCGGTCCCCCTCTTGTGGGGAGTTGGGGGTTTCGGCTGGGCCCGACTCGTCGTCTCTCCCCCCGCCGGGAGAGCCCCCCTCTGACCTCCCTGTTCTACTCTCCACTTCTCGTCCTACTACGGGTGCAGCAGATGCGGAGTCGGTGGCCCCTACCCCCCCAGTTCTGGGTGAGTCGGGGAAACCGATTCCGTCCCTGGTTACGGACCGTTGAGTTTGCTGCTCAGCTTGGTCCGTGGCTATTTCGCTGTTTTCTCTGCCTCTTATAATGCCGCTTCCCCTTACAGTTCCATCTTGCATTGGAACTGTAGGGGGCTTTTAGCTAACTGGGAGAACCTTGCCTCCCTGCTGGAGAGCGAGCGGCCTTCCTGTGTTTGTCTCCAGGAGACTATCCTGGCTGCGCGGGGACTCCCTCGTCTCTCTGGCTATGTTGGTTTCCCTTGCACCCCGGATGAGCGCACACGCCGGCGGGGTGCGGCGATTTACGTGCATCATTCGTTACCATCGCGTGGTGTGCCTCTTCGCACTTCCTTGCAGGCTGTGGCTGTGCGGCTCTTTTTAGATCGCCAGTACACTGCCTGCTCGGTTTATATTCCTCCTCATGACCCTCCTTCTCGCGACGCGGTTCGCGAGTTGGTGCTGCAACTACCCCGACCGTTTCTCCTCCTCGGGGACTTTAACAGTCGCGACCCGGCTTGGGGAGATGTTCGGTCGACTAATGTTGCTGGTATTTTACTCTCCTTAATGGAGGAACTTTCCTTTGCGTGTCTCAATTCCGGTGAACCTACTTACTTCCACGAACCCACGGGTTCATTTACCTGTATTGATCTCTCCTTGGTGTCCCTCGATGCCTTACTCGATTTTTCGTGGAAGGTGTTGGGGGACTCTTATGGCAGTGATCATTACCCAGTCTGTCTTGAGCCGGTCGGTCCGCAGCCGGGCGTTTCGTCTCGACCGAGGTGGTGCCTTGCGCGGGCTGACTGGCCATCTTTCAGAGCTCGTTCCGTCATTGTCCGTTCGGTATTGAGCTTTGGCTCTGTGGATGAGAGCTTGGAGTTCTTCGAGCGGGTGGTGATGGGCGTCGCGGAGGACTGTATTCCTCGTTCTTCCGGTAACCCGCGGACTCGTAGCGTCCCGTGGTGGACTCCAGCATGTCACCAGGCGGTGTGCGAGAGGAAGAGGGCAACGCGCCGCTTCCACCGCACCCGGCGCGCGGGCCACTTGATTGAGATGCGGCGGGCGAAGGCTTTCGCCCGCCGGACTCTCAAGTTGGCCCGTCGGGCCTCTTGGCGTGCTTTTGTGTCCGGCATCTCCTCATCTACCCCTTCTGCTGCTGTGTGGCGGAAGGTACGTAGTATCGAGGGGAGGCCAGTCCCTGCTAGTCGCCCTGTCCTTCGGGACGGGGACGGCTTCCTTTCGGATCCTGCTGCTGTGGCTGATCGGCTGGCCGGTGCTTTTGCTGCGGTTTCCCGTTCGCCTTCAGCTGCGATCGCCCTTTATCGGAGGTCACGTTCCCGCCCCCTGGGAACGAGCCCTATAACCATCTCTTTCCGATGCGGGAACTTCGGGCTGCCTTGGCAACCCGTCGTTCTTCCGCTCCTGGCCCTGATGACATTCCGTATGACTTTCTTCGGAATCTGCACCCGATGGCCCTGCACTTCTTGCTGGATCTTTTCAACCGGATGTGGGTTGAGGGGTCGTTCCCTTCCCGTTGGAGGGAGGCGATTGTGGTCCCGATACCTAAGCCGGGGAAGGATCCGGCGGAGGTGGCGAGCTATCGGCCTATTGCTTTGACGAGCTGCTTATGCAAGCTCCTCGAAAAGATGGTGGCCGTCCGACTTTCCTTTACACTGGAGTCGCTTGGGTTATGCCCCCCGACCCAGTATGGTTTTCGTCGATTTCGGGGTACTCTGGACCCCCTTCTCCTCCTTGGCCATGATGTACGGGAGGCATTTTCCCGCCGGAATCTTGTTCTGGCCGTCTTTTTTGACGTCCAAAAGGCCTATGACACGACCCGTCGGGGAGTTGTCATGGACCGTTTGAAGTCTCTTGGTTTTGTGGGCTTTTTGCCCACGTTTCTTCGCAACTTCCTCTGCCGTCGCACTTTCCGCGTCCGTAATGGGGCGGCCCTATCTGCCCTGTATGTTCAGGAGGAGGGGGTGCCCCAGGGGTGTGTGTTAAGCGTCTCCTGCTTCAACCTAGTTATGTCTGCGCTACCGGGAGCTCTTCCGCCCTCGGTGCGCTGTTCCATCTATGCAGATGATCTGGCTGTCTATGCCGCGGGGACGAGTCCCCCCCTCGTGGAGAGGCAAGTCCAACTCGCGGTCAATCGGGTTGAACGCTGGGCGTCGTCGGTGGGCCTTACGTTGTCTTCCCCGAAGACTTCGTGTGTGGCCTTCCTTCCGTCGAGGAGACGGGGATCCGGCGCCATCCCGGCCTTTAACCTTACACTCGGGGGTCAGCCTCTGGCCCTCGTTCCATCAGTACTCTTTTGGGTATGGTTTTCGACAGCCGTTTGAGCTGGGTTCCCCACCTTCGCCGGCTGCGCGAGTCCGCGAGACGTACCCTGGATTTGCTGGGGCATCTGTCGCATACTACATGGGGCGCGGATAGGCGGACGCTCCTCCGTTTGTACGTGTCCCTGGTACAGTCCAAATTAGACTATGGGAGTGTGGTGTATGGCTCCGCCTCCCGCACGGCCCTTCGGATACTGGATCCGGTCCTCTCTAGAGGACTGCGCATGTCATCTGGCGCCTTCCGCTCCTCTCCGGTTGATAGTCTGCAGGTTGAGTGCGACATCCCTCCCTTGGAGGATCGGAGGTCGTTCCTCATTGCTAAACACTATCTCCGGATCCTCCGTCTTCCCACCTCTCCTCTGTTCCAGGTGGTTGAGAGGGCGTTCTGCCGGGATGGGGGTTGGTATTTCACCGACACGGTGACCTCCCTCCTCGATGGTATGGGCACTCCCCCTCCATCCGTTATACCGGTCTCTTTCAGTGGTGTTGCACCTTGGGAGAGCACCCCTGTTGCGTGCTGTAGGGCGTTGCGCCCCGTTCGCAGGACCGAGTCGGACTCTGCCTTGCTTCGGTCTCTGTTCCTTCAGCATGCGGCGTGTCACTCTGCATGTGTTGCGATCTTCACGGATGGCTCGAGGTCGTCGGGGGGCGTTGGATCCGCGGCTGTTCCCCAGTCGTCTGTCCTTGCTCCCCGATGTACCCGTCTCCCTGATGAGGCTTCCGTTTTTACGGCGGAGCTCTATGCCATTCTGAGCGCTCTGGAGGTGGTGCGGGAGCATCCGGATGGGTCGTTCGTCATCCATTCGGATTCCCGCAGTGCCCTGGATGGCCTGGAGTGTTTTGACTCTGTCCACCCGCTGGTCCGACGAATCCAGCTACTGTACCATACTCTTGTCGCTTTCGGTGGCAAGGAGGTGGTATTTTGCTGGGTCCCAGCACATGTTAACGTGGCTGGAAATGAGGCTGCCGATCGAGCTGCCCGTTCCGCGTGCCGACTGCAGGTTTCACCTGTGTCCCTCCCTTTTTCTGATTATATCCCTGGCTTCCGTAGGTTTTTGCGCTCCCGGTGGCAGAGTCGCTGGGATGGCGCTACGGATAACAAACTTTGCAAGATTAAACCCAAGTTGGGATGTTGGGCCTCTTCCTTCCATCGGTCGCGCCATAAGGAGGTGGCTCTGGCCCGCCTCCGTATTGGCCACACCCACCTGACCCATGGCTATTTGATGGCCGGGGATCGGGTGCCCCGATGTCCCAATTGTGACGTCCTACTTACAGTTGCCCACCTCTGGTGGAGTGTCCGCTTTACTCTGCGCTGCGCGCAGAGTATTTTCCCTTTTTGGAGAGCGTCGGGCTTTGTGATAGGCTTGGCGCTCTTCTGTCTGAAGGTTCCTACTTTTCGATAACCGGGTTGTTCTCCTTCCTCTTTCGCTCCCGACTTCTTTACCGGCTGTGACCCCACTATGATCTTTTTGCTTTTCCCCCACCTCTCCTCCTCCTCCCCCCCCGTCTATTGTTCATTTCCATTAGTTGTTCCATACTCTTCGTTCTGTGTTCGCTCTGCTATCCACCTTTCTTTTGGTGGCCATGAGCGGTCATTCTTTGAAACAAAAAAAAAAAAATATATATATATATAATGGTGTCCCATAAGTCCAGCATCATAGGAGAAATTCACATTTTTCTATTTCTACAAACCATAATTTATGCTCAGGATTGTAGTGAACGCTTTTTATTATTTTCTATTCTTCATTATTAATTTACGCTTCTTCCTACTTTACTATATCTCTATTGCTCTTTATTTCATTTAACTGTTTCTTCGTATAGTTTCCGGTAGCCACGCCGAGTTCTAAAAGACCGAGTCCTCTAAAAGACCGTTACAAAACGAAGGGGGGGGGAGGTATATTAATACTCTTATTAACACTTGTTACGTTTTATTAATTTCGAAAGTGGTTTAGTTAATTAGGGGATATGCGAGTATGAAATATTACTAAATATATTTAGGTCGGAAGGGCGCAAAACAATTTAACTTTAAGATCACATGGCTCTAAATCTTACGCGTATCGCGTCTACCTCAAGACTGAAAAACCGTTATAGGTATAGTCCACTCTCCGGGCCTATTTAGGATTACCAACCCTACCCATTTTAAACAATTCAAATCTAACAACCATGCTTTATTGTAATCATCACAATTTTTAGTAAATTTATATTAAACAAGCGAGCAAAGCAAAAAGCCTGTAAACCTATATTTACAAAATAATCCTATTATTATATACAGGCAATCGAAATATAATCAAAAATCTGCTAATGAAACCCCGAAAATTTCTCATGTTCATGAAATGGTTTGTACTATATATGTATATATACCCAGAAATGCGATACAAATTTTCGCTGAAACTTTGAAAAGACCATATAAATTGTGTATCATACTGTATTTAAACTAACAATTCACTTACGTACAAATCGTTATTCTTATTATTATGATTATTACAATTTTCACTAATTCCAAAAGTTTTAAACAAAAAGTTAAAAAGGTAAGCTGAAAGGCGAAAAGAAAAGACGAAAAGAAAAGAAAATTGAGTCTTCAGGCAGCACGATAATTTTCAACTATACCCTCTCCGCGACCGAATGAACGAAACTTTTTGAAGCGACGCGACTCGGAATAATTTGGAAAACAAAGGGCGTGCCATTTTGAATTTTCATTTATAATGAATTTTAAGGAATGAAAATCGAAATTTGGCTGCAAGCGGGATAAACTTTGCATTTAGATATTTTAATAATCGAAATAAAATATTCATTAACGCTATTTGTTATTATACCGGGTTTTAAGAATTTTAATCGAAATACTAACACGTGGGTAAGCCTCACAAAATATGATGTAAGATCACCGCTAGCCACTAAAATGTAGTGAACGTTTTTTTATTATTTCTTTTGTTCATTATTTACTTACGCTTCTTCCTACTTTACTATATCTCTATTGCTCTTTATTTCATTTAACTGTTTCTTCGCATAGTTTCCGGTAGCCACGCCGAGTTCTGACTCTAAAAGACCGTTACAAAACGAAGGGGGGGGAAGGTATATTAATACTCTTATTAACACTTGTTACGTTTTATTAATTTCGAAAGTGGTTTAGTTAATTAGGGGATATGCGAGTATGAAATATTACTAAATATATTTAGGTCGGAGAGGGCGCAAAACAATTTAACTTTAAGATCACATGGCTCTAAATCTTACGCGTATCGCGTCTACCTCAAGACTGAAAAACTGTTATAGGTATAGTCCACTCTCCGGGCCTATTTAG
>JAJOZX010001044.1:857500-946347 GCA_023014485.1 Bathynomus jamesi
CAGCAATAGAATGAATGAAGACATCTTCAAAGCGGACATCCAGGAACTGTTTGACATCGCAACCAGTGATGCCATGAGCACAATCGTCAACGTTGAGGACCGAAATTTCCTGTCCATGCAGCGCAAGGACGTCAATTCTTGCAGCATGGCTGGCATTGATAAGGAAACGACTACACAAGAGGACAGAAAGCGATCCAGAATGGAGAAGGAAGCCAAGAGGAAGGCAAGGCATGAAGCAACACAGAAGATTTGGAAAAGCAGGTGTGTCATCAATTGATCTTTCCTCTTCTTCTTCCCTTTTTTCGCAAGATGACGACGACTATAGACCATTGGTTCCGATTCCTTCTTCGTCTGAAGCTCCGGCACCAAAGCGTCCCAAGAACAAGGTTACGAACATTTTCCAATCTCCAGAAGTCATTGGAGCAATGGATCGCACCAATCTTTCTGACTGGAATGCTGTTTTCGTAACTGGAGCTGTATTACAGGCCGCGGGGCATGATCTGTCTGGGATGACGTGCTCTCGGAGCTCTATTCATCGCTACAGAGAAAGTGGGCGAGAACAGGCAGCTCGAGAAGACCTAGAATCATTCATTCTAGAAGACCCTGTCCTTCTCCATTGGGACGGAAAGCTTCTCCCTGGCATTGAAGGGAAGATGATGAATGTGCATCACATAGCAATCCTTATAACATTCAATGGACAGGAGAAGCTGCTTGTGTCCCAAGAGAAACAAGGAACTGGAGAAGCACAGGCCAGGCATGCCTTCAAACTATGAAATTATGGAACGTGGGAACAGCATTGAGAGGTCTCGTCTTCGATACCACTGCGTCAAACACAGGTTTACATCGTGGAGCCTGTGTCAGGATTGAAGAAGCATTGGGTCACGAGCTAGTTTGGATCAGTTGTCGACATCATATACTTGAAGAGTCGTACTTGCTGATGTCTTTGCCTCAATATTTGGCTCAACAGGAAGTCCTGAAACAGGCCTTTTTAAGCGATTTCAAAAGGAATGGCCATCTTTCTCCCACGAAGCATTTGTCTCAGCATCGGACAGCTTGTTCGAGAACCCTCAACTCCAAGAGATGAGAAAAGAGATGCTCACTTACTTACCTAACGCTCTTCAGGCAAGCCAACCTCGTGACGACTACAAGGATTCCTTGAACTATCTTTGCTCTTCCTGGGGGGAAAGACTGGTGGTCACTCTTTATCCGAGCTCCGGGTCCCATGCACCACGCGAGATGGATGGCGAAGGCGATTTATGCGCTCAAATCTACCTCTTCACTATCAATTCAAGCTCACAGCACGCGAAGAACGAAATGTGACTCAGCTGGCTTTATTTGTCAGTCTGATTTACGTCAAGTACTGGCATGAAGCGCCAATGGGGACACAAGCTCCTCTCAATGATCTCAAAAATGCTGCATCTTCTGGAAAAATATCCACACGGAGGAGCTGCACAAGCGGCGAAGACAGCTCTAAGACGCCACCTGTGGTACTTGTTGGAGCATCTGATTGGACTGGCCTTCTTCGATAATAGGATCGATCCTGATACCAAAAGGAGAATGGTTCAACACCTCCAACATCCCCAAAAGAATGGCTGCCCCCGACGAATCGACATGGTGGAAGCTGGTGTTGAAAATGATGGGCATCCTTCGTCACGAAAAGGACATTGACCCTCTTTGATGCCTTGAAAGTTGGAGGTAAGGAGGAAGCGCGCCAGTTACTTCAAAAAGATCCACGGGAATGGCCAAATGACAAGAACTACAGGGAACTTAGAGATCGCGCCTTAAAGATGAAAGTCGTCAATGATGCTGCCGAGCGAGGTATTGCTCTCGCACAACGCTACAATGACACTTTGACACGAAATGAGGACCAGAAGCAGTACCTCCTACAACTCGTAGCCGCCCACTGAAAACAGATACCAATACCATCCAAGGCGACTCTGATGCAGAAGAAATAATGAAGATACACCCATTATCATGTCCTATTGTCTTACTATTTTCTTTCATATTCTTTGAGAACCCAAAAAAAATTGTTATTCAGTTGTCTATATATTTTCCCAAATTTTCAAAAAGGGGGCAAGTGGGGCGACCCCTAAATATTAACCGAATAACGTGAAACTTTGCACAAATACTGTCCACACCAAGAGGCATAAAACCAACCTTGTGGAGAGAACTTAGTCGATGCTTTAACTTTTTGGACCACCCTAATATATATATTATATATATATAGATATTATATATTATATATATATATATATAAAATTTATCAATGGTTCAAGTCATGATGTACTCTGACCAGGGTTGGGCTAGCCCGAAAAAACCCACCTGGGTTTTTTTTTTTTTTAAAAAAACCCACTTGAAAAAACCATTATTTTACCCACTTGTGGGTTTTTTCATGAAACTTAAGAAGTGCATATGCAATTATTTTTAAAAATTGTCATATAGGCGCCTATAATGATTTTACATGCAAAGCAAGCAAACATGAGTCAACAAATAGACCTACAGGTATAACTCTTTGGGTGAGGTAGCAGGTTATAGAGTGTAGACATCAGCCAATCAGGTGTTATACATCCTGATTCTTCAGTCAACTGCATCTTCAAGGAATTTTCTACTTCTTCATGGATTGTATTTAAAAGTGGACCAGACAAATTTTGACGGGAAAGTGGAGTGTAGCCTGGTCTTAGAGTCTCTATCATTTCAATAAAATACTTACTCTGCACATAGAAATGGAATATTATTTGCATAAAAAATTTGGCTATTTGTTATCAATGACATTTTTCTGCAAAGTTGTTGTTGTCATGCCAAAATCGCTTACTTTCTTTTGAATTTTTCTTTTTTTCATCTGTAATTGTGTCAGTGGTGGTGAGGATGATCTGGATCATCTGAGAGGTCTATGTCATGGCAGTATGAAGATGATGTACTAGCAGTATTGTCAGTCTTGTTTCTTGATTCCATGTGTTTCAAACATTTCATTAAATGCATTTTTATTTGCTCTATTTTATTACTTATTTCATTATTGCAATGTTTGCATCTAACTTTACTAGTCCCATCAATAATATTGACTTCACTCCATTCATGCCCTGATTTTCTTCCTGATCCAAAGGTCTTTGGCATTATTTAATGCAGTTATAACTTCAAACAGACTAATTCTGTAGGCTAGCAGTAAAGATAAATATGCTGTTGCCAGTTTGTTTTATTTAACTGAATAAAAAGAAAAAGTATTCAGTAATATGAATTAAACAGATATAACTAGCTGAATTAAGTTCCCTTTGGGAGCTGTAATTCATCTACTTCCAGCAGAAGACACAGGGGCCTGTCTTCCATAGGAAGTATAGCCTAACAAATAGGATAATTTACCACACCAAATTTAGTTCAAATTGGTCCATGTTTTCCAAATTTTGTTGTGAAGCTCAATCTGAGAAAATAATAACTTTTTATGCTTAATTGCCTGGAAGGCAACCTTTTTGCTAAAAACAAGACAAATGTTATATTAATAGTGTATGGTACAGTACAGTACAGTATTATTATAAAAATAAGAATAGGTAGGTCTAATATGAACTACCATATGGACATATGAAAAAACCCAATTTTACCCAGGTTTTTTTGGGTTTTAGGTGAAAAAACCCGAAAAAAACCCACCTGGGGTGGGCTTTTTCAAAAAAAGTGGGTTTTCTGCCAACCCTGACTGACTAACCATAATTCCGCTCGTTGTTCAATTATTCTTCTGTATCTAACATCTGCCTCTGATTTTTGATCCTCATAGAAGAAGAAATCATCCCGAGTCATCCTCAGTTTAAACTCCTCCCAATTTTCATCACTGAGAAAAATCCTCAGAAAAAATATCAAATAAACAATCAAGCTCTTTGACAAACGATTCTAGTTTTGCCAAATAGGTTGAACCTCTCTTTGTGACAGAGTATCGATGAAACCTGTTCATGCATTTTCAAAGTTGAAATATTAAAAAAAAAATCTATTTTCTTAATTAAAAATTGTGGTTGCAAATTGCTTAAATATTTTGGTTTAGGAATTTTGGCTGAAAATACATAGATAAATTAATTCGCAGGTTTACAGAGCACATCACAACAAAATTATTTTTAAAATAAAAAATTTACTATTGGCTGAGAAGACATTCTTGTAATTAATTTAGTACTACCCAGGATAGAAAGTTATGATGACTTACCATGAAAAGTCTGCTGCTAGTTTGTCCACCTTCATCTCAATGGTGTGCAAGGATAGTGGATAAACATTACACCAAATCCATTGTTTCCTCAACTCATCTGCAACTTTTGTGATGTTTTCCTTGGTTTTCCAGTTTGACTCCTTAAGTAGATGTTGAAAAACTTGTCCAGCAGTAGGTAATTTTCCATTAGGAAAACTGTCAATGGATGGAAAAATATGGCCACTGTGTAAGACTTTTGTTGTCTGGCTTCTACATTTCATAAGTAACTAAAGAATCTTGAAGATGTTAAACTAGTGTTAATTGAATAGGTTATAAAAATTTTGAAAAATAGAAGTAAATATAAAGTAGGTTGGACAAAAACAGCTACTGATTTTAATTTAATTAAAAAAAAAAGTTTATTCATCAGTGTACACTTTTGAAAATAATTTTCTCAGCATCAAAAAATCATGATGCACTTTTTTTTTATTGTGGTTCTAGCTATTATAGAGCCCCAAATAGGCAAAATAAAGGTTTTTTTTTTTTGTCGCATGTGGGTGTGGCACATATAGTGTGTGGTTGCTGATGCGATATCACCAGCAACCACCAATGCTCATTTTTAGACATTTGACAACTATTTAACACCCCTGATTTTTGAAACTAAACAATCACCACCCTAGTACCTGTGTGTGCCTATTAGTTATTTTGAAATAAAATATGGAAGTATTTTTCTGTAAACCAGTTTTAACTAATTTTATATTCACTATGGTTTACCCTACTAGTGGTGTAAAGGGGTTGCTTCTTCCTTTGCAGAAAAGCAAAGCATACAAATGGTTAATGATGAACAAACCAACCAACCAACCATAATTTAAAGGACATGATAAAGCTTGAGAGCAGGAACATATGAATTAAAATTTACCACTAAGTACCCTGGTTTATCCAGCTCTTCCCTACTTTGGATAGCTTTAAGAAGGGACTAGATCAGTGGTGCACAAACTTTTTTGATGTGAGGGCCAAGCGAAGAAAATAACTAAATGTATTAGCCTATTTACTTTCCATCTAAGTCATAAATTGGGTCACTTTTATATTCTAACTTTTTCATTGAATTGAAAAGACCCATGGGGGACACATTTGGCCCGTGGGCCAGGGTTTGTGCATCACTGGACTAGATGAATTTTTTTAACGAGAGAAATCTTATAAATAATGGAAAGCTTAAGTTAGATGGTAATAATACAATCCATTGGATGGATATATGATTTTGAGATCAATTTGACTAGTGTGAGAGGGGGAATCCTCTAAATAGCTGTGGTTCTTGCATGAATTTGAATGAAAAGCTCGTGGATCAAATGGTGGCTTCAGGGGAACCTTGTAAATATCTAGTAGATATTGTTTTTGCAGTTCTAGTGTTACTAAACTTTTTTTTTTTCCTTCAGCTTAATATAGAAAGATTCATAATTTTAAATATTTGATGTGGTCAATTGTTAAAAATATTTAATGTTAATCTGACTTGCTTCATTATGTAATTCTTAATTTTTCAGATGGTAAATCACAGGATTGCTTTGGTGCAATCCAAAAGGTATTCCACACCCAGAAGACCTTTTGAGAAGTCTCGTCTTGATCAGGAACTAAGGGTAAACCTTTCACATTTTTTTGGAAATTTTATACTATATAATGTCCCAAGTTTAAGTGAATGAATTTAAAGTTAATATTTAGAAAGTTATGCCCTCTCCGCCACACCATGTCATTTTGTAATGCCATTGGTGCCAAAGTATTTAAAGGGCAAGAGAAATTTGTTTACAGGAAGCAGATATCCAAGAATTGGCTTTCTGTGCCGAAAGTAAACATACAAAGTTGAGAGTAGGTATCTAATCTGATTAGAGTACATCTGACTTGATTGCGTTTTCGAGGCGTGTGTTGGGGATTTCGAAGTTAGTTTAAAGGGAACGCGTCTTTGAACCCCCCTCCCCCTTTTTATAAGTATTTTCCACAATACGCAGGTTCTTGGTTATTTGCTTGTATATATTAGTGATGAAAATGGGTTTTCTCCCCTCACCCTATTAAATATGCAGTATCATTAAATTGTCAGGGTTAAAAGCGCCAACTCTTCATTAACAGAGACGTGGCGCTTTTTAACCCTGACAGGCAGAAATTATTTTAGGTGAAAACACACTAAGTCTATATTTAAAGTGTATAAAATACTTTGAAAGCCAAAATCTAATCTATAGGATACAGCGTAGGTTTAAAGAAAATTATTGGCTTCGACATTTCAAACCAAAAATATAGGGACCCCAGCCTTCTTTAGTTAGCTTTATAAGGCTAACTAACGAAAATATCATACCTAACCTAACCAGTCGTTATGTTAACTACGCCCTTGACGATTTGTTAGGTCAGGTCATATTATTTTCGTTAGTTAGCCTTATAAAACTAACTAGCAAAGCTGGGGTCCCTATTCTTCAATAGCTCCAAATATAGTAATATGCCCCGTTAACCTAGTTTCTGTTCGGTGCGTTGGTCTCTTCACAAGGTCAAGCTGGTGGCCCGCCTCAAGGTCTGGCTTGGTGGAGGAGCGAGTTGCTTTCTTGCTCGCTCCACCGTACATAGCCATGTACACCCTGCTCATCTGGTACTGTCCTGAGCCAGGCATCTAGTCTTGAAGATTTCAACTGACCCCTGTAACGTTTGAGGTTTTTTGGAAGCTGGCTAAAAAGTTTTGGCACCCTGACAACCAAGCTATTTTCCTTCAGTGTTGGAGGTCGCTTGTCGGGCCTTTAATTTGGGAACACTACACATCCTGCCTTTCCTATTTTCCAGTGTTTGGATGGTAATTGAGTTTAGTTTGATCGAAAAACTGGTACCAAACCTCATTCTCCACATGTAGATTATGGTGTACCTCTCTTTCCAGGGAGTACAGATTTAGTTTAGGTAGACTTCCTCACTAGTCTACTTCTTTGCAACCGTCAATCTTGGCTGTGAAATGTATCAGAGTTTCTAGTTTTAGTTTCTTTTCATATGAGGATGTCAAAATTAAGCAGTATTCAAGTTTTTAGCAGGGGAATCATTACACTGCCCAACACCAATTTTGCTGATTTAATTCTAACACCTGTTTTTAGGTAACTTTGGTGTGCTGATTTAAAAAATCACCTTAGTTTTTGCCTATCACGTCAGGTTTTCGAGCAATCAAATACAGATATTTTGGAGATATCGCATTTTGGCAGGGTTATGCCCAATTTTTTTTCTTTTCAAAAAATAAGTTTTTACATACTCAGAATCAGCATGGAAAAGTAAACAATTGTGCAGGGAGTGAACTTTAATATACAATGGTAATATTGACATAAAGTGATTGAAAGTGTTTAAATAAGAAAAAAATGAATCCGTGATCATGACGTCACGCTCACAACTGGGGAAATCAGATACCCAAGATTTTAATATGTTGTACATGACCTTTAGATTTAATGCACAGATTTGCGTATTCCAGATAAAATTTTGACAGCTGTTAACAGGTCTCAAAAATCATCCATTTTGATAAGTGCCCTTCATGGATCACCCAAAATAGGCATATTGCATTGCACGAAACCTGATGTGATTGACAAACTCTAAGGTGATTTTTTAAATCAGCACATCAATATTATCCAGAAACAGGTCTTAGAATTAAATCAGCAGCAAAAAATTTTTTGTTGGGCAGTGTTATTCATTACTGTTCTGTCCCTTCTTTGACATCATTGGCCATTATTACCCCCCCCCCCCCCAGATCGATCGCTTTCATGCTTCTCTGAATGTCCTGTCTATCTGGAGCATAATATGCAGTCTAGGTTCTTCTTTTCTACCATATCTCAACATTTAACACAAATTTCAGCTCTTAATTTTCTTTTGACCATTTATATATTTTGTTCATGTCCCTCTGCAAGGCCTCCACTTATTTACATCGCTGATTTTTCTGCTGATCTTTCTATCGTCTGCAAAGGATGTTACTATACTGTTGCTGTTTACTCCACTGTGCATGTCTGTTACCATGATAATGAACGAGTGGGGCTAGTACTGTACCTTGTTGTACTGAGCTGCGTACTTCTGATGATATATACACCTTGAATTTTGATGACCTTCAGACGTTCTCTGAGGAAGTTGTAGATCCTTTTTCTCACTTTGCCTGTTATTTCCATATATATTCTATTTCGTGTGCTATTATACCATGATCACATTTGTTGAAAGCTTTAGCAAAATCCATGCATATTACAGTGTAGTTGTGATAGGCATGATCTACCTGGTCGGAATCTGCGCTGATTTTCATTGTCTTTCCAGTGTCTCTAAGAAATCAAATTTTCTAGAATTATTCTTTCAAATACACTACTTTGCCCCTTTGGTGAGGTGGGATGTCAAAGACACTGGTCTGTAGTTCTTTGCTTGAGATCTGCCATCCTTTATGTATAGGAACAATGTTCGCTCTTTTCAAGATGCTTGGTATTTCCCGTCTCTAGTGATCTTCTCCATATCCAGTATAAAGGTGTAGCTATTTCATTTTTACAGATTTTAATTAATATAACAATAATGGGTTTCGGGCCCGCAGCTGAATGTGGGTTCATTTATCCTATAGTTCTCGCTAAATCTTCTGGGGTAAAATAGGTATGTTACACACACACACTGCAATTTCTCTTCAAAGAATGCATGTATGTCGGGTATCACTTTGTCACATTTTAGGGTACTGAAAAATGATTTGTACTGGGATCTCAGTGTTTCAGATATTTCTTTTGGATCATCTGTTAGTTCATTATTTCTCTTCCTTAAAGGCCTAATAGCGGCGCGCGTTCTTGTCTTCCTTTTCGCATAGCTATAGAAGTATTTTGGATTTCCTTTATTGCTTTTCCTGCCTTTTCCTCTTCCCACTGTATGGTCCTTAATCAGGGCCAGTTTTTATTATACTACTTTCCTGACATTATCTCAGCAGTTGGCTAACTTCGCCTCCACTCTTTCTTTTGCCTCTCTCGCCAGCTCCTCTTTCCTTTTGGCTGTGATTTCGGAGCATATTTTTCTGAAATGTTCAGCATTTTTTATTCCGAAGTTGTTAGCATTTCTTCAGTTTTATTCTCTTAAACTGTTCTCCACTCTATTTGGGCCATGTGTGATGTGATTGATTCCCAATTTATAGTCTTGGAGTTAAGTTAAAGGCCCCAAATTTGCTTCTTTCCTCGATGTGTGTGTTGTCTTTTAATGTTGCCATATTTGTTGAGATCTTGATTAAGTTGTGGTCTGAGATAATGGTTGGTGTTTTTGTATCTGCAATCAAGTTTGTTATTCGTGAATGCCAGAATTGGGGGATGGAGGCTTTTATGGCCTTTGGTAGCTTTCTGATATCAATGGCCTCCGAGAATTTTTCGGTTTGGACGTCTATAGATGACTATCAGTATCACGTTTAGTTTTTTCCTATTTTCACTGTAGTGTGTGCCACAAAGCCATTTGATTTACTTATCGTCATTGTCATATGACCTTCATGTACATTAGGGTGGAGCGAAAAATACTTTTTTTCTAGTATGAAGTTCGAATAGTGATTATAGGTTGCATTTAGTGGACGATATATACCTGCCAAAATATGAGTTCATTTGTTTAATATTTTCAGCTGCCACCAGGGGGCTAAATTTAACACAATTTTGGGTAAAGAGGAAAAAAATGCTTCTATTTTAGGTTTATCAAACTATTATAAAATTTTATCTTAGAATTATCTAATAGTTTGATTAAGATTCTTAAATGATAAGAATTCGTTTTGTAAAAATGCATTTTCATATCCTTAATATCTTCAGCTGCCACAAGAGGGCTGAACTTAACTTAAAAATGACAATTAAGTATGATTCTGTATTTACTTGAATGGGAACAGTAATAAATTAGGATGTCTCCTCCTTTATACTGGCTTGAGACAGTTAAGAAACGTTAATTCGTGCCTTAACGGAGTTACCACCCTTTCCCCAACCAACCTCCCTCTAGAAAGGGTTCTTGCTGAAGACTATTTAGTAATTTGCTTTTGTGTCAAATTTTGGCTGTTTTTTCCTTGATTCTAATGTAGCACGAATCCAACCGTCTCTGTTTGTAGGTCCGCAGACTGATCCAGCAGCGTCTGTAACGAGCTTGACGCATCTCTCTACGGCTTGTGTATGACATGGAAACTGAAATAATTCTGAATGAAGAGTAGTACCATGTTTGATGCATGATTCAATATCATCAAGAGAAACTCCTTTGGTTATCGGTGGTTCTGCTATCTGAAAATCTTGCCCATAATGAGATCTGTATAGTCTTTGGCATAAAAATTTATTTCTGGCACCTTAAAATACCTGATAACATCTGTTTCTTGAATGCATGCCTTGCTTTTATGATACGCCTAAATCCCAACTGACGCACATGCTCCCTTTCATCAGCTATCATTGCAATGAGAATGTTTTCTTGATTTGCGTAATATGCATTTCGCTGAATGACTGAGTCATGTACTCTCCTAAGCTCTTCACGGAGATACCGGCTTCTTGCAATCATATGCCACATATGTTTAGCACCATATTGGCATAGTGGTTTACGCTTTATCTGAAACCACATTGGTGTGTATACCCTAACAATGAAAGTAGCTAATTCTTGTAAATTGCCTGAAGGATTCTCTGTGCTTGCATATACCGCAGAGTCCTGTTTGCTGTGGTGAGCCACCTTGAATGTGAATATTGCCTGGACTCTTATGACTAAGACTCTTTGAGAATGTTCCACTTGATATAGCCTTGTGAATTTCAAGAAGGTATTTCTGGTCAGTACTATGTCATCTACATCAACTCACACATGTCCTCTTGAATTTCAATGGGTTTGAAGTTAACTATGGGAAGCTTTTCACAGTCTGAAAGTGCTCGCCAATTTCTCCTGAAAATGCTCTTGGTCCAGTAGTGGTACCATCCAGTGATGAAACAGATGCGCAATGGAAGTTCATTAAGGTGTAAAAGGCATATCAGCCACTGCAATGGCTTATTAAAGGCTTCTTCCAGTAATCTTATTGTGCCTCCAATACTACCAGTGTTAACCACTGTCGAATCACAGCCAACTGCAACGATGTTCCCTATATCAACATTCCTTTCTTTCAAGCAATTCACTAGCGCTGTGCAAATGTATTTAGCTTTGCCACTGGAAGGTGTCACATGTGCAAAGTACAGAGAGTGTGGTTCAGATATTATGCTGATATGCTCTTCGCGTTTGGTTCTTTGGTGGTTAGAGCCATCACTCTCCTGGATTGAATCATTGTTTTATCCTTTCTGCCATCAAAGTATAATCCCCGCATGGTTTTTGGCTCTCCTATCTGTTGTAGTTCCTTTCTCTGTTTTTGTCTTTCACGTCTTAGCTTACTTCTGTCTATAATATTCCCTTTGTCTTCGGGAGTAACAATTTTAAGATCTGCCAATACTGCAGAAGCAATAGCAGCCCCAGCTCTGTCCGACATTTTAAATCTATCATAGGTAATTGCTGATGAAGGCAGTGGCTCACGCATCTGTTGTTCTGATATTACATATTGAGTCGAGGTTATCTTCCTCATTATCTTCAGATATCTCTTCTAGTTGTTGAAGTTCACTTGTCTCTGTTTCGATTTGTAAGTTGGACGTATTGGTTATAGCAGCACTAGTTGTTTGTGAGGATTCCAGACGTGCTTTTTCCATTTCCTTTCGATGTTCTCTTGCTTGTAATCGTCTTGTGTGTGCTATGTCAATGCTTCCTATCACCATTATTCTGCGTGTTCGTTGGTCATTTAAAAAATCCTGCTCTTTTGGAGGGACTTTCTTACTTTTTTCACGTGAGCATCTCCTAAACTCCTTACATTTGCAGGTGCAGATGTCAAACAAAGTGCATTTTGAAGAGTTTTCAAATTCTTCAAGCTGATTTTTGTACTTAGGCTGATCCTTGCGTGACTTGTATGGCTTTAATAAGGACCTGTATTTATCATGGTACACTCGCATCATCTGTAAACGCGTGTATGTGAAACTATAGGCAAAGAGGCCTTCTTCCAAATATTTTCTACCTTTTTGGAAACTGCCTCTGCTATTTCAGAAAATGAAGGCTCCTTGTTATTCATCTGCTCCTTCACTAAATGTTTTGTGAACAGGTAATCTTTCATAGTGCAGTTATAAGTTGGTAGTTGCATATCACTCATCTCACAAAGTACTTCAAATATGGCACACTTCATATGTTCTCTAGTGAATGTTTATATTTAGTATTTGATGCCATAATATTTTTAAGAAAAATTCACAATCACAAATATCCTGTAACATCAAAACATTATATAATTAATATATAATATGTTTTATAAGTATATATAATATATTATATAAATATAAATATATTATATAAATAAACTAAAATTATATAATACATTATAACAAGCATTTTATAATAAAATCAATATTATCTCTATAAAATCACTTTAAATAAAGTTTTATAATATTCCAATCATATTAAAAAACTCTCCGATCAACTGAGCGACTAGGCCTACTACCTAAGAAGACAAGTGTTAACACACTGTTCTAATGACTCAGAAAGAAATTCTTTCACACCAAACCCTCCCCACAACCCTCCCCAAACCCTCCCCTACAACATTCAGTGTAGTCTCAACATGACTCAGGCATTTTTACAAAACGAATTCCTATCATTTAAGAATCTTAATCAATCTATTAGATAATTCTAAGATAAAATTTTATAATAGTTTGACAAACCTAAAATAGAAGCATTTTTTTCCTTTTTACACAAAATTGTGTTAACTTTAGCCCCCTCGTGGCAGCTGAAAATTTTAAACAAATGAACTCATATTTTGGCAGGCATATTTCGTCCACTAAATGCAACTTTTAATCACTATTAGAACTTCATACTAGAAAAAAGGTATTTTTCGCTCCACCCTAATGTACATACATAGCACAGCCACCTTTACGTCTTGTTCTATCCACTCATAGCAAGTTGAAACCCTCTATATTATATTTCTCTTATGAATACAATGTTCGCAGTTTCACAATTTCCTTGGCAATCCTTAAGATGAGTTTGTGAGGCGTGCAATGTCCGCCCGCCCTTTCGTCCATAAATCCTTTCGGGTATGAAATTTAGCGATTGGTTTGGTCTTGTTCCTTGAAGATTAGCCAGGGCAATATTTTTTTTTTTTTCTTCGTTGCCCCTTGTGCATTTAAAGTTCGTTTAACTTCGGTATCGCTTTTGTTGCCCTATGGTCTTCCGAGAAAGATCCATTTCCGCCTACCTGTTCTGGTAGCTTCTTGCCCGAAGCGGTTTGGCTCGGGGGTTTCCAGCTGCGTTGGATGACATTTAGCAGCCGTATCGTGTCTGCGATGTTGAAAAAGTATTTTTTGTTCGCTTATTATGTTTCTATTCTTTTAAACTTTGTCCTTTGGGTTCGTCGGGAGATGTTGATAGCATTTTTTCCCGTATTTGCAGGTTCCATATTTTGCGTAAGTTCTGCAGATGTCCGGGTTGTAGAATTTGCATCCGTCTCCAAATTTACATTGACCATTATTATAGAAGACATTGCATATTGGGGGATGTTCATATATACATTGTCCTCTTTTAAATCTGCAATTATCTTATATGCAAATATTATATAAAATTCCTTTCCCATATTTACTAGACGCCTTTGTGTTTTGCCCCCTTATTGGGGGACAGTTTCATTCAGTTTTCTTGATTGCACACTTGTCTTTTCCTATTTATGTTAATGTCCTTCGTTGTGCTTGTACTATCTGTTGTCTTCATACTCTTTCGACTGCATCGTTTCGGCCTCGTTGTGACTGATTTTTTCTACGCCTTTCTTAGTTTCTTTTGTTTTCCTCTGTTCTTTATTCCCACTTTCCCTCATTTTCTTTTTGTAGCCTTTCTGCTTTAAATACTGAGTGTTTTGGTCATGCAGTTTTCGCAGAAAATTTTTATCCCATTAAGTTGCTTCACGTTCGTTGTAAGGGAGCTTTTTTCATCTTCCCATTCTAGGCATCAAAAATAAAAAACCGCACCTCATCACCTTTGTGGTATCTGCAACAGATGAGACAGAGTTGCAGGAATTTATTTACCATTTCCATGTTACTGATAGAGGGTAGACGCTGCTGATGCACAAAATAGGCTCAAAAAGGGTATTATGGGAAGTATTGGGTGTGGGTTGACTCAAGCTGAGTGAGGGAAAGAATTCTCCGGGGGATGGGGGGATGTGGCACGGCCTAGAGTGTCCCGTTTTGGACGAATTTCAGTTATTAACCCTTTGACGACCAGTATATGTTTCTTTGAATTTAAAAAGTTTGTTTTATTGTGTTTTACAATTAGATATTAGTAACTATAGTCACTTAAATGACCCATTTTGGGTTTTTTTCCGACAACTAAACGATACCTGTATAAACATGTAGATAGATGTATTTGTAGAAACGTTGGATCATTGTACAATTTATATTATTTCCTTGGGACAAATATGTCCCTTGGTCCTCAAAAGGTTAATGTCCATCCCTCTCATATCGTGACAAATGATGATTTAAGTATGGTAACCAATTTTTGGACAGAAGTCAAAAAAAATTTGACCCCCGAGCACTCTATTAAAACTTGAATGCTCGGGGGTCAAATTTTTTGATTTCGGTCTAAAAATTGGTTAGCATACTTAAATCATCATTTCTCATGATATGAGAGGGCTGGACATTAATAACTGAGATTCGTCCAAAACGGGACACCCTAGACTGGCACGCTGTACAGTGCCCGCGAAAAGTATCCGATCACCCTTGAAATTTGTATTTTTTACATAAAAAACAATGTTTAAATGTATACTAACCTTATATTAGTATTTTGTCATCTGTCCTTTGGTTTGGATGACTTGTTCTAGACGTTTTGGCATGGATTTAATCAAGTTTTGACAAACTTCCACTGATATTTCCTTGCACCATACCTTTTTGATGGCCTCTTGTAATTTTTCGACTGAGCCAGTGTTGTGGCATTCAACCTTATTTTTTATTATTAGCCACAGATTTTCTATCGGATTGAGATCTGGACTATTACCAGGCCATCCAAAATATCAAATTTATTGTCAGTAATCCATTTTGTCACTATTTTGGCCCTGTGACATGGTGCACCATCATGCATGTATGTTTTTGTCCTTTGGATTGCCATTGCCATTGGAAGTTTATCCTGTAGCATTGCTAAATACCGTGCACCATTCTAGTTGTGTTCTTCGGAAGAAAATATAAGTTTCCACGCCCATAGTAACCGAAACAACCCCAAACCATCACACTTGGAGGTGTTTCATTGTCTTTAGGGTGTATTTAGGGTCCATCCTATTTGAGCCAATAGGCCGGCGAACCTTTTTTGGACAACTTCTGAATGTCAAAAATGTTGATTCATCGCTAAATAAAACCTTCTTCCAGTCATCAACAGTCCAATGAATGTATTTTTTACAAAATGCGACACGTTTTTTTACGCATTTTTTCATTAATGAACGGTTTCTTAGCAGCATGGCGAGATGGTAATCCGAGTTCTTTTTGGAGCCGCTCCTGGATAGTTCGTTCAGAAACACCAGATAACAAATTATTCATATTAAATTTTATTTCTTTCGCAGTTATTGTTGGGTTTTTCAATACTAAACGTTTCATAAGTTTGTCTGTTCGCGAATTTGTTTTTCTCGGTCTGCCAGATCGTTTTTTAGGGACTCGTGGTTAGGCCACCATTGTTCTTAGCCCGTGAAACCCATAAATTAACGGTACTTTGGGATATGTTTAATTCCTTAGCTATCTGTCTCTGTGATTTCCCACATGCATGCAAAGCAACAATAGCACCTCGACAATCACTCTTAAGTTGTTTTTTAGCACACATTATATATAAATTTTATTTACACCACTTTCTGTAAAAAAAATAAAATATCAAGAAATTTACACAAACAGTGAAATCTGACAAATTTGAGACACAGCCACCCGCAACGAAGGCTACCAGAACACTAATTTGAGAATGCGTTGGATAGCTCTCATATCAGCGAGCAACCTCAAAGTTACCAGATGTCGCTAGAACAAATAGAAGTGAATTACGTGTCTCTGAATATCAAGGGAAAATATTGTATTTTCTTGAGTGATCGGATACTTTTCGCGGGCACTGTATACTTCACTGATTTGTGCTCGCGGGAGATAGTTTGGGTATCTGTTGGAATTTAGATAGGCAGCTAATTTTCTTCACAGAAACTTGGAAAATGCTGTATAGAATAATTCGCTTAGTTTTTTTTACCTCTGATATATGCCGCGATTTTTTCTTTTTAAAGAAATCCACTGCGCTATCAATTAACTGCAGGATTTTTCTGTATATCGCTTTTATTTGGACTTCAATCGAAACACGTGTAACCGTCACCGGCAAAATAGATAGCTACATAGATAGTAAAATTACTGCATGTTGTCAAAACTGAAAATATTTAGCCTACATGCAACATTTGTACTGGTATTAGCCTTAGTGTCGTTTCTCAACCTCTTTCGTGAATCATGAAAGTGCATTCGTATTTACTTTGCTAAATTAATTCGAAGCCCCACCCATAAATTAAGTATCACTTAGCAAATGTTTAAGAAAATGCTCCTATTCGTCGCCTCGAGTAGGGAAATAGTTGTTCAAAAAGTACCCATTAATAGAACAGTGAAGTTAGTAACAAAAACAATCATTACAAGACGATGTGTCATGGGAAAGACTCTGGTCCCTACAGCAAAGGCCATGGGTCAAATGGAGGTCCACGCAATAAGTTTGGAATTAGGAAACGCAAATTGATGTCGGATTCTTGCACCAAAGGTGAAGGTCACAAATATAGGCGGCGGCATTGATGTCGTTCCGACAGTTTAGTAATGGAAAATATTTGGCTACTCGAAATTTAAGAAAACTGAATAAGATACCGATATTGTCAGTAATAGAAGAGTGCTCTGTAGAATTTTGGTAATGCTTTAAGTCCATCGCCATTGATTTAAAAGCAAAATAGTGCCCTCTGCCACGCCCTGTTATTATATATATCAGTGGTGCCAGAGTATTTTAAAAGGGCAAGAGAAATTTGCTTACAGAAGCAGATGTCCAAGACTTGGACTTTCTGTGCCGTAAGTAAGTGCACATAGAATTTGATAGTAGTTAACCTGCTCATTGGATTGGAAAACTGAATTTTTCCCCCTAAAAGGTATTTATATTTTTAAAGCTTGTTGGAGAGTGGCTTGAGGAACAAGATAACTTTGGATTATTAAAATGATGCTGGCGAAGATTCGTTAAGCTGCTCGTGTGTTGTTGACACTCGATGAGAAGGACGCGAGACGTCTTTTCCAAGGCGAGTATTATTTATAGACTAGTTTTCTTTATTTAAAGTTTAGTATTTCGTTAGTATACTTTCCAAATATAGTGGAAGGCAAAATTCAAGCACTAGCGTTTTTAGTCTAAATTCTTGAAAGATGAAATTCCTTGCAGGTAACGCTCTCCTCCGTCGTCTCGTGAGAACGGGTGTTCTTGACGAATCTAAAATGAAGCTCGATTATGTTCTCGGGTTGAAGCCAGAAGATTTCCTGGAAAGGAGGCTTCAAACTCAGGTTTTTAAATTGGGTTTAGCTAAATCTATTCATCATGCGAGAGTGCTCATTAAGCAAGGGCATATCAGGTAAGAAATGTGGTTAAAATTTCTTTAATTTGTCAATTTTCACGTCCATTAAGAAAAAACTTGTTGAATATAGGTCTGATTAATTTGCCGTTAGTATATTTTTGCGATGTATTTGCAGAAAGACTTCATTACTATATATAGAATTATAGACCATGAGGCCACTTGATCAAGTATACCCTGTCAACGTCTCTTAATCAAATGTGCTAATTTTTTAGCAAAATCGAACAGGCCACATAAATCCTGTAGGGGATATAAAATCTTTTAGGATGGAAAGAAAAAAGGGTAAGAACCTGTAGTGAACTGACTTTGTCGCGAACATAAATCTAAATTTTGAATGTAATAGCTCCTTTGATCTGGTTTCTAATTTATAGAAATTAATTTTGCATTCCAGCCCTTCCTTAAAGGAAAATTTTTGTTTTTCAGAGTACGTAAACAAGTAGTTAACGTGCCATCTTTCATCGTACGATTGGACTCTCAAAAACACATTGACTTCTCATTGAAGAGTCCATTTGGTGGTGGCCGCCCTGGACGCGTAAAGAGGAAGAACCAGCGGAAGCAAGCTAGTGGTGGTGCTGGCGAAGAGGAGGAGGATTAGATTAATAAATCAATTTGTTCAAATTTTTATTATTTTCCTTTAATTTTGTGTGGAAAATTAATACTTTGAATCGAGGGTCAGTATTGCATTTAATTGAACTTGGTTAGTTTTTGGCTTCCTAATAATTAAGTAGATTTGAAGAATCTTCAATGGGTTCTTATGGGGTCATTCTCTGTCAGATCAACCAGTGCCTAACACCCTCATCTCTCAGATTTTGCTGAAATTTGGTTTATAGGGAGTTTGTGGGCCCTGAATCCATTTCTGAAATTATAAGGTCAATCCGACCAACGGTTCAAGAGATATGACTTCGGGAAATTTGAGGTCACTTGCGAGGTCACTAACATTTGGCGACCCATAACTTGGGTAATAATGGTCACAATTATATAAAAGTATATATTTAGAATCAGAAAACGACAAGGAATCCAAATATGCAAGTTTTAGAACTCTAGGTTGAAAAATAAAAAAGTTACACTGTAACCAAAATTTGAGGTCACGATTTGACCTCTGGCGTATCAAATGAGAATTTTTTTTTTAAATGTAAAAAATGAAGGCATAGGCATTGGCTATTAGAATCAGCAAAAAAAAGTTTGTTAGTATTTTTCATGTAACTAACATATAAGTGAACACCATATTCATAAGTTGTGCGTCAATTCTACCTATTTTTCACACTTAAGCTCATAATTTGACCTATAGAAATTAAAATTACATTTTTTTATAGATATAAAAACAAAGGCAAAAATGTAAAATTGTATTTCACTGCTAATCTACACTGGCAATAATAGTTATAATAGTGAAAGGGGAAGACCTACTTAGAGGATTCATGTGCTAGCCTAATACAATTTTTGCATGCTCGATGCTCTCATCAATTTCTTTTTGTGGAAAAATGTATTGAATTCTGCTGCCTCCTCTTAGGGTAGGACAACTCATTACAGTTAATATATGATGTCCTGGCACTGCACATGAATCCTTGTTTGATGGATAATAATATGCACTTGATCCTGATGACCCAGAGGGATGTAGAAAGTTCACAGTGAAATCATCAAACTCTTCACAATATTCCTCCACAATTCCATACCAAACTTGCATGTCATAAATGCAGCCAACATACTCTCCTGGTTTGACACATTTTAGGTTACCAAGCATTGCAGGTTCATTAGTAAAATGACTTTTCCTTATTCTTTTCTTTTCTCCAATGCCACTTGAAATGGGATACACCATCAGTTCTTCCTTGTTTAGGGGAGCAAATCTATGATATTTCTGAGTTCCAGGAATAGCCCTACTATCCTTGAATCGATGTTCCAACCGTTCTTCTGCATCTTTCAAATCAGCTGTAGTTACAAAGAAAAAATTTATCTTCTTGCTCAAGTTTTTTCTTCACAAAACTGAAACATGTGTTCTGGTGTAAGAATTTGCCTCTCTGTAGTTCTCTGCAAACTGGCACGAGCAGTAGCTCTTTTCACTGTTCCTCCAATCCCATCACATGCATTTTTGCCATGGGATGTAGCAAAGAAGTGCCATTCACAAGACAGACCAAAATCCTCTTCATGGTAACAGAGATTTGTGAAGTTGTATCTGTTCTTATATTGGCCAGCACATCCATCTGAGAAATAGTGCACCTTCTTCAATTGTGGGCATCTGAATTTAACATATGTCTAAGCTTCAATATGAATGAGTAAACCATTATAGTGTTGTGTTTTAGTGATGCAGATAAGAAACAGACACTAAAATGGCTAAGTTCCTGGTCTGCAGATCTATAATAGATGACAAAAGGGTGAACTGTACACTGAATTGTCCCAGTGAAACCCTTGGGCAGCATCCTGGACAATGAAAGAATAATTCTCAGAGAAATCACCTACTATAACTACCTCGCTCTGAGGTGGTAGTGTTTCTTTCAACTGCTTGAAGTACTGTGATTGTTGCTGAGCAACAAAGTGATGACGAACCATGCGGGATATTTTCATGCTTAGGGATGATAAGTATTCATGAAGTGGCTCCACCTTATCAACCATTGTACAATGGTCAACAGTCACCCATTGCTTGTAAGATATTTCATTTGGAGCTGATTTCACACTGTCGAGTAACTCAAGAAAATCCAGGACACCCTCTTCTCTTGGGCAATCATTGCAAAGTTGCATCATGCAAGTCTCTCTTCTGTACTGCAGACACTGTAATCCATAAGATCCTTGTATGAAAGACCTCTTTCTCCCATGCAGCCAGCTGCAATTTTGGATTTTGATGGTATGTGCAGACACAGACAGAATGAGTCCCACCACTACCGGCAAGCACACATGATTGCCGTAATTTTGCAAATGTGGAAAATCCTATTTTGGGATTCTTTTCATCATTTTTATATAGTTCAACATCTCTTAAATTCCCGAGGACCAATCGTTTTTGCACCTTCATTGCACCTTCAGCACTGATAACTTTCACGCAATCCTTTTGGCCAGGACACATACGACTAACCTCTTCGGACTCATAGAATCTTCTAACTATATCTTTGTGTTCTTCAGATATCACTTTTCCTTTGCTCATTAGTGGAATCTTCGGAAGGATTCCATGTTCTGATTTAAGTGAACGGCTTCTTTTCACCATGTATTTGTAGTTTGAAAGAAACTAGCTGTTTTTTCAATTGTGTATGGTGAGTGTCAATATTTGTAGTTTGTGATGGTGACATTTGCTCTCCAGGAATGACTGTTTCAATTCATTCATTAATTTGTCTAGATGTTTTTCAGATTTAGTTTCAGGTTTTGAAGTATCACTTACCTCCTCGGTAATTTGAACACCATAACTGAGTTCTAGCCTCTTTCAGATGTTTCTGAGCAGATGATAGCTTACCACGAGCCTTGCGCTTTTTTCTGGCTTAATGACAGCCCTTCTGAAAAGAACAGAAAAAAAGGTTTCACACACCTGAATATTAGTAATTAAATATTAATTATAGTACCTTAAATGCTATATAATTGGCTATATAGTAGATCAAACAGACCTTGTAGTAAAGTATAAGTTATTATATTAGTTTATTACTTACTTTTTTTAACTGGTGTTTGGTCCAGAAATGCTAGAACTGGTTCAACTGAAGTTGAAGGATTTTCCTTTATCAAGCAATCACTGTCATTGTCCAGATCTTGAATTGAAGAGATGTTACTCAAGCCACTGATAGTAGATGATTCATTTGAATCCTGCTCAGACTCGCTGTTTTCAGTGGTACTAAGTATAGTGGGGTTTTTCATTATCAGTGTCCAGCAGTTCACACACAACAATGAGTCTTTTTCACTCTTCCAGCACATTTTTCAACAAGTACATCAGTCACTTTTCTAAGATTGATTGTTATGCGTTTCTTGTGTTTTTGAATAGGTCCTGGCAGTATTTCAAGTGCCGAACCATTGTATTTGATCTGTAAAGATATAGGATTACAATTAGGTAATATATATTTTTTAGAAAATATATAGCTATACACACTTAATATTTTAGGCCTTGATAGTCTCTGAGGCTCATTAAAACACCATACCCACCAGCCACCCACAGTGCTGGCTGGAACTGTACTAACCTGTAGACAAGGAATTTTGCAACTATCTGTGTTGATTCTGCACTTAGACAAGTAGCAACATGTTTCAACAGGTTTGTTTAGGCTACATGTGAGCTTAGTCTTCCCCTTTCACTATTATAACTATTATTGCCAGTGTAGATTAGCAGTGAAATACAATTTTTTATTAAATTCTTGGAGCTTGAGGTCAATTGATAGCTAAGATATAAAATTCCTTGAAATGACAAGCAATTTATAAATATGGTGTTCACTTATAAGTTAGTTACATGAAAAGTACCAACATAAACAAACTTTTTATGATTGTTTCTATTAGTCAAGAACTCTGACTTTGTTTTTTATATCTATAAAAAATGTAATTTTAATTTCTATACGTCAAATTATGAGCTTAAGTATGAAAAAATAGGTAGAATTGACGCACAACTTATGAATATGGTGTTCACTTATATGTTAGTTTATGAAAAATACTAACATTAACAAACAACTTTTTTTGCTGATTCAATAGCCAATGCCTATGCCTTCATTTTTACATTTAAAAAAAAAATTCTCATTTGATACCCAGAGGTCAAATCGTGACCTCAAATTTTGGTTACAGTGTAACTTTTTTATTTTTCAACCTAGAGTTCTAAAACTTTGCATATTGGATTCCTTGTCGTTTTCTGATTCTAAATATATATACTTTTATATAATTAGACAATTATTACCCAAGTTATGGCTTGCCAAATGTTAGTACCTCGCGAGTGACCTCAAATTGCCCGAGGTCATATCTCTTGAACCGTTGGTCGGATTGACCTTATAATTTCAGAAATGGATTCAGGGCTCACAAACTCCCTATAAACCAAATTTCAGCAAATATGAGAGATGAGGGTGTTAATTTCAATTTTTTTTGGTTGATCTGACAGAGAATGACCCTATGACCCCACGAAATAAATTAGGAGGGGGCCGTAGCTTTTGAACCGCTGAACATCAATTAATGGAACTATATACTTCCGCGTCAAACTTCACGAATAGTCGGAGGATGCATGTAGTTCTCAGACAATTTGGAAATTGAGTTTGAAGTTTTACTTAGTATGCAAATTTTAAGTAAATTATGGAATAGGAATTACTTGGGTATTTTTTTTACATGTTTCAATTCGTGAGTCAACCAAACGGCGAAGGATAACGTTAACAGCGAGCCGGATTGATGCATTGCTGCTAACCATGTGGGGACGTAAAAGAGCAACGTTGATATACCAAGACCAACCTGAAATTGAAGACACTAACTTAATTCATCATAACTTTATACCTCAGAAGTGTAGCCAGAAATGCACAATCGGCAATTGAACTGACACTCGCTTATAGTGAATGTGAGTAGTGGTATAGCTGAGGTATGATCGTGAAAGTTGCTCAAACTTGCGGAAATTTAAGTTCGTACCAGTTTTAATTTTATTTCCTATCAAAACTTTGGATTGACTAATCTTATTCTAACAATATAAGCATGTGCTAAGCAATCGAGTGTAGTCAGTGTTCCCAAACGCTTTTTTACATTGACAATTTGCAGGGGCTTCGCCCCCCTCCTTTCCTAATTAAAGCCACGTCTATTCCCACTGTAAATCTGAATTTGGTGCTGGTCGAAACCTCTGCAAATTATAATTAGATTCTACTTCAGTACTATTCGTGCACAAAAGTAGCTGTCTATTTTGTACCTGCATCCAAGCCATCCCAGTCAAATAAAATGCAGCCGTGTAGGCTTTAGGAGGCAAAGGCAGCCTTCGGGACCAAATGCCTGCTGCTGTGGCTAACGCCAAAATGGTCGTTCCCTGAAAAAGTAAGTTTGGCCTGTATTTGGGAAAAGAAAAAAAAAATCGTCAAAGCAGCGCAGCGCATCCCGAAGTGTGGAAACCTGGAACAACTGTGTGGTATATTAACCAATGTCATAACGCGACTTCCGATTGATTACCGTAGTTAAGGGAGGATGTATCTGGAAGGCGATCCTCCGCGTCCTTATGAGTGACCGTGGTTCGCATCCCACGTAAAACTGTAGGTCCCTTCAGTTATATGACCTTAAGATGTTGCTAAGGTTAAACAACTCCATCATTGCATTGTGTTTAGGGGAGTAGGAAGGAAGCGGGGAATTAAGAATAATTTTCTATTAAAATATATTTTGTCTTGAAATGAAGTAGACTGAAAAAAAAAATGAAAAGTAGCCCATAAATATTAAATAATATTGCACAGAAAATTCTATATTGATTACGCATTCAGTGAAGCAGTTTTGGCCATACACTTCAATATATTTCCCCCCCTCGCAAATACACAGTCTCGTGAACTAGTTTGTTTTAATGCCCCCAGTTTTGTTAGGAACTAGTGAAATTGCTGACAATAATTATTGACAGTTTAATTGAAACAAGAGGCGGTGGTACAAAGCATGGTTTCTCAAGATGAATATTCTAACTTACGAGTATTTAAGTTCAGTGCGCGAGCTAAAATCTTCAGAACCTGCTGTCCTAAGTAAATACCTACGAATGGATGAGTCAACGTACGAGTTCTTCCTAGAGAAAGTAACTACCGTGCGAAACACACTAAGCCTATCTGAAAAACTAAAAGCGGCTCTCTATTCAATTTTTAAGTTTGAATCATTGCACAATGGAAAATATTTGTTTTGGCCAGATACGTTCAATGTTGGCTTGAGTCGATCTTTTTTTTTCACCGAGCATGCATCAATATTTAACCCTACACGATTAAAAAAAAAATGTGCAATATTACTGAACGTGTATGAGCCGCTTTAGAATTTTAAAAAGCCATTCAAGAGAATGTATAATTCACACGTTCCTCTCGTCAGTAATATTTTTATTTATGGATAAAGTTCTCTCTACCTTGCCATTTTCGTGTACATGTTGGCTACTCTGAACACACCATATACTAAGTTACCATCTTCATGCT
The DNA here is from genome assembly GCA_023014485.1 of Bathynomus jamesi. Taxonomy (NCBI): domain Eukaryota; kingdom Metazoa; phylum Arthropoda; class Malacostraca; order Isopoda; family Cirolanidae; genus Bathynomus; species Bathynomus jamesi. Next base: position 882,330 of record JAJOZX010001044.1, read on the forward strand.
TTTAACTACCTACAGCAAGTTCATTATTGGAAGATTTCTCTCAACGTAATTTTTTTTTTCTTTTAACGGGTAAACAGCCGAAGTATAACTGGTATCGAACAAATGCTATGCATGGTAAGAAATTTGAGAGACTGTGTACTTATGAAAAGTGTAGTAAATGCATGGTTATTGTAATGTCGAGTAAATTCTCAAGTTCAAAATGGAAAAATGATTTCCCTCTGCGACTTTAAAGAAGACATTTCAAGTGGTTTGATGGCACCTGCTGTGCCTAAGAGAGGAAGACCATATTCTGCAACCACCACCACACTGACCGAAAAACTAGGCATCCTGCAGATTCAACAAGGTTTGACAATCTTTCACATTTGCCTGACTGCGTAAAGGATAGACAAAGATGTAGAGAATGTATTAAAGCACTCACTAGGGTTAAATGCATAAAATGTAACGTTAGTTTGTCTTACAAATCAAAGGGATTGTTTTATAAAATACCACTCAAAATAGCTTGGGACAACAGTTCTAATTGAATCCTATGTAGGTTAATGGTTATAAATGAGAACATTGTCTATTTTCATGTCCATTGGCAAAGTATAGTATGCTGAAAAAGGTATGTGATACGCATGTAGAGCCAGTAGCGAGGTTGTGTGGAGAATGGAAGAGAGTGAATGGAAAAAATAATGGTGAGAGGTACCGGGTAAGTACAGTACGAGATTAAAGGAAGAATTGAGTGTCCAAGTTGTAGAACAAATGGATATGAGCGAGATGTAGAAGGTGCGCCAAGGATGTGTGTGGAGTTGCGAAGATGATGGCAACAGCGTGGTGGGATGCCAAGGCTGCATCAAGCGGTTGAGGATAGAGGAAATGGATGTGTGCGCAAGGTAATTGTGAAGAAGAAAAAAAAGGGTGTAATGAAGAGGGCAAGAGAAATGTGAAGAGGCAGTGCGGCAGAAGAAACTAAATAATTAGTTTGGAAGGAGGATGAATGAGAATTATGTAGAGAACAGAAAGTTGTTCTGGAAGGAAGTGTGAAAGTGCAAGAATCAAACTAAAGTAAGTTTGCGAGTAGAGAATGAAAGAATGTCACAACAGATGTGGATCTACGGAATAGATGGAAAAATATTTCGAGGGATTGACAGGTGGAAAAGAAGGGAGGAGTGAAAATATGAATATGGTAAGAACATAACCATGGATAATGTGAAAGCAGTGGTTCGCAAGCTGAAAAATGGAAATGGGGAAATGATTAAATATGGGGAATTGAAAGGGTTGGAGTGGTTGTTAGTGCATATGTCGGAATGCATGGACAATTGGAAATGTGTCTGAAGACTGAAATAAAGTAATAACTGTTCTATCGTACCTGTTGAGTCTGAAATAAAGTGTTTGTACAAAATGAAAGGTCTGCTGAGTATAGTAGGATAGTGATAGAAAGAGTTCGTGTATTGCAGAACGCTTTGTGAGTGATGAACAAGAAGGTTCTCGCAGGTGGAAGAGGCTGTGTCGATCAAATGTTTGCAGTGAGGCAAGTGATTGAGAAAGCTTGTGAAAGGGATTACAAGGTATACTGTACAGTGCTTACAATAAGTCTCGCGCCTCTGTCTCGTCCCAAGCTAGTCTGTTAGGTATAAAATGGGCGGTCCTTATGGCAGCGGAGGTGTGTTCGGATTGGTGCGCACAATTGCTCTAACCCCATCAATGACGTCCATTATTACGTCACTTCTGCTACATTTTAGTGTTTAAAATACAAATGATTAAGAAGCAGAATGACCAAGTTTCGGGATGTTGGGATGGTTATGGAGCAATCCTAGTCATAATATTAGCTGGGTATTACATTATACCGTCTCAATGTATACTGTAGACTATAGAGAACGACTAATTCAGCAAATATCCCAAATCATGGCATGATACCTAAGTTATTTTGACGCAGGTCTAAATTATTTGCTCAAATGCAATGATTGATATTAAGTAATTGTTGGGAATTGTTGTCAATATTGTTGTTTGTGATACATATCCTACGTGAAGAATCTAATGATCAAATTCTCAGTGAACCTCTCACGCGCTCACATTTCGAGGAAATCACGGTCGTCTCACTAATAGATAGTTTATCCATTGTTTTAAGTGGTAACCTATTCCAGCTTAGGAAAGTCATTAGTCTAAAGCAAGACTGGTGGGCCGTGAATCAGAGAAATTTGCATTTGATTTGTTCATCGTAATTATTACATAATATAGTATACTGTATATAGTAGTATATAAGAGTTTATTGGTAGCATATCATATGACAATTCCCATAAACATGTGATGGCCTCGATGTTGCCAGTTTTTATTTTTTTCCTGAAACTATTACCTTTTCATAGTTTGTTTCAACAATGCATATATTATCATCTCCACGAGCGTAGACATTGCAAGAAAAGATTCTAACTAAGGATAAGTAAAGTTCTTTCATGGTCACAATATATACTTTTATAGATGTCAAACATAAAAATATAATAAAATTCTATATTAACATAAATATATATTCGATACACATTTACGTCATGGCTTTAACATCAGTATTTCGTATAGCTTCCTCCGGCATCAATAATTTCTTGCAATCGTTGCGGCATAGAAGAGGCCAGATTGAAGGGAATTTTGGTGTTCGACGTAAGCTCTCCCAACTATTCCTCGTGTGAGCTAAAAGTGCTTCAAATGTTCTTTCAATGCGTTGCTCCCATTCGTTAATCATTATTGCCCAAAGGTTTTCAATCGGATTCATATCAGGAGAACGCGGTGGCAGAATTAGATTAATAATCTCTGGCTCCCTTTCCTCCTCCCTTCGTAATTCCCCACCCAACCTCGTTTCCTTCGACATAGCAACGCTTACCTCCATCCTCATTCCACTTCCTTCATTAAACCTATTATCGCTTTTACTGTCCCTTCCTTCCATCCTTCAATGCCAGCGTTCTTAAACTTAGCACATAAATTATATAATATGGAATCTAACACCTTAGATCTCTACGCATTCATGTTACTTGAAGACGCCTGTGTCTTAGGGGAATCTAAGTGTTGAGAGTGGGCTTGAGGGGTAGTCTATAGATTACTACAGATGACCTTGAACGCTCCAACTATTTAAAAATGATTATTTATTACGCACATCATATGGCATAATACACACATGAATTTAAGTATCTCTTACACTATAGGAATGGAATTGAATCCTACCAGAGTTAAAAGTCGCAAAATATGATACATTAGTTTGTATTAAGAGGTTACTAAGAGAAAAGGATTTGGGATAGAGCGGAAGGCAGAGAGTATATTTTCTCGAGTTTCGGTTATTATTAACGTTATATGGATACATTGCCATGCGGTGTGATGAGAGAGAGAGAGAGAGAGAGAGAGAGTTACAAGGAGTTACGAAATGAAGTTCAAAAAGGCCTGCGCCGGATACCGAGGAGGTACCAATGGCAACGGGTGCCAGGGAAAATTTTGTAAAAGTTTATTTTTCTTTCAACTATCCTAGCAGTAGTAGAAAACTGGATAGAAAAGAGAGAGAGAGAGAGAGAGTTACAAGGAGTTACAAGGAAAGAAGTACCTCAAAAGGCTTGCGGCCCATACCGAGGAGGTACCAATGGCAACGGGAGCCAGGGAAAATTTTGTAAAAGTTTATTTTTCTTTCAACTATCCTAGCAGTAGTAGAAAACTGGATAGTAAAGTAGAAGGCTCTCTCCCCACCCTCCGCTCCCTCCCTGCCAGAGGCAGGTACGGAAAAAGGTTGAAGAAAATACCTTGACCCTGGAAAAGTAGCCAAGGAAATTTTACAGGAAAGTGGAGAATATATAAATAGCTCTATATTTAGCTTGCTCACAGAGACACCGAGCAAGCGAACTCCTGCAGAGTTTTCTGAGGTTTTAATCTTAAACTATGAGTGTGTTCAGTACTTTGTCTAGCCTATTTTTAAACAGATTTACACTTTGACTGGAAACAACCTCTGAGGGAAGTTGGTTCCAGATATTAACTATTTTATAGGAAAAGAAATTTCCGCAGACTGAGGTCCTAAATGTCTTTACACACTCAAATAGTGTGCAAGATTTCGTCTAACCTTTTCTTGAACTGATCCACAGAGGAACTGTTCACAACTTCCGAAGGTAACCTGTTCCATGTGTCACAGATCTTATACGTAAGTAATTCCCACACACACTAGTCCTAAACCGTTTCAAATCCAACTTCCAACCATTGTTGCGAGTTGGGTTATCATTTAAACTAAACATACTTCTAAAATCGACATCGTTGAACCCTCGTAAGAGCTTGAAAACCTCGATCAGTTGACCGCGCAGCCTCCGAGTTTCAAGCGAAAACAAGTTCAGGGCGCGTAACCGTCGATTGTAGCCCATATGCCTAACGGAAGGGATTAACTTTGTGGCCCTCGCCTGCACTCGCTCCAGCCTCTCAATATCTTTCCTGAGGGTGGGCGACCAGAACTGCACAGCATACTCCAGGTACGGCCGAACAAGGGAATTGTACAGTGAGAGCACAATCTCCTTGTTCCGAAACTGAAATTGCCTCCTGATATAACCCAATAGTTTCTGGGCTTCTTTTCCACCTCTACACACTGTTTCGTAAACTTAAGGTCGCTGCTAATTAGCACACCCAAGTCCTTTTCTAAATCAGTCACCTCGATATTACTGCCCAACATCGAGTAGTCCGACTTGGGATTGGCGTAGCCAATGTGCATCACTTTGCATTTACCCAAGGAGTTACAAGGAAAAGAAGTACCTCAAAAGGCCTTGCGGCCCATACCGAGGAGGTACCAATGGCAACGGGTGCCAGGGAAAATTTTCTACACCCTCAAATAGTGAGCAAGATTTGGTCTAACCTTTTCTTGAACTGATCCACAGAGGAACTGTTCACAACTTCTGAAGGTAACCTGTTCCACGTGTCACAGATCTTATACGTAAAGTAATTCCCACACACACTAGTCCTAAACCGCTTCAAATCTAACTTCCAACCATTGTTGCGAGTTGGGTTATCATTTAAACTAAACATGCTTCTAAAATCGACATCGTTGAACCCGCGTAAGAACTTGAAAACCTCGATCAGTTGACCGCGCAGCCTCCGAGTTTTCAGCGAAAACAAGTTCAGGGTGCGTAACCGTCGATTGTAGCCCATATGACTAACGGAAGGGATTAACCTTGTGGCCCTCGCCTGGACTCGCTCCAGCCTCTCAATATCTTTCCTGAGGGTGGGCGACCAGGAGCATATTCCAGGTGCGGCCGAACCAGGGAATTGTACAGAGAGAGCACAATCTCCTTGTTCCGAAACTGAAATTGCCTCCTGATATAACCTAACAGCTTCTGGGCTTTCTTTTCAACCTCTACGCATTTGGTAAATTTAAGGTCGCTGCTAATTAGCACACCCAAGTCCTTTTCCAAATCGGTCGCCTCGATATTACTCCCCAACATACTTTGCATTTACCCAAGCTAAACGGCATTTGCCATTTTTCGGACCACTCTCCTATCCTACCTAGGTCCGCACGCAGTTGCTCGATCGCTTCGGGCGTCCCAACATTGGCCCCAAGCTTGGTGTCATCAGCGAATTTGGCGATCCGACTGACGATGCCACCGTCGATATCATTTATGTAAATGATAAACAACAGTGGCCCCAAAACGGAACCCTGAGGAACCCCACTAGTGACTGAGGCCCAACCCGAACTAACCCCTTTAATTACAACCCTCTGCCGCCTATTCTTCAGCCAGTTTTCAATCCACCTACTACTTCCCCACCGATACCCAGCGCGCGCACTTTCGCCATTAGCCGGCGGTGAGATACCTTATCAAAGGCTTTCTGAGAGAGAGAGAGAGAGAGAGAGAGAGAGAAGAGAGAGAGTTACAAGGAAAAGAAGTACCTCAAAAGGCCTTGCGGCCCATACCGAGGAGGTACCATCAGAGAGGATGGAGAGAGAGAGGATGGAGAGAGAGAGAGCGTTATCTCCTGCATACTCTATATATATATATATATATATATATATATATATATATACAGTATGTCTCTATGTATAAATAGATAGAGTGATCGACACAATGATAATGTGGACGTCATTGATGGGGTTAGAGCAATTATGTGCACCAATCCGAACACACCTCCGCTCCATAAGGACCGCCCATTTTATACCTAACAGACTAGCTTGGGGCGAGACAGACGCGCGAGACTTATTGTAAGCACTGTACATGGCTTTCATGGATATTGAGAAGTGTATGGGAATAACTAGAGAAGTTTGTGGCAGGTCTTGGTTATATACGAGGTTTGACGGTGACTCATGAATCAGGTGAAGAGTTTCGGTGATGAAAGTAGTGCATGTGTAAGAATAATAAAAAGAACTGAGTGAAGGGCTTGATACGAGTGCGTGTGGATTAAAGAAAGGTTTTTTGCTTAAGCTTTGTAACCAAGTAGCGTAATTTAATACAGAATTTAATCTTATTTTCACGCTTTCAAAATGATTATTCAACCTTTGGACTTAATCACTACCAAAACCCTATGATCATCAAATTGAACTGTGGTAGGATTCTCCGTGATATTTCTCAAGGTAGGGGGAGGCAAGCAAATCCGAGGAATCCACTTGTCGGTTTGGAAACGAGTTGAAACGAGCCCAGCATCAAGTCCAGCAACCAAAGCGCCTAAAGATAAGCTAATAAGCACAATATGTATTTTCTTTTTAATTATATTGAATAACCTTTATTAATAATAAAATAGATACCTTGGTTTGACAACTTACAATGACAAATAATTGTAAGCTTAACTATTATTTAATTTAATTTGGCCCTCAAGCTTTAGGCATTATCGAGTTATATTATTAATTAATAATAACAGCTGTTTAATAAGTATTAAATCTTAAATTATCATAAATGGCAAATACAAGTCATATTGAAGGTATTAATACCAATACCATACAAAGAAACCCATATTTACAGGAGATAAGAAAATGAACAATCGCAAGAAAATGTGTTTTTAATACAGATTGCACACGAGAAATTAATAAACAATAGTTAATGGACATTAATCCTAGATTTTTGTTAGTATGCCATTATTATCGGATTTCAACTGGGTTTTAAAAAAATTTATATCACAATAATTTTTTATATCAGCATTTAAGTCATTCTGATCCATAGTTTTCAATCCAATGAAAATGTCATCATCTCAAAAACTACCCAATCTAAATGAGGTATAACGTTAGGGTGTGTCAATTTGGGAGGTGAAAATTAATTTTTGCCAATTCCTTCACTGAGGGGTTTTAAAAAAATGTTTTTGGATGTGAAGAATTCAAATCTGCTAATAACTGCCTGGATCTGGTATTCACGAATAACACGAACTTGATTGCTGATATAAAAATAACCCCAACCATTATCTCAGACCACAACTTAATCGAGATATCAACAAATATGATGGCAGCATTCGAAGACAATACACATATTGTGGAAAGAAGTAAATTCGGGGCCTTTAACTTAAACTCGAAGACTATAAATTGGGAAGCAATCAGATCGCACATGGCCCAAATAGAATGGAGAACAATTTTCGAGAATAAAACAACGGAAAAAACGCTGAGAATTTTAGAAAAATATGCTCCGAAATCACAGCCAAAAGGAAAGAGGAGCTGGCTAGAAAGGCAAAAGAGAAGACTATTCCGCAAAAGAAAGAGAGTGGAGGCGAAGTTAGGAAACTGCGGAGATAATGGCAGGAAAAAATAAAAGAAAAACTAGAGGGTATCGATAGGGAAATACAAGCCCTGATTAAGGACCATACAGAGAGGGAAGAGGAAAAGGCGGTAGAAGCAATAAAGGAAAATCCAAAATACTTCTATAGCTATGCAAAAAGGAAAACAAAAACGCGCGCCGCTATTGGGCCCTTAAGGACGGGAAACAATGAACTAACCGACGATCCAAAAGAAATATCTGATACATTGAGAGCTCAATATGAATCAGTTTTCAGTACCCCAAAAAGTGACAAAGCGATACCTGACATAAATGCATTCTTTGAAGAGAAATTGCAAGGAGAGTATATAACAGACTTTGAGTTTACACCAGAAGATGTAGCGAGAGCTATAGAACAAATGAAACTACATTCAGCTGCAGGTCCGGACAATTGGAACGCATTATTGATTAAAAACTGTAAAAATGAAATAGCTACACCTTTATACTGGATATGGAGAAGATCCCTAGACACGGGGGAAATACCGAGCATCTTGAAAAGAGCAAACATTGTCCCAATATATAAAGGAGGGGACAGATCTCAAGCAAAGAACTATAGACCAGTGTCATTGACGTCCCACCTCACCAAAGTATTTGAAAGAATAGTTAGAGAGAAAATTTATGATTTCCTGGAGACACGGGAAAGATTCAACGAAAATCAGCATGGATTCCGATCAGGTAGATCATGCCTATCACAACTAATAGAGCACTACAACAATATCCTAGATGCATTGGAAGGCAATGACAACTACGATGTTATATACACAGATTTTGCTAAAGCTTTCGATAAATGTGACCATGGTATAATAGGACATAAAATTAAAGACGGGAATAACAGGCAAAGTGGGAAAATGGATCTACAACTTCCTTAGTGATCGTCTGCAGGTCGTCAAAATTCAAGGTATATCATCATCAGAATCGGAAGTACGCAGCTCAGTACCACAAGGGACAGTACTGGCCCCACTCCTGTTCATTATCATGCTAACAGACATAGACAGCGGAGTAAACAGCAATAGTATAGTAACATCCTTTGCAGACGATACAAAGATCAGCAGAAAAATCAGCGATGTACATGACGTGGAGGCCTTGCAGAGGGACACGAACAAAATATACAAATGGTCAGAAGACAACAACATGTCATTCAACGCCGAGAAATTTCAACTCTTGAGATATGGTAGAAAAGAAGAACTTAAACAGACTGCATATTATGCTCCAGATAGACAGGAAATTCAGAGAAGCATGAAAGCGATTGATCTCGGGATAATAATGACAGATGATGCGAAATTCGAAACAAAATCAGATAGCGATAAATAAAGCAAAAAGAGTCGCCGGACAGGTTCTAAGAACGTTCAAGAGAAGGGACAGGACAGTAATGATTCCCCTGCTAAAAACACTGATTATACCAAAACTTGAATACTGCTCAGTTTTGACGTCCCCATATAAAAAGGAAGAAACTAATAAACTAGAAGAAACGCAAAGGCATTTCACAGCCAAGATTGATGGCTGCAAAGAACTCAACTACTGGGAAAGACTACGTAAACTAAATCTGTACAGTATATATATATATATATATATATATATATATATATATATATATATATATATATATATATATATATACACATGAGAAGGAGGCCAGAGTAAGGCATGAAGAAAGGGTGATCCTCCTGACGGCAAAATTAGAATCCCTTGAGACTCCAGTTACGACCCCTCCTGCCTCAGTTTCTACTAATAATATAAATAGTATTAATAGCCCTCTCTCTTCTCCTAGTTCCCAACCCTTTGTTCGAGTGCGTATGGAGCCCCATTGAGAAAACCTAAGACATGTCTTTGTCTACCAGTAATAACAAACAATAAGTTTTCTGTTTTGGGTTTCGATGATGCTGATGAACCGGAAATACGACTCGTTGGCGATTCCATTGTTCGAGGGCAGCTCGAGGAATTCTGTGGGAGAAACCCTTGTCGTAGGCGCCGTTACTGCTACCCTGGTGCAAGGGTGGAGGATATAACTAATAGTGTTGACCAATTTACAGACGGTACCTCCGAGGACACAACGTATGTTATTCATGTCGGTACTAATAACGTTTTAAATTCTAGATCAGAAGAACTGCTGGCTAGGTACAGGGACTTACTAGAGCGATTAAAAGAAAAAACTAATAAGATTGTTTTAACAGGTATACTTCCTCGAATTATCCATCGTAACGATTTCTACAGGAAGGCGACCTATATTAACAATAACCTAAAGTCTCTTTGCCAACAGGAAGGAGTGCATTTTGCAAATTTTTGGAACAGTTTCTACGGCAGGGTGGACTTGTTCCTCGGGGATGGACTTCATCTTAATGACGTTGGAGCTGCGCGTTTAGGAAGACTATTTCATAATACTGTCTCTTCTTTTCAGGCTACCGTAACTCGAACGGTCCCAGCGTAAATTCTATAAATTTCCCCTGCGCTCGCGAAGTTGTCGCAATTACAAACAATTTGAAGGTTTTATCCTTAAATGCTCGTAGCCTACGAAATAAAAGAAACGAATTTTTTTCTTTAATTGCTTGTAAAGACTATGATATAATTGCGATAAATGAATCGTGGCTTAGCACTGAAACTCGTGACTTTGTAGGGGAGTATCAAATTAAAGGTTATAGACTTTTTGTTAAAAACAGAATAGGTAGGCGAGGAGGCGGTGTTATGTTGTATAGCAAAGATAATATAGCGAACGTTATAGAAGTAAAGCACACAATTCCAGAACCGATAGATTCGAATATAGCAGAACTTAAATTGAACGATTTCAAACTTCTTGTTGCGGTTATATATAGGCCCCCTAATCAAACAGCTGATACGGACGAAGCGTTATATCGTGAACTAAAGAGAATAATCGGTAGTGAGCAGGCTTTAGTATGGCCTATGGGTGACTTTAATTGCGCTAACGTAAATTACGATACAGTGCAGGGAGACGCGGAAGGTAATCGTTTAGTTAATTTTCTCGAGGATAGCTTTCTTATTCAAAAGGTTGGGGAACCTACGAGGTTGGACAGTATTTTAGATTTAGTAATAACTACGGATGATAGGCTAATTACTGATCTTCAAGTAATAGAACCGTTAAGCAATAGCGATCACAATATGGTAGAGTTTGTCCTCTCAGTAAGTCACTCGAAACCAACTAACTCGACTAAAATTCCTAACTTCCAGCACGCAGACTTTAGTAAATTTCGAAATAAATTGTCACACGTCAATTGGGAAAACGTAATGGGGAACTCCAACGCAAAACTAATGTGCGAATCGTTCGAAACAGTATTTAGGACTATAAATGAGGAATGTGTACCGTACAAAATTAAGCGTGCGAAAGTAAACAACAAGCCCTTGTGGTTTACTTCTAGAGTAGGAGACATTATAAAGAGTAGATATAGGGCTTATAGGCTACATAAGCGAAATAAAGACAATTTGTGGTTACGAAACAACTACATATCTCTAAGGCGTGAAGCGAAAAGTGTAATAAAAAAGTCCAAGCGCGAATTTGAAATCTCCATAGCTCGTGACGGTAAAGAAAACCCCAAGCGATTCTTTCAATACGTCAATAATAGAAATCCAGTAAAAAGCGTCTTGGGGCCTTTGAAAAATGTAAACGGAGATCTAGTTTCTGAAAACAAGGAAATGGCTACCTTGCTAAACGAATTTTTTACGTCAGGTTTTACTACAGAAGATGTAACGAATATCCCTACGGTCATAGACATAATACCTTTTGATGAAGGTAATATTTTGGATAATATTGTGGTTAGTGAAGGGGCGGTAATGCGCTATATTGATAAAATGAAAACGCGTAAATCACCGGGGCCGGATTCCATATATCCCATACAACTAAAAGAATTAAAAGATAGCATTGTTGTGCTGCTAACAAAGATTTTTAATGCGTCTATTTCTGAGGGGTGCGTACCAGATAATTTCAAGTTAGCAAACGTAACACCTATCTTTAAGAAAGGCGATAAAGGTGCGGCGGGAAATTATAGGCCAATCAGTTTAACGTCTGTTGTAGGTAAGCTACTGGAATCAATAATTAGGGATCGTATGGTCGAACACTTAGAATTGCATAAACTAGTTAGAAATACCAGCACGGTTTTAGGCGAAACAAATCTTGCTTAACTAATCTTTAGAATTTTTTCAAAGCGTAGTTGACGTTTACGACAGTCATCGGGCGGTTGATGTAGTGTATTTAGATTTTCATAAAGCGTTTGACACCGTGCCGCACAAAAGACTCATTGGAAAAACTAAGGCTCATGGAATCAGGGGTGTAGTAATAAATTGGCTAGAAGAGTGGTTGCGAGGTAGGAAACAGAGGGTGGTCGTTGATGGAGCGGAGTCGTGTTGGGCTAATGTAGCAAGTGGCGTTCCTCAGGGTTCTGTATTGGGTCCCTTGCTTTTTCTTGTATATATTAACGATTTAGATGTCGGCCTAGTCAGTACAGTTTCAAAGTTTGCGGATGACACGAAGCTGGGTGGTAGGGCGATTAATGACGAAGATAGAGGTAAAATCCAGGAAGATCTGAATAAAATCGTTGATTGGTCAGTCACACGGCAAATGAGATTTAACGTTAAGTGCAAAATTTTGCATATAGGTTCGCGTAACGGTAATTTTGCGTATAGTATGTCAGGGAAAGATTTAACAAGGGTAAAGCAGGAAAAAGATTTAGGAGTTATAGTCACTGGTGATTTAAAAGTAGCGAAACAAAGTACAGCAGCGGTCAATAAGGCGAACAAAGTGTTAGGTTTTATAGCTCGAAATTTTGAGTACAAATCGCGCGATATTATTGTTCCTCTTTATAAATCATTAGTGAGACTCCATTTGGAGTACGCGGTCCAGTTTTGGAATCCGCAGATGCGCAAAGATATAGACAAAATCGAAAGAGTTCAAAGATGAGCAACTAAGATGATTCCGTCGCTTAGGTCAAAGTCGTACGAGGATAGGCTTAAGGAGTTAAAATTGACTACACTCGAAACTAGGAGGCTAAGGGGTGATCTAATCCAGGTTTTCAAAATTATGAATGGGTTCGATAACGTAGATAGAGATAGCTTTTTCGAAATATCTCAATATAATAGGACTAGAAATAACGGATGTAAGTTGACAAGTAGAAGGTTCGAGACAGCAGTTGCGAAAAACTTTTTTACGCACAGAATAGTAAATAGCTGGAATAGTTTGCCGGTAGAAGTAATTAGTAGCACGTCTATAAACATGTTTAAAAATCGATTAGACGTATATGTTGATAGATTGGGTATAGTTTAAGGCAGTGGTAGTCAAATCGGGGTACGCGTACCCCTGGGGGTACGCGAGGGGTTTCCTGAGGGTACGTAAGCTCTGCTGCAAAAACAAGCAAGTTGGTTAATCAATTATAAAATAAATTTATACAATTATAATTATCATCTATCATTTAAATTTTTTGAAAATATATATTATAATCATTTATTTATAATATTAATATTTAATTATAAATTTAACTCAACATTGGTACAAGTTATTATTAAATTATTTAATATTAATTATTTTATATTTTTATATTTTAATATTTTATTTAAATTATTATTAAATTACCCGATATTGGTACAAATTGGTACGAATCGTACGATGCTGTAAAAATAGTAAATTATACCAAGTCTCGAGCAGTGAATTCCAGTGGTGTAGTGCTGTGGGAACGCGTGGGAACGGCGTTCCCTCACTATTTCAAATAAATCCGAACTTACAAATCTCTAACGTCATGAAATTTTAATTCCCACCCCTAGAAGAAATATGAGAAAGAATCATTAACTGTTTCATTTCTTTTAGCTTCGACTGAGGCAATGCTAGCCTATAAAGATCTGGTGAAACAGTCACCACGGCGTACCAGTTGTTAACTTTTTTTTAGTTAATCATTCCAGTTGTTAGCTATTTTTATTGATCGTACTGGATGTCATATATCTAATGACACTGGAAATACTGCATCTTCAACCTTGGAATATGTCCTAATATCCAGTGCATATGATACCTCAAATTGGTCAGATTTCAAAAGATTTCACGGGGGTCTTACAGTGCCCCCGGACCCCAGCTGTATGGGCTCGCCGCGCTCGCCATTGTCCCCCCCGCATCTGAGTAACACTTTCAAAATGCGTTCCCTCACTTCTTTATTTAGCACTACACCACTGTTGAATTCACACCTCTTTAAAATTCTTTGTGAGGAGATGGGCAAAAATCATACTCAGTTGCTTTTGCACACTGAAGTGCGCTGGCTCTCACGAGGAAAGGTATTAACACGACTTTTTGAACTTAGGAATGAAGTGAGAAGTTTACTTAACAGCCGAAATTCAGACTTATTAAAATTTATAGAAAATGAGGAGTGGCTTTGTAAACTGAGTTATTTGGCAGATATATTCACCAAATTAAGTGAACTTAATCTTCAACTTCAGGGGTATGACAAAAATATATTGCAGGTACAAGAAAAAGTCAAGGGATTTTTTGAGAAAGTTTTATACTGGATAAAGTGCGAATTCTGTCACGAAAACGAGTTTCTTGTCAGTGACTCAGTTATGAATATTATAAAGCAGCATTTAGTGAGCCTTCGTGAATCATTTTTGCATTACTTTCCATGTATTAATAGAGATTCCCTACAAAGTGAATGGATAACGAATCCGTTTTCGAACCTTGCTGTGTCTAATGCGGAGCTTCCCGCTCGTTTAAAAGAACAATTGATTGAATTGGCAGCTGACAGCTCACTTAAACATAAATTCAATGACTTTTCTGTCTCCGAGTTTTGGAAATTGGCCCATATTGAATACAAAGAATTAAGTGAATTTACTATCAACAAACTACTTCCATTCCCGTCCACCTATTTATGTGAAAAGGGATTTTCGGCACTGACAACTATCAAGTCGAAAGAAAGAAACCGCCTACATCCAGAAGCTTGCCTCATAATGGCACTCACAAATGTTCGTCCGCGAATAGAACAACTTGCTAGTGACAAACAGTCCCACCCATCGCATTAATTACTTGTAAGTATTTAAAATATATATTTTAAAAGCTCAGACGATTTCTAATTAACTGTATTAGATTCTAATATTTGCCTGAGTTAAAATTTGTGTAAATTGCTTGAGTTGTGTAAAATGTAAATTGTTTAATTAAAATGCTATGATATATATATATATATATATATATATATATATATATATATATATAATAATAATTAGGTGGTCGTAAATAAAGATCGTTTGATAGCTTCATATTCTGTGTAATTGTATAATAACATTTTTATTTTGGAAACTGAGGGGGAGGAGGTACGCCATAGTAAAAAAACAAACTAAAGGGGTACGCCAAGGAAAAAGTTTGAATACCACTGGTTTAAGGTAGTAAAATTAAGGCCTTGTGGTGATAGATCCCACAGCTCAACACAAGTGTTGTGGGATATAGGGAGGCAGCATCTTGGGTTAGGAGATACTCTCTGTCCTTACACACCCCATTTAAAGAGATTCCTCTGCCGAGCGGTGCGAATGTACTTATAAGCGGGTCCCTTTAATAAAAATGCCCTTCCAGTGTCGGGAGAACGGGATCTAACCTAGGTGCGAATTTCTTAATGGTCCCTGGACTGTTTTCCCTCTTGCTTTTGGTTCATTCGTTTTTCTGTATCCACCCGAAGAGGATGCCAGTGGACATCAAAACTGTTGTGGAAATAAACTGTCTATTAGAGTGGGTTTTTATTATCATATTTTGACCTTCACGTAGAAAAAAGTGAAGTTTTTGCATTTATATTCAGGACTCCTTGGTAAATATTGTTCCAGAGTTACTGATTCAGCATACCAAAATTACTACAGAACAGCTATGAATGTTAAAACAACAGAAATCTTGCAGGCCAGTGTTGTTGTCAACAATTTTCACGTTGGGGTCCTTACGCTACCTTGGTCTGCACTTGTTGAGAAAGGAAATTTCGAGGAAAAATCACTGTCACTTGTACTCGTGCTATAACAGTTGTTGGCAGCTTTGGAAGACTTGGGATGCATTTTATAATAGCAATAAGCCTTTGAATTTTAATAAAGAAAATTGCGTTGTTGTACGAAGATTGACTCTGCAGTCAAATTTAGCGGTTTTTTTTGCAGAGCTTTTTGGTCTGTCGTGTGTTTGGTAATTGTGGAATGCGACCCTGGAAGTTGCGGAGCGTATGAGCACAATTTCTGAAAGTTAATGCTTTTTTGTCTTACTATTTCTCTTTTCGGGCCCAGATTGAGTGGTCGTCTCAGGGTACTGTGGTGTAATTTCAGTTGAAGATATATAAAGAGCCAAAACAAACTACCTATTTGCGTTTGTGAATTTGTGTTGAGAGGGGGAGTGTTTAATGCAACTCTAATCACAAAAAAAAACAATTTACGCTTTGACAAGGGCCCTCTATGTCGTTTTGCAGGGGTACACCAAATGACTAACGCCGGTCCTGCTTAACAGAAACCACCCTTCCAGCTCTCGGTTGCTTCCGAAACACTTATCATGCCTTTTTCGGTTCGATGGCACTAAGGTTAGGTTAGGTTACATTAAATTAGGTTTGGCTAATTAGTTTTTAGATATATGGGTTTAAAAAAGTAGGTAATAAGCTCATGCTTATATATATGTGTGTGTGTGTTTTCACATCTCAGGCCCCAAGTCTCAGTAAAAAATTGCATATAGTCTCGGTCTCAAGACCGGTCTCGAGACCTTTTTTCTGGTCTCGGGTGCTTAGGTCTCGGTCTCGGTCTCAACTACATGACTGCCGGAAAAACAAAACCCCTTTATAATAATTTTTTTTTCCAACATCCCTTTAAAGCAACTCTATTTTAAAATGCACCTCTTAAAAACGAAATTTGTTTCTAAACAAAGTAGCATGGAAAAGTTTCGTTCTACAACAGGATGCACTGTTTCAGAAGTAAATAAAATTCCGTGTCGCGCAGAAACATTGAAACTTTAGACCATTTTGACTCCAAAAAAGCTTCACTTTTAAACAAAGAACTTTTTAAAATAATTTCGCTTAAAAAGTTTAAGGTAATAACATTATAATAGAAGAATACCTTTAAAAAATCATCCGAGAAACCCACTTTTAAAAACTTTAAAACATTTTTACTTTTAATATGGGCGAGAAGTTCCTATACCCTCAAGATATTGGGAATCCAGAATGGCTGTGTGAACTCCCTCATTTTCACAGAATAGAATGATACATCGCCATGTCCTGCGTGACATCTTTCGCAGCATCTGTGGTGTGGTTGTTGTAAATGCAGTAGCAACAGCATTCTTCAATTCCTCATTCGTCTGATAACGCTGTTTTGCCACAATCTCTTTGATGTATCCCCAGAGAAAATTGGAACTAATTTTCGCTCTCTTCAAGATGCTCGGTATTTGTCCAGTGTCTAGTGACTGTCTCCATATCTAATATAGGGGCTTAGCGATTTCATTCTTGCAGTTTTGATCAGTGTGGCTTTTCATTTGTTCGTGTGCAAAGAATTAATGAGCTTAGAGGGCATCACATAGAGCATGTTTTGCACTAGGGTACCAATTTCCCATGTGCAGAGAAGGTATAGTAAATATTTCGTGCTTTTATTTCATTTAATAAAAAAATACGAACCCTTTAAAGTGTCAGATGTTTAATAAATCACCTGACACAAATGTTAGGAACAGCTTCGTATTGTTTTACACAAACCGCCACTCCGACATATAGATAGGTAGATAGTGTTTCATAAATAACTCCCGATAATAAATTCTAATAACTTAATGATTTCCAAAATTTTTAGCATAAACTTCATACAGTGCAAAGTTCAGGCATATAATTTTTAATTAGACTGATCACATTATACACAGGGCGGCGTAAACTAGCATCTTAATCTTAACTGAAGTTTGGGTGGGCGCGCAAGTCAATGCTGCGACAGCATTTCTCCCAATCAAGCAACTGAGCTCGGTTGTGGTGCACCTGTCTGAGTACCCTAGTGGTTAAAACGCTGTGGTGTTGCTGCTGCTGCTGCTGCTCGGGAGGTTGTGAAAGTGAGTCCAGTCAAGGACTTTGTAATTTCTTACTTCTTTGAATGGGGATTGTAGTTCAGATTTCACGTTAAGTAGTAAGTCTAAAGTGGAGCAACAAGCTTGACTCGTCACAGTGAGCAATTCGGGCGGAAGCAAAACTGAGGTTTCCTGTAACTGTAAATATGTATATATACTGTATATAAACAAATTGCCTTTCTTGACTGCAATTTATGTAAAATGTTTATTATTGTTTCCACAGTTTATATCTAAACTTTAGCTGAAAATGAGAGAAACAAAATCTTTTCTGCATCATGTTGAAATCTGTGTTGGAGATGAATCGTCACTATTAAAACTCTTCATGGTCAGTTTCGGCTTCAAACTTTCTTATTTTCGATCTACAAATTTAGGTTTTCAATGGGTTCTAAGTTCCGGAAACAGTACTTTCATCGTTACCAAAAGACAAAAAACGCCTAGTGGCTCGAGTACGAATGACGCGATTAATGCGCCTAAAAGTAATTGTACTTTTGAACACACTGAAAATCCTGAAGATGATAAGAATGCTTACCCTCTTCTTTTTTGCCGTTGCATTGGTGATGAACATCCAATAGATTCAGTGTTAACGTGGCCATCGATCTGCCAAATGTTGACGAAATTACTGCTAAAATCAAATCAAAAGGTGGAGCTGTTTTACTTGAACCTTTCACAATAAATGATGAACATGGAACGCTACGACTATCTGTCGTAGCGTCAAAATGTGAAAATGTTATTCACACTTTAGTTGACAAATCTCATTACAAAGATAAATTCCTACCGGGCTTCAAGTCAGCAGAATCTTTACACGACAAAACAGTAGCTGCTGAGAATAATGATGATAGCAATTATATGTATGGACTAGAAGATAATACTGAGAACCATTTAATCAATTATATGGACCACATTGCGTTTATTTGCCGACCTGGTGAATCGCAAAGTATTATAGAATGGTACGAAGATTGTTTCAGTATGAAGAGACTTATGACTAACAGGTAATTTAAAATGATTGCAAAGTCTTCAGATTGTATGTAGTCAGACTCTTATACAGTTTTAAGGAACTTTCCATCCGTAATGCAATAAGGACATATATCTACAGGGAATCCATAAAGTTCAGCAATATAAGCAAAAATTTATTGACTACACTTTATTCATTGTTAGGATGCTTGACTTTATGGATACCCTTTTAAGATAATACCTTATAGATTTTATGAATAAAACCAAATAAAGTGAGTAAAATTGAATATAAATGTCACGGCGTGTTAGTTTTCTATACCCACCATAATTTCATTTATTATTTATTTTCTTCATTTTCTAAGCCAGGAGACTGTTGAGGATGGTTTTGTTCTGGCAGATGGGGTTGGTCTTCGTTTAAAAGCTCTACAGTACTGGAAATGCGCCGAGAGAGGAGTGGGTTCCCCTCTCAACGGAAATGATCCAAACGTGCTTAGAATTGTAATAGCTGAATCGCTTCCGTACATAGGTAAATACTACAGATTGATCGTAAAGTCACGCAACCTAGAAACATAATTATGCAATCATCTTTGGGACGTAACTTTAGGATCACCCTCTATAATGATCCGTTGAAGTGTATTTTAATTTTAACCCTTATTTCATAAGCTCAGTATAATATACTTTGGAATAATTTATCATGGTTACCATGGTCTTAAATTAGGAGAGATAGTTTGAAATGAAACGTTTAATGTATTCTAGTTTGTGTAGTCACTATACTGTATACTCTATATACAGGGTGTCCAAGAAAAAATGGTGCAAAAGTAATTGGTAATATTTTTCATATTAATCAGTATATACTGTACATATAGGGTGGCCACAAAGTCAGTTTGCATGAAAAACAAGGGCAACATACAAATGTCCTCTAATTTCACTGCAAAGGGACTTTGTGGTCACTCTGTGTGTGTGTGTGTGTATATATATATATATATATATATATATAATATATATATATATGAAAATTATTTCACGAAAGATATATATATATATATATGAAAATTATTTCACGAAAGTAACACGTGAAAAATATTTATGATGAATAAAACCACGAAGGAAAGGAAACACAGAGTGGTGCTCAAGCGCTTTCGTCTAATGACATCCTCAGGAACACTGAAATAAATAAAGAGTTCAAGACTATATATAGGTTACAAAAAAAATGTGTGTATATATATATAATATAAATAAAAATTGTGGGAGGAGCATACAAATTTGTAAGAAAAACTACCAATTTTAGCACTTTGCCCGAATTCAACACAAGATCAAATGGATTGTTTACAACCAATTTTATAGATAATGCCTGAAAAAAAAAAAATAAATAAATTGAAAAATAAAAATTGTAAGACGAGCATACAAATTTATAAGGGAAATTACCAAAGTTTTAGCACTCTGCCCTTCTTGTCTAAATCCGTTCTGAACGAATTCAAAACAACGGGATCGAGTTGAAAAAGACCTTTGCTCATGTTAAAGTTATTTGTAAGTTGGATAATAGCAGACTCAAGAATATTTTTATTAACAGTGTTGCTAGAGTGAAACAAAACTGAAGCATTATTCCAATCAATACAATGGGATAACTCTGACAAATGGACAAAAAGGGCACTGGACGACTGTCCCGTTCTAACGGAATATTGATGCTGTTTTACACGCATGTGCAAATCCTTTCCCGTCTGACCAATGTAAAAGGAATCACATTATTTACAACCAATTTTATAGATAATGCTTGAATTATTGGTAGGGCTATTTTTTACTATGATATTTTTCACAATATTGTTATATGAAATTTGTGTCTCGAATTTGGCATCATCGGTCATTATTACCTCAAGTCGACCGCTTTCGTGCTTCTCTGAATTTCCTGTCTATCTGGAGCATAATATGCAGTCTAAATTATTCATTTCTACCTTATCTCAAGAGCTGAAATTTCTCGGTGTTAAAAGTCATATTGTTGTCTTTTGACCATTTGTATATTTTGTTCGTGTCCCTCTGCAAGGCCTCCACTTCATTTGCATTGCTGATTTTTCTGCTGATCTTTGTATCGTCTGCAAAGGATGTTACTATACTGTTGCTGTTTACTCCACTGTCTATGTCTGTTAGCATGATAATGAACAGGAGTGGGGCCAGTACTGTACCTTGTGGTACTGAGCTGCGTACTTCTGATTTTGATGATGATACACCATGAATTTTGACGACCTGTAGACGTTCTCTGAGGAAGTTGTAGATCCATTTTCCCACTTTGCCTGTTATTCCCATATGTTTCATTTTATGTGCTATTATACCATGATCGCATTTGTCGAAAGCTTTAGCAAAATCTGTACATATGACATCATAGTTTTCATTGCCTTCAAGTGCATTTAGGATATTGTTAGAATGCTCTATAATTTGTGATAAGCATGATCTTCCTGATCGGAATCCGTGATGATTTTCGTTGAATCTTTCCAGTGTCTCCAAGAAGTCGTAAATTTTCTCTCCGACTATTCTTTCAAATATTTTAGTGAGGTGGGACGTCAAAGACACTGCTTGAGATCTTTCCCCTCCTTTATATATAGGGACAATGTTTGCTCTTTTCAAGATGCTCGGTATTTCCCCAGTGTCTAGGGATCTTCTCCATATCCAGTATAAAGGTGAAGCTATTTCATTTTTACAGTTTTTAATTAATAGTACGTTCCATTTGTCCGGACCTGCAGCTAAATGTGATTTCATTTGTCCTATAGCTCTCGCTACATCTTTTGGGTAAAATCAAAGTCTGTTATACATTCTCCTTGCAATTTCTCTTCGAAGAATGCATCTATGTCAGGTATAGCTTTGTCACTTTTTGGGATACTGAAGACCGATT
This sequence comes from Bathynomus jamesi, assembly GCA_023014485.1. Lineage (NCBI taxonomy): Eukaryota > Metazoa > Arthropoda > Malacostraca > Isopoda > Cirolanidae > Bathynomus > Bathynomus jamesi. Next base: position 903,883 of record JAJOZX010001044.1, read on the forward strand.
CATATTGGGCTCTCAATGTTTCAGATATTTCTTTTAGATCGTCTGTTAGTTTAGTATTTCCTTTCCTTAAGGACCCGATAGTAGCGTGCGTTTTTGTTTTCCTTTTCGCATAGCTGTAGAAGTATTTTGGATTTTCCTTTATTGCTTCTACCGCCTTTTCCTCTTCCCTCTCTGTATAGCCCTTTATCAGAGTTTGTATTTCCCTAGCGATACTCTCCAGTTTTTCTTGTATTACTTTCCTGGCATTGTTGTCTCCGCAATTAGCTAACTAGCAATTATGTTGTGGTCTGAGATAATAGTTGGGGTTATTTTTATATCGGCAATCAAGTTCGTGTTATTCACAAGATGAGGAGGGAGAACGAACAAATGAAAAATGAGGTACCTGCCGAACCCGGGATCATCCGATTGCCGGTCAGATATGCTATCCACTACACCAAGGACCTCGATCAATCAGAAGTCGTAATTCTCCTACATACGAGCAGAAACCAATGCCCTGAGGGGGCACCTTCGCATGCCGTACATATATACATTTTAACTGCAAACAACACACAGTATAATTAATGTAAAGAACGACGCTTGTGTAGAAGAGCGTTCCGCACAAGATGAGGAGGGAGAACGAACAAATGAAAAATGAGGTACCTCCCGGGAATCGAACCGGGGATTATCCGATTGCCGGTTAATTATACTGTGTGTTTGCAGTTAAAATGTATATATGTAAAGCATGCGAAGGTGCCCCCTCATGGCATTGGTTTCTGCTCGTATGTAGGAGAATTACAACTTCTGATTGATCGAGGTCCTTGGTGTAGTGGATAGCATATCTGACCGGCAATCGGATAATCCCGGGAGGTACCTCATTTTTCATTTGTTCGTTCTCCCTCCTCATCTTGTGCGGAACGCTCTTCTACACAAGCGTCGTTCTTCACATTAATTATACTGTGTGTTGTTTGCAGTTAAAATGTATATATGTACGGCATGCGAAGGTGCCCCCGCAGGGCATTGGTTTCTGCTCGTATGTAGAAGAATTACGACTTCTGATTGGTCGAGGTCCTTGGTGTAGTGGATAGCATATCTGACCGGCAATCAGATGATCCCGGATTCGATTGCCGGGAGGTACCTCATTTTTCATATGTTCGTTCTCCCTCCTTATCTTGTGCGGAACGCTCTTCTACAAAAGCGTCGTTCTTTACATTATATATATATATATATATATATATATATATGTATGTGTGTGTGTGTGTGTGGCTGTTTACATTGCCAAACTGCTCAAGTTTAGAACATTTCCACGTGATGACCATCATTCGTCGCTACAGTGCATTTTCGACACTTAAATTCCATTAAACGGAGTACTGCCGGACTCCTGTTTGTCACGATACAGAAAGTCTTAACATACACCCATAGATAAAGATCCAAAGGAGTTAAGTCGGGTGATCGAGGTGGCCATATACTATCGCTCCACCACGCTTGTCCATCGGTGAGGAAAAAATGTATCTAGAAAACTGCGAACATCAACGGCATAGTCCTAAATATAATATATATTTCAAAATTTCATTGCATATTAACGTAAAAGCAGTGTCCCATTTTTTTCTGGCCATTATTGTATGCCTGGCCCAGTGTATCCTGACTTTAGTAACCGATACTACAGTATCATACAAGGGCTGACTCTGTTCATTTCTAATAACCCCTTTGCCATAACAATGGTCCTTTCACTTAGGCTATATATTTCTTAACACTCGGTATAAAGGAAGAATAAGTTTAAAAAGTTTAACTTAACAATTTATATAGGACAAATAGAGCTTTTGCCTACTTTCGATAACTGGCAGTCCAGTATTATTGCCGGGTAGTGTAACTGGTAAAGTTGTTTTTTGAACAAGCAAAATACCACATTCTGTTTATTATATTTTTTTGGATTAAAGAATTCGTTATTTTTCTTCGAGTCAAACTGTAATATGTTGTTAGAAAATCTAGAAGTGGAAGAGCCATTGTTATCCGAAAGCGATAAGATGACTAAGCTGGTTAATGCAGTATTACTTATATAAATTAGGTTAAGGTATATATATATATATCATAATTGTGAGGTCAGCACAAAATTGTCATTTATATTAGAGCCAATTTTGGGGTCTCTTGTACAGTAGTATCAAATTTGGACGTCGGCAGCGTCCCTTCTGCTCCCTTGTTAAAAGTGGCACCGTTAGGTTGTGGTCATATAGAGAGCTCTCTTGCAATTCAATTTTGGTAGTCCAGATACAGGATTGTCGAACCGTGCAATAGTATAAGTGCGATTGTGTTGTTGTTGCAAGGTTAGGCTGCTTAGAAAGACCACAAATAGTTTTATTTATGCCAACTAAAGCCTAAAGTAGGCTCGCTTCAGTTGACTTCCGTAAGACTAAGGTAAGATTGAATAGGATCCCCACTCTCCAGGTTCCTAGACTTTTTTTCACCCTAACTTAGGCAATAGGTTAAGGTTGCTCCTTCAGAGTTTAGCTGTTTTAGGCTTGGATTCCAAAACCCTTAAAGAAGAAATAATATGTGTTAAATTAGTTTGTTAGGCTAACAAAGTCAATGTAGGCTTATAAAGATTTGTATAATTTTGATTGTTAGAAGTTTGAATACATGTTCAAACCTTCCATTGCAGAAAACAGCCACGTCGAGATGTTCCTCAAAGAAAACCTAGGACCTGGAGTGCAGCACATCGCACTTCATTGCGAAAACATTGTGCAAGTTGTGACAGAACTGAAGAAGAGAGGAGTGAAGTTCAGAATGCCTCCACCCACTTACTATGACGAGGTATGGAAACTGTTAGCCTACTCCTCTCCATTTACGAGGAAAGGACCTATATACATTTTTTCAGCTGGACATTTTAGCGACATTCGAGTAAACTACTCTAACCATAACCTATACTAACCTCACTTAATTCCCCCCCCACAAAAAAAAATTGACACCCTATATATACATGTACAGTATATGTTTTTAATATTTCATGTTATTTATATAATTGTTTCACGAATGGCCCAGCGATAATTGTTTAATCAGAAATCTTAAACAAATTTAGATTATAATATAAGTTATACGCCATAATTTGGTATAAAACAATGTTTCATAAGATTATGAATTCTTTTGTCTGAAATTTGTAAAAATCTGCGTCATAAGTATTAATTTACATAAAATATATATAATTTCCTACCCTTTCTTTTAAAGTGTGAAAAACTGAATGAAATTGTGGAAATTGGTCTGGTAAAAGATTTGGATGACTTTCGAAACAGCGGAGTACTCCTTGATAATGAGGTTTTGTCCATGGATGAAGAAATCAAGTAAGTAAAATTTATACTTTTTTTTAACTTTATAACACAAAAAAGTTTGCGATAAATAAGAAATGTAACATAATAGTTGAGGCTCTGGAGAACAGAAAATGCATGTCAAAGAAGTGGTAATAACAGGATATTTACACTCACAAATAAAACGAATAAATGGATGTTTATCAAGTAATTATTTCTTATGCATAAGAATTAAGGCAAAAGTGCGATTACTCTTCCTCTTTAATTAATTTTTTCTTTCGTATTAAATTGATGAAAAGAAATATACTTTCTAGTTTCGCCTATATGCTTATTGTATGATATATCGGCCCTAAGGAAATAGTACTGCATTTACGGGTAAAAATATTTTCCTTCCTCCGATTGGGCAGCCTTTAGAAGTAACGAAATACGGCCCCTGATTGGACATTTCATAATTATCAGGTGGAGTTAACGGAATGTAATCCAACTTCACCATGACTGGCAAGAGATGTACATTAATTGTACAGGTCCCACTTTCGTAGGCGGAAAGTCCTGTAAAGTGAAACATTCTCAGGCGCCATTCTGCTACTATCTTTTTAGAATATATATATATATATATATATATATATATATTATATATATATATATATATATATATATATACACAATATTGTTATAGCAAAGTTTCTTCTGTTCTTTGAATTAAAACTAATATTACTTCCACTTAATATGTTCTCAGATTTAAGTTTACCATGTCATTACACCAGCATATGATTTTGTGTATGAAATTTGATTAACCATACCCTCTATTAAGCAAAGAAAGAAAAAAAAACTTTTGAATCTGTATTTAAGTTGAAACTAATAAATACGTATTTACTTATTAAGTTATTTGACAATAGTATAATCTGAAGAAGCTTTCTAAAAATATTACAAAAATAGTTGCGTCTGAATTTGTTATGGGTCTGGGATGAAGCTATATTTTGAAAAGTAACTTCCACACTTCGTTTCCACTTTTTTCTATTCTTTTTTACGAGTAATTATTATACGTAAACTTCCCATTTAGAGCTACCGTGGTTCGGATGGTTAAAGACGGGCTCAGGCTGCCGAGGTTCGGGTTATCGGAGAAGGAGCTGGGCCAGCCACGTACTCTGCGAGAGTTGAATAGGAGGTCACTCTCTGAGTTTACGCCCGCACCCCCTCCGCGTGTAGGGGAATAGGAGTTCCGGTTGTTACTTTTATTTTAACTCCCAGTCAGAAAGGTATATGTTTTCTAAGTCAGATACGCGATAATTTCCCCGTTTCAGAAAATGAACCAAACGACGATATAAGACTCGATCATGGAATACATATTCTAACGAAATAGGATTGGACTTAATGGTAAAAATATCTTCTTTCCTCTAATTAGTCAGCCTTTAGAAGGTATGAAATAGAACCTCTGATTGATTAATTCATAATTAGTAGATGGATTTAACAGAATCTAATCTAACAAGTCCAGAATACACATTGGTGAGAGATGTACATGCTTCCCCTCCGTAGGCGGAGACATCTGTAAAGGGACATTTTCAGACTCCATTCCGATACTACTTCGTTAGAATATACACGCAACAGCTTGATGTCAGCGTATTTGTTCATAAATTCTGTTAATGAAATATATCTATTTACATATATTTTTTCAGGTACCTGCTGCAAATCTTTACTCACCCCATTTTCGCGAGGGACACGTTCTTCCTCGAAGTTATTCATAGGCGTGGAGCGACTGGTTTCGGCGCTGGGAACATCACTGCTCTCGCAAGGTCCATCGTTCGATATCAGGAAGAGCAAAGGAGAGGAAAAGCTGAAGTTATTATACCTATTAATAATCATAATTCACACGAACGAGAGTCAGCATTTAGAAAGGATGAGTAATACATTGCAGTAATAACAAAAACTAAAAATTTCCTCCTTGTTCTTATGCATATAATGATGTAAAACATTTCTTCAATCTCCTACGTATAGTATTGTTAGAATTCTCGTATTCCTATAAATAATGATACACACCTTTGCGTTTAGTAGCTATTTGAGAAACTTTTAAGTCAACCATTTTAAAATAGAAAACCTCGTATTATTCATCAGCGATATCTGTCACATAATTATTAAAGGAATCTAAAGAGAAAATAAAATGCAATATGAAGTCTTAAGTAATTTAGCCTTAAAATGTGAATGCGAGTAGATTAGTGGGTATCCCACATCTACTTGGTAGATACCATAACTATAATTCATCCTGATTTTATGCAACATTTAAAGTTAATCCACAAAATGGTCAGAATTTGCAAAGTATGCAACATTTTCAGATTTGCTTAAATAAACATCGCTGGGAAACGACCGTGTCATGAAAGATTTTTGTTGCATGAACAATTATTATTGAAGATACATATTCTGTTACTTTAGGGGTATTGAACGTTTGAACATTGTAAAATAAGTGTAAATATTTGGAATCGATTTGTATTAAATATTGCGAAAAATGCTCTGTATGAATTGGTCCACAATTAACCCACCCCTTATCTCCAGTCTAACTATAGAGTAGATCAAGTCTAGCCTAGAGGGGTCAGCCTAGAGATTCCGGAAATGGTCCGAGCGGGCAGATAAATTGAGGTCCACAGTAGGATTCCTCACAAGATTAGGTTAGGGCAATCTACTTCACCTTTGTTAAGCTATGAGTTGATGCTGGGTCTTAGGCCACAATGTAGGCCTAACTGTCTGACCCAGCTTAATTTAATGTGATTAACTTACTGGGGTAAAAACTCAATAGTCACTTACTTTTAGTTATTGGAGTCTCTCCCTTCTCCGGTTGTGTAATTGTCGAGAGCGTACTTGCTGGTACGTCCTCTCGCCCGTTCTTCGTTTCGTTCTCCCTTTGTTCTCCTCTTCGCGGGGCTTCTTGCACCAGCGTTGTCTTGGTTTTTCCTCGGTTGGTTGAGCGGTAATGTATCTATTACCGAGCACGCTCCTCCCACACAGTATATAAATACTAGTGTGGAGAATAACTCTGGTGAGCAACCAATTGGTTTCATCCACCCAGTTATTGACATAAAAGGAATTTAATAATTGTTAGATTAACTACCTACCTACTCAGTGAACCATTTTCGTTACCTCCCAACTACCCACTCATCAGTTTTCCATAATATGATAACATACTGCAATGCGTGTTTTTAGTCCCATATATGTAAAAAAACTGGGTCCGCCGCTGATAAATGTCTTGTAAAAGTGTAGTAAAAATAATTGTAGAGCATTATAATGAACTGTTTTGAAATTCATTTTAGGTTTTTCAGGATATATATATAATGCGTATCGGTGGTGTAGTGGTTAGTGTCGCTAACTACGAATCCATCGGCCCCAGGATCGAGACCCGGTGATGGCGGCAGACGGCGCGTAGCAAAACCCGCTGTTCATCCTTCCCAGAGCTGGGCAGTATTTAAATACGTATTTAAATACATTTGTGTATATAGAACTGTATTTATAAATACATTGTTTTTCATGTATTTAAATATAGTATTTAAATACTTTAATGAGTATTTAAATACAATGTATTTAAATACTCAAAATATAAAAATGTAAATACTTTTACTGGTTTAATACACGTTCTGTACTAGCACAGTACGACGCGTCGACAGTGTAGTACAGCATGGTTCATGTTTCAACGTGTCAGTTCAATCAGTTGTGTGCCACTCTTAGTCGAAAGCGGTTGATTTCTTTATCGTGTGCGTGTCATGGCTTAGTGAATTAGTGAATGCATATGTTAAAATTTGTATGTATTTAAAATGTATTTACAAATGTATTTAAATACAATTGATGTATTTTGTATTTAGTATCTAAATACATTCGTAAAATGTATTTAGTATTTAGTATTTAAATACATTTCTCCCATGTATTTAGTATTTAGTATTTAAATACATTCAATGTATTTATTGCCCAGCTCTGATCCTTCCACACACTAAAGAAATTGGTTGGTAGATAAATGGGTAGACTAGTGATTAAGACGCTGGGCTGCTGGTGGGGCGTGGTTCGGATTCCACGTTAAACTGTAGGTCTAAGGTGGACTGACAAGCTTGACCGTCGTCAAAATGAACAATTCGGACGGAAGTAAAACCAAGGTTAACCAAGGTATTTTATCATTACCGTTTCCAAATTTCCAAAAAGTGTGCTGAACCAAGGCCATCGCTGAGCTCTTTTACAGATGGAGAAATAAGAACTAGATAAATCAGATAAATTAACAATCTTTGTACCAAGAGAGCAGCCTACTTTACAAGTGTTCAGTACATCAGATAGATTATCCATATATACATTGAATAAATAGAGAGATAATATCCTTCCCTGCCGGACACCAGTGGTTACAGAAAATGGCTCTGAATTGACTCCGCCCCATCTTAATCATTGTCTGGTGATTCCACCAGAATATTAATATACGGACTAAGTAACCAGGTACATTACGATTTACAATTTTTATGAATAATTTATCGTGATTAAAACGATCAAATGCTTTAGAGGTATTCAAGAAACACAAAAAGACATTTGCATTTATAGTTTAGTATTTACAGACTATCTCCTTCAGGGTTTAGTCAGCATCATGTTTCTTTTTGAAACCAAATTGTCTGTCACTAGTGTACAGATAACACTCAAGTCTATTAATTGATACATAATCAAACACCTTAGACATAATAGTGCCCCAAAACAATTGGCCTATAGTTATCCTTATTATTGATTTTACTCTTCTTATCTTGTTACTGGCACTAAAACAACTGATAACAGTAATCCCTCGCTTTACGGGAATTCACTTTACGGAAGTTCGCTTTAACGGAAATGATTAATATGGGAATAAAATTCAGTATAACGAAAGTAAGAGTCGTTATAACGGAAATTTGAGTCTAAAAAATTAATGTATTTCAGAAAAAATAAAAGTATATATACTTTACTGTGAATTCATGATCTGTTTTTTTTTTCTATTTCTCATCTATTCTAATTTTACACAGGCAGTGGCTCGTACTAGCGGCGCATACTCACTACAACCTTCCCTCCCGTCCTCCCTCCCGCCGCCTCACACGTCTCCATTGATAGTCAGACACCCTTATTCTTACTTTTTTCCTCACTTTATTATTACGTACTATACAAATATAATATACAGTAATAATGTACAGAATATTTTAATAAAGTTTGTTGCGTTACTATGCGTATTGTGCGTATTATGTGTATGTGTTACATCGTAGAGTTAAGTTTTTCTTCCGTAGGAACGCATCTCCAAATATTTAATGGGAGTCTATGGGAAAATAAGATTCGATACATGGAAATCTGCTTTACGGAAAGATTTTACGGAACGTAACTCTTCCGTAAAGCGAGGGATTACTGTATCAGACAAAACACCATGTATCAGTAAACTTGTAAAGCACATAGCAAACAAAAGCACTATTTTATCACTACTCTATTTCAGATGTTCAGCAATAGTGCCATCACTGCCACATGATTTGTTACAATCTAAACATTTTATGGCCTGTTTAGTCTCATTTATACTAACTTTTGTATCTGGCTTATAAACAGCATCACACTTAATATTATTGCTCCTATGTACAGGAGTAATAACTCAATATAGTGATCTTTCTTAATTTTACTACATTCTTAATCCCTCCTACAGTTTAAATGTTAGCAAGAAGAGACATTGGAATATCATTTATTGCTTTTAATTCTTCCCAAAAGTCTCTTGAGTTCTTACTAGCAAACTTTATAGCCAGAGTATCCCTCCTTAACTCATCTTCGTGATTTTTTATATAACTTAATGCATTTAATGCATACTTGAACTTGGCATTAGTTCTCTGTTTTTGTTCTAATACACGGCCTTGCCTTGGCTTCCTTTTTTCACACCACAATGAGAAAGCATCGCTGGATGCATTATGGAGTTCAGCCTCATAATCATTCCAACCAGATCTACGTGTATAGCGCCTTTCCCTAAATTTATTGAAATCTAAGCTAGCATTATTGAGAGAGGAGACAATTTGCTCATACATGTTATTAGAAAATCTAGAAGAGGAAGAGCCATTGTTATCCCAAAGCGATTTGATGACTGGGCTAATTAATGTAGCATTTATTTGTATATATTAAGTTAAAGTATATACAGCCATTTCATAATTGTAAGGTTAGTGAACAATTGTCACTTATTTTAAAGCCAACATGTTTTAGTTCTTGTGGCATCATTTTTGGACACTGGCAGCCTCCTTTCTTCTCTTTTGTTGTTGTTGTTGTTGGTTAGCCGATCAGCCATGGATGTTTCCTGGCATAAGCAGACTAAGCGACCGCTTAGGGCCCCGCTACTACTAGGGGGCCCCTAGACAGGCTCCCAGGTCATAGCTCAGTGGGCAAGAATAGGAATATAGCTGAAGTTATTATTAGTATTATTATTATTATTATTGTCGTATTAATTAAAGTTTTTGTATGAGACAAATGTGATAAAACGGAGACAAACGAAACGTTTTGGTCGTTATGTGTAAATAACTATTGTGAGATCTTATTTCTATATTATTTAACTTTATTCTTACTATATGCTTATACTTTCTTAAATGCTTAATTTTTCTAGTATTGTAAAACATTATTATTATTATTATTACTATTATTATTATTATTATTATCATTATTATTATCATGATTATTATTATTTAGCAGATTAGTTGTGGTTAACTAGATGTGACTTCCTGCAACTTGGAAAATGAAACGACATTATCCATCAGGAGCTGAAAAACGGAAAAAGAAGAAAATAGAGGAGGAGAAGCTTTCCAGTAGCACAGGTGAAATGTGCCACTTGTATATTCTTATGATTACAGTTCAGGCAACTAGGTTAGGTAGACCATCAAGCTAGGCAAGTGCTCAGGAATCGTGTAGAGTAAGCTAGTCTCTGTAATATTTATAATATTTCGAAATGTGAAATTTAATGGATCACATCACCTCAAATTCTGTTCACACAGATCAATTATCAAACAAGATAAGAAAGAGTATTTTAGCAAAATCTAACAGAATACGTAATGTTATGTTCTTCTCAGGAGCACAACTGAAATATTTGGAAAAGCCATCCTCAGCAAAGCCTGATGAGCATCATGAGCCAACAGCAGGAACATTCTCTATGCAACCTCAAACACCAGTAGAAGTACAGCCTGATGAACCAACAAGTGGCCCATCTTCTGTTCAGCTTCAAACATCACACACAGGCATTTCTACTGAGCAACAAGAACCAAGACCTGCTCCACCGCTTGATTCGGATGACTGACCAGTTGTCCTGTCAAATGCCTTGAAGACAGATCTGGTGTCTCGAGGACCATTTCAAATCAGTCCAGATTTCACATTCCCTAAAAGAGAGGACGGTAGAAGCTTTCATCACCATTACATGTACAGAACATTGATTAATGGAGAAAAAATAAAGCGAAGCTGGCTGATGTACTCTAGAAGGAATGATGAAGGAATGGTAGGATCTTATCGCTTTCAGATTTGTACAGTAGTATGGTATGACATTCTTCATGTAGTTAACCATGTGAGCAAACTTCTGCAGTCTCCTACAATGCAGTTTGATGTGGCAGTCAACCTCCTCAAAAAAACAAAAGACTCACTCACCAACTACAGAAACACAGGTTTCGTTGCAGCACAAGTCGTAGCTAGGGACATATGTGAGGAAATGAATGTGGAGGCTGTGCTGAAGGAGAAGAGGCTCAGATCCACAAAAAAGCACTTTGCTTACGAAGCTCCTGACGAACCATTTACAGAAGCCTTAAAGAGGCTGGAAGTCAAATTTTTCAATGTGGTGGTGGATTGTGCCATCGGGTCAATAAATGAGAGATTCAAAACATTAGATGATGTGAGGGACATATTTGGGGTTCTCCTAAACTTCACAATGAACAAGGAAAACTTGTCCTGCAAGTGTGAAAAGCTCTCTAAGATACTGAGCTCTGGAGCTGACTCTGACATTGATGGAAGAGAACTGGCCCTCGAAATTAAGAACTTGCCGACTTTACCTTCACACAACATGACTGCATTGGAGCTTCTCTCCTTCATTCATCAGAAGCAACTGGAGGAACTATACCCCAATCTCTGGGTTGCACTAAGAATTGCCTGCACTCTACCTGTAACAGTAGCGTCAGCCGAGAGGAGCTTCTCTAAGATGAAGCTAATCAAGAACTACCTCAGATCATCAATGGGGCAGGATCGCCTCAGTGGCCTTGGCATCATAAGCATCAACCAGGACGTTGGCAGGGAGATTTCATATGATGATGTTATTGATGATTTCGCCCAGAAAAAATATAGGAAGCAAAAATTTTGAAGATACAAACTGTTCTGTATAACTGTTAGCTATTAGACGATTGTATCGTAGAGTTAGTAATTGTTTGGTAGTTGATAATTGCATTATTTTTTTATACATAGTTCTGTGTCATTTATTCTAAATAATGTTTAAGCTAATTTTCAGGAATTTCATGAAGAGTATTTTTTCTGTTTGTCTTCTGAAAGTAAATATTTGTTGTTTTGGACATAAATGTTTCATTAAAATTGTTTCATAATTGTTTTTTATTAACACAGCCATTTTTTGTATGTGTGTGCTGAGGTGATGTAGTAAGGCGTGAGTTGGTGGATGGAAGGGTGGCGCCTCAAATGGGTATACTGCTTAGGGCCCCCTAATGGCTAGAAACGGCCCTGCGATCAGCCCACCCTGATTGAGCAAGCCGGCGGCACGCAGGTAACCGATCGCCCTCTCCGGAGTGGACCAGAGGTTCAGCGCACTAGTGATGTTGTGTTGTGTTCTATGTTCTGCTAGAGCGGTACAGTCTGTCATAATGTGTTCAGTTGTTTGTGGTGTCTCCTGACACAGGTGGCAGGTGTCGTCTGTGTTGTCCAGTCTGTGTTTATATGTCTGTAAGTTGGGGTGATGTCCACATCGGAATCGTGCTAAGTTAATTCGATCCGATCTGCTCAGGCTGGTCTCTCTGTAAATGGGTGGCGGCTTCGCACCTAGGACCGCATTCGGACCGAGTCGTGTCAGTGCTTTGTGGATTAGGTGTGTGTGTGTGTGTGTTTTCTGTACTGTGTGATGTCTGTGGGGCGTGGTATGGAATGGAGTATTTGGTTATAATGTCTTTCTGGTGTTACCTTAATGGTGCGAGGTGTTGGTGCATGATTGTACATGTAGTGGCAAGGGTGTTGTGGTTAGTTGTCGCTGCTGCCATGAATTGTGTTCCCCTCATGTTCTATTAGTGTTGTTTGAGTACATCCTGTAATGATACGAAGTGCGTTGTTTTGTATTGTCTGTAAGGTGTTTATGTGTGTGTTTGAGATAATGGGTGCCCAGCATGGGCTAGCATAGTCCATAACTGAGCGAATATATTGTTTGTATATGAGTGATGTTGTTTCCTACTGGTGTCCAAAGTTTGTGCCTGTTAGTACCCTAAGCGTGTTAAGTCTTGACGTACATTTGTTTTTAATGCCTGAATGTGGTTTGCAAAAGATAATGATGGGTTGTATGTGACCCCAAGTATTTTCGACCTGTGAGTGTGAGTGTAATCTGCGGAGTTATCTAGTGTTCTTTTGTGTTGCTTGTTAGCAAGATGATGGTTGATTTTGAGGGGGCTACTTTGAGTCTATTGTGTGTGAGCCAGTCTTGTATACTGTTTATGTATGTTTGTAGGTTATTTGTAGCGGTGTCGATGTTGTTGTGGGTGGATGTTAGAGTGATGTCATCTGCATATGATGATAAGGTAAGCTTGTTATCTATGGGTGTTGGAATGTCATTCATGTATGTATAAGTTGAACAGTGTTGGTGAGAGAACAGAGCCTTGAGGGACCCCGTTCGGAAAAAGAAATGTACATCTCGAATTCTGTTCAATTTCACAAAAAACAGATAGCAGATTCTGTAAAAACGCCTCAAAATACATCAAATAAATATTTTCTGGTATGTAATTTCATCTTTATTGTAATCTAACCTAGCCAAACCTAGCCTAACCTAACGTAAACTAACCCACGAAGTGTGTGAAGCAGTAAAAACGAGTTTTTAATATTACACCGTGATTTGCAAAAAAATCCAAAGCTTTATCTTCGTCTGTGGCAACAAGACGAATTAATAATAGAGTCAATATATGAAAAAAATAGGCTGAATGTAAAAAAATTGCAACAAAAGCTTTTTTGCTGGATTTTGGTTTGTTAGGTCATACTGATGAACATACAAAAAGTCTATAGAAATCTGACCTCCAGAAAGTTATCATTTTCAAGATGGCCGCCAATACCTAGAATGACTATAGTCAGTTACTATTTATCCTAGAATGATGATTTTGGTGTCTATACCTAGGTTTTAGGGGTCAAGGAATCACATAAAACCAATTGAAGTAAATAAAGTAATAAAATAATAAATAATAATAAAAACTAATAAAATAATATAATAAATAAAAATAAAAATATTAAAATAAAAAAATATTAAAAATAAATTTTTAAATAATAAATAAAATAATAATAAATGAATAAAGTAATTAAAGTAAAACACTTAAACCAAAACTTTCTAATTTCGTGATCAGTTGGCAGCTGAAGCCATTGCCATGTAGCAATTACCTCGTCATCACAGATTGAATTATTCATTACTGTGATATGCACACTACACGACAGATGTAAGCAGACTGAAATTGAATCGTAATATCTGTTTAGCGCATGTAAATTAACATCGCATGTTTTTGTTGTATGCTCGTTCAGTGTGCGGTGGTGAAAATGTGGTCATGTCATGTGGTGAAAATGTTTTTGTGTTAACGTGTTTCATGACGTGTAACTAAGACAAGTAGACGCATCCATATTTTCGATTGATGAAATGTTTCTGTCAATTCAGTGTGATTAATATTCCTTTTCTTACTATTTCAGATCTTCAAGATGAGCAGGATCAGTGATAATCAGAAGGCTTGTCCACTTTGTCGTGAGGACATTGGAGAAAAGACATCGTTGTCATACGCGAAAAAGGGTGCTGCTGGTATCAGTGCAGCAAGTCTCCAGAGAAAGGATGACATTGTCATTACTACTGGTTCCATTGTTCATTCAAAGTGTCACAAAGCGTACATAAATCCGAGTGACAAAAAATTATTTAACAAAGCAATGCCAACCCGGCCCATCTAAAGCAACCAAGAGGACCGCACGCAGTAGTACAGGGCCATATGATAGCCGAACGGACTGTTTGTTCTGTACTTGTAAAGTTTTGAAACCAGGCTCAAAAGAACGAGGCAGTTCATCGTTAGATTGGAGTTACGTCAAGACTGATACGTTTTCAAGGAGCATTATTGAAAGTAGCAACACTCAAGGTGATGATTGGGCGGTGGAGGTGAAAGGTCGCATAGAGTATTATGGGGGTGATTTACATGCGGCAGATTGCGTATATCATCATTCATGCTGTGTGAACTTTCGCATTGGACGAGGCATACCACAACAATATCCCTCACAACCACCAGAAAAACGGAGAAAAGTTGGTCGACCAAAAGCTGCTGATCAGGACCAAGCATTTCTAAAAACATGTGTGTATTTAGAGACTAATGATGAGGAACAATTAACTGTCGCAAGCCTCACGAACAAACTGGGGGAGTTCCTATTGGAGGAAGAATCGTCTCCTTATGGCAATCAGTATATGAAAGTCAGGCTAAAGGAACATTACGGGAACTCTGTATACATATCAGAATGTGAGGGGGCAGCGTGGAAACATAGTGACAATGCGTGAAAAGACTTCAAAAATCCTTTTGTCATATTTCAACAAAGCAAAGGACGGTGATGAAGAGTCACAAAAGAAAGCAATAATCGAAACTGCCGCTAGATTACTGAAAAATGACATCAAATCGGAGGTTCCGTCAGTGACAGACAGGTATCCTGACAAATCAGACCTAAAACTCAATTCAGCTTTGCAGTACCTCCCTGACTCCCTTCACACCATGCTAGAATTACTTTTTGTTGGAAAAGACACAAAGAAAGGTCGCAACCATCGGTCAATCCATCATTCAAGCAGTTCGACCTAGTGCTGTTATTTGCCCTTTGTTAGTATTATTTAAAATATGAAGTAATATTCAAAATATTTCGGCTCATCAATTTCTAAATTTCTTTAAAAAATATAAAACGTCAAATTTCACTAGAAATATTAAACCATAAAATGGAAACGCGTAACATCAGATTTCTAACAAACCGGGAAATTTGGGCATTCCAGTTTTTTCGGTTATCAAATTTGGTCCTGGCTTGCCAGTGTTCAGTGCTTTCAAAGATTTCAAAGTTTCAAAGTTTTCAAGTTTTAAGTCAATTTAGTGTTACAATATATTTAAAGTTTATTTTGTTAATTCTAACTGATTCTAACTAGGTTTAGTCAAAAACTATAACAAAGACCCGTGATAAGCTCAATAGTTTATCAACAGCTTACAAGCTGTTGTTGTGTTTTGTTTCCAGGTGTCAGGCTTATTTATTGGTTTCCTTTTGTTAAATTTAAATTTCAGATTTTCAGGTTTATTGTTATTTAGGTTTGGGCCTGGATTGGTGAGTCCAGTATAACTTGTTCACTTTTTTCAGGTTCGCAGATGTTCAGATGCACCATATGCATAGATCGCGAATCCTCATTGACACTCTTTATAGTCTAGACTCTAGAATCTGGCCCAGAGTTCGTATAAATTTCTGGGTGCAGAGGTTTTGACGACTGATCTAGATTAATTTTGGGGCGCAGAATCCAAATTTTTCTATGCCATCTGCCATCGCACCAAATTGGTGCGAAAGTGGTTAAAATGGCAAAAAATTGCAAAAATTGCAAAATTTTATCAGTTTTTCATATTTTTGTCATATTCTTGATTTGAAAAATTTTTTGAGGGCAATTTTTTGTTTGAGAATCTGTTTTTGTAACATACTGCTGCCCGAACCAAGAAACTGACAAAAATGTAAAAAAATAACAGCAAAAATAGTAAAAAATTAAGTAAATATTGTCAAAAAATTGCAAAAATGAAATTTTTGGCTATTTTGGTGCATAAACTAGCTCTAACCAATCATATCGAATTAAATAGTCAAGACATTAGATATTAATAGCTCTGCAAGAATTTATTAAAACAAAGTATGCACAAATGTCTAAATTTCGGGTATAAATCGATAAAAATGGTTGTAAAATACTTGAAAAAAATACCAAAATATAAAAAAATAGTACTAGTTTTGTTATTCTTAGGCTTGCATGTTGTAAAATGCTTGAACTTCTTATAGAATCGATCTATTTGATTTCTTTAGAGTAACTAAGTCATTTATTGTGTTTCAGGTTTAGTATTGGTAGTAGCTACAAATTGAGGATCCCTGTATTCATTATGTGATTCAACAGCTGATAGATCATGGTAAGTAATAATCGAATTGAATATTTAAAACATAAATATAAAGACCAATGTGTTACAAATTAATTTTTATATGTATAGAATAGAACCAGTTTATTATAATTGCAATTGCAAGAAGTCTTAGTATATTTTATTTTTTCAGGATGTATGTCAACTTGTGCCAGAAAAGAAGCATAGCTCAAACCTTGGTAAATGTATCTTGTGCCAGAAGAGCAAAAGCCCAAGTGGAGAGAAATATTTGAGCAGCGGAGAACATGGAATAAAAAATTTGCTTCAGTTGGCTTCTGCGTACCCAAATGATGACAGAAGCAAGCGTTTGAAAGCTCTTACTGAGAGTCAGACTCCTTATATCCAGTATCACAGCACTTCGTGCTATGCAACATATAAAAAGTTCGTTGAACGTAGCCAGAAGTCTAAAAATGCTGAATCTGAACCCTCCGATTCCTCCTTAGGGGAAGCATTAACTCCTCCAGAAAATAGTTCATACAAAAGGATTAAAACAGCATATCAAGGATATGAAAGTGTGTATTTTTTGTGGTTCAGCTCGAGTCAAATTGAAAGGTGGAAACATTGACCATGATTTGTTTCGGATATGTACTCCAGGTCGTGCCCAAAAGTTATTGAGTTATGCTCACTTGTTCCAAGACGATGTTTTTACCAGAGTAGCGATGTTGAACGAATACAAAGATGTATTCTACCTTAATAATTGTATAAAGAAGCATTTTGCAGCCTATGATCGCAGAATAGAGACGATTTTGGAAAACATACAGCAAGATGAAGTTATGGGTTCTACTGACATGGTTCAAGAAGCGTTTAATGATGTAGTCTCCAAAATAGACTTCACAAGCTGTGGATACAGTCTCACCTACTTGAGACAAGAGATCAATAAAAAGCTGAACCAGGATGAATCTATCAGTAACTATTTGGTTAAAAGCCTGCTTAAAGACAAATTTAAGGACACCATTTATTTTACATATCCTAGCAACAAACGAAAATCCCAGATGGTTTATTCTGTCCAGATTGAGAGTGCAAGAATTGTTGAAACTTTGCGGAAATCATCTGTCGAAAACGTTGCTAAGGACCTAAGGAAAGAGTTAAAAACTTAGTTTTGGTTTACGCTGTAGCTATTGTGATCCAAACGATCTTGATCTAGCCTTAAAACGCTTCCAAAATGAACGTCCTCCAATATGGATGGAATTTCTTCAGCATTTGTTTCCACCCGGAATGTATCAGATAGCAACAATCAGTTGATGCTGAAGTGTGACACTATCTTCCAGATATTGTTTTACATCCTTCATAATGGTTTGGAGCCCACTCCATTGCATGTCGGATTTGCTCAAACGATACATAACCTGTCACAGTCTAAAGATCTTATTGAAATTGCAAACGGAGCATTTGTGTAGGATATCAAGAAGTTCGCAAAATAAATTTTGCACTAGCAAAACGTACAATATCTTTGTGGTTCACATAGAGTTCCAGTTCCCCCAGTATTTGATTAAAACCATCCAATTCAAGCAGCAATGGATAATTTTGACACCTTGGAAAATACCTTGTCTGGAATTGGTTCGACACATGATACGGTGCTAGTTTTATTCCAAAATGCTCCATTAAGCTCTGCACCAACACAACAGCATACTAATAAGATCAGTGAAGCTCCAGAGTCAACCCTCCGGCTTGGCAAGTTACAAAGCGTTCTTCCTTGCCAAGAAATTATCTCGATTGGACCAAGACATGAACGAGGTACAATAAGTCAAGATTTCCAAGTCTCTGAATACAAGGCAAACGATCATTTACTAGAGACTGTTAATCTCGACCATTTCCTGTGGTTTGTGATGCGATACAAACATAGAACAACCACAATACATGGCTCTTCCACTAACTCAAATACTGATAATGATGACTTTGTTCCAAGCTTTGTTGCTGTCAAAAGCCCTTTTGTAGGAGATAGCTTGAAGCCTACAACTGTTGCGTTCACTCCCACTGCCATACAAAGCAACTGAATTTGATACCATTTTTACAACAATGATTAACTTTCAGGACGTGCTTAAGCAGCAGAATAAGCCATACGGTGCACTGTGGTGTATGAAGGAGTTTATGTTATTGCGAAGGAAATTCAGCTCCTGAAAAAAGATCTGTTCAGTAATTTTTTATCGGATTGGGTGGATTCCATTTTGAGAAGATTGCACTTGCTTGTATTGGATCTTATCTTCATATATCGGGAATTGAATCTGTTTTGGTTGAAAGCGAATGTTTCGGTCCAGACAGTAAAATCCGTTATGAATGGCAATCATTATGTGAGAGCCAAGCAAGGATTATCTTCGTGCACGAAGCAATAACAAGCATTATGTTCGATGAGTTTTTGAGTGTCGATGAACACCGTAACTTATATCAAGATGCTGCAACTAAAATTTCAATTATGGTTGCAGAACAAGAGCAATGGGACGACTTAAGTCTTCGATATATACTCTGTCTCAATCCTTTCAACAATATATAAAGCAGAGGTCTGATAGTAATGAAAACTTTCATTACTGGTATCATTTTACCAATAGATTGTATCAATCATCAGAGATTTAACCTACTCAATGCGGGCAGGTGATTGGTCACTATTTCTTTCTTCCATACAGAGATCAATCCCACTTTTCTTCGCCTACAATAGAACCAACTACGCCAGATGGGCACCAATCTTCTTTGAGGATTGTTTAAACCTTGAGGTACATTTTCCTGATCTCCACAAATCATTCCTTAGTGGTGGTTTTGTAGTGAGGAGAACGACACGACAATGTAGTGGAGTTCCAATGGACCAGGCACTTGAGCAACATTATAATAAGCCTGCAAAAGTGTCGGAGGATTAATTGGCTTTACTCGGAGAAAGGAAGCAGTGTCACTGTGGAATATTATTAAACATGAGAAGGACTTATATTCTTCACAAATGAGAGGTTCCGGCCAGTTTGAAAATCGTGACGAGTATGATATTCATCATGAATACTCCAAGAGCCATGCCTTATCGAGCTCCAGTAATGTCCAAGCTATTCAACAGTACATTTACAAAGTTGGAAACACATTGAGCAAAACATTAGATGGCAAACCATTCAGAAACATTGCTACTGGTGAAGAGGATAGAGGATACATATCACATTACTTGCCTGGATAGAGATGTTGCTTACAAGAATTTCAAAACCGAACGGCCTGAGAAAAAAAACAACTTTGTTTGCAGCAATTAAGAAGCAAAAACCCGCAACAGCGAGGAACACTTCCAGAAAACGAAAGGAATATGACATTAAAAAAGAAACCATTGCAGCACTGAACTACATTGCATTCAGTTCATAAGCCATTTTTTCTCTCTCTCTCTCTCTCTCTCCGGTTGACTGCCAGTTCCGGTCGGAACGGGAGCTGCTTGGCGTCGATCTGAACGTGGGAGGGACGAACTATAGGTTAATCTTGGTGTACAGACCTCCGCATCTCCTCCTCGAGGAGGATACAGCCCTGTACACCGAACTCCGTAGCCTGCTAGGGGACAGGGTGTGTGTATTTTTAGGAGACTTCAACTGTCGCGGCATAAAGTGGGAAAACAGGACTGCTGATGCCGAAGGGAGGAGGCTAGTTGACTTTGCTGATGAGAATCCCCACTCAGTGGGTCAATGAGCCTACGCGAGGCGAAAGCGTTCTAGATTTAGTATTCACGACCGAAGACAACCTCGTCACTGGCCTCACCGTTGACGAATCGTTGGGCGGGAGTGATCACGGTCTGATTAGGTTCCGTGTGTGCGTCCCTCGGGTGAAGCGTAGTAACTCAAGAGGCAGTAAGCTCGATCTACGGCGGGTGGACTTTGTTAGCCTCCGGGATAGCGTAGGTGAGATGGGGTTAGAGGTCGGCGGCGATGTTGAGAGAGTGTGGAGTGCATTCCGGGACGAGTTTATGGTGCTGCAGTCTGCTGCCATACCCTCAAAACCGGTCACCCCTGCTTCAACGCAGCCTAAGTGGTTCAATCGTGACATCGCTTCGGCTATCCGAAATAGGAAAGTAGCGTATAGAAGGGCGAAGGCCAATCGTTCCCATGAGAACACTGAAGCGTATGTCCGCCTGTGTAGGGAAGTGAAGGCGAAGGTTAGGCTAGCGAAACGTAACGAAGAACTACGGGTGGCAAGCCTCTGCAAGGGGAACCCTAAGGAGTTCTTCAGTTATGTTAATAGTAGAAAGCCCATTAGAAGCATGATAGGTCCGTTAAAGGACCGAAGCGGCGTTCTGCGGACCTCCGACGCGGACATCGCTAATGTGCTTAATGAATACTTTGCGGGAGTGTTCACCAGGGAGGACACCCGCGTCATCCCCGAGCCAGGCATCAGGCACGAAGATACTGGCCTGGATAGTGTTCGATGTACCGCGACAGTCGTTGCCGATAGAATAGACAAACTGAACGCGTTTAAGGCTCCTGGGCCAGACCAGTTTCTCCCCAGAGTGTTGCGAGAAGTGCGCGACCAGGTGGCTCCCCACCTGGCTACGTACAGTCTTCAACAAATCGTTGGAGACGGGCCAGGTGCCTGGTGACTGAAGGGAAGCCAACGTGACCCCTATCTTTAAGAAAGGGGATCACGAAAGTCCAGGGAACTATCGTCCCATTAGTCTCACTTCAGTTGTAGGTAAATTATTAGAGGGGATAATAGCGGATAGAATCGTTGACCATTTGGATTCCTACAAGCTGCTTGGGGACTCCCAACATGGGTTTAGACGGCATAGGTCGTGTCTCACCAACTTGCTCGAGTTTTTCCACGTCATGTTGAGTGAGTATGATAAGAGTAGGGCGATTGTTATACTTTATCTCGACTTTCAGAAAGCCTTTGATAAGGTACCTCACCGCCGGCTAATGGCGAAAGTGCGCGCGCTGGGTATCGGTGGGGAAATAGGTAGGTGGATTGAAAACTGGCTGAAGAATAGGCGGCAGAGGGTTGTAATTAAAGGGGTTAGTTCGGGTTGGGCCTCGGTCACTAGTGGGGTTCCTCAGGGTCCCGTTTTTGAGCCACTGTTGTTTATAATTTACATAAATGATATCGACGGTGGCATCGTCAGTCGGATCGCCAAATTCGCTGATGACACCAAGCTTGGGGCCAATGTTGGGACGCCCGAAGCGATCGAGGAACTGCGTGCGGACCTAGGTAGGATAGGAGAGTGGTCCGAAAAATGGCAAATGCCGTTTAACTTGGATAAATGCAAAGTGATGCACATTGGCTACGCCAATCCCAAGTCGGACTACTCGATGTTGGGGAACAATATCGAGGCGACTGATTTGGAAAAGGACTTGGGTGTGCTAATCAGCGGCGACCTTAAGTTTACCAAACAGTGCGTAGAGGTGGAAAAGAAAGCCCAGAAGCTATTGGGTTATATCAGGAGGCAATTTCAGTTTCGGAACAAGGAGATTGTGCTCTCTCTGTACAATTCCCTGGTTCGGCCGCACCTGGAGTATGCAGTACAGTTCTGGTCGCCAACCCTTAGGAAAGATATTGAGAGGCTGGAGCGAGTGCAGGCGAGGGCCACAAAGTTAATCCCTTCCGTTAGGCATATGGGCTACAATCGACGGTTACGCGCCATGAACTTGTTTTCGCTGGAAACTCGGAGGCTGCGCGGTCAACTGATCGAGGTTTTCAAGCTCTTACGCGGGTTCAACGATGTCGATTTTAGAAGCATGTTTAGTTTAAATGATAACCCAACTCGCAACAATGGTTGGAAGTTGGATTTGAAACGGTTTAGGACTAGTGTGTGTGGGAATTACTTTACCTATAAGATCTGTGACACGTGGAACAGGTTACCTTCAGAAGTTGTGAACAGTTCCTCTGTGGATCAGTTCAAGAAAAGGTTAGATCAAATCTTGCACACTATTTGAGGGTGTAGAAAATTTTCCGTGGCACCCGTTGCCATTGGTACCTCCTCGGTATGGGCCGCAAGGCCTTTTGAGGTACTTCTTTTCCTTGTAACTCCTTGTAACTCTCTCTCTCTCTCTCTCTCTCTCCCTCTCTCCTCTTTTCGACTTTCTTTATTTTTTCCTTTTTCGCAATTCCTTTTTTTAAATTTTATTTTAAGAATTATATGCACAAAATTATTATTTTTTTCGGCCATACGTATGTGGAACGTTAAAACAAAATTTAATGGTAATTAAACTCTACTTATTTTTGTGAATTGTGATATAATTCACTGAATGTAGCAATGTAACGTGTGGATAATGTATTCATTCCAAATTTTAAGTCATGCCATCATAATTCATTGTCTGTCTCAATATTAGCAAATTCATTGTTATCTTTAGTTCGTAATTATAAGTTTAGGTTTTAAGTCCATGCATTATTTTAAAATTAATATGCATTCTTTTTTTTTCAAAAGAATTTTATTAAGAATTATCATCATCGTACATTCATAAATAGAATAATCATTCCCTGCAAAAACATTTGACGGTTTGATGGTTCAAACATATTTATTAGACATTTTGTTAATATAATTTCCACATTAATCATTGCCCTAACTATCGGTGGAATAGTGAAATACAATACTACTATTCACTACCGTTTTTAGGCATGGACCAACTGGGCACTGGCACAGGGCCCCATGGTTTGAGCCCCTCCTAAATATTTTTCGCCAATTTGTTAATTTGTTGAATCTGAACTAAAGTGTTTGTTTGTTTGCTTGTTTGTTTGTGTCTTGATAGCCTATCAGAAGTTTTCATATGTTCTTTCGGAGTTTGCAATGAATCTTTGGGATTTGCTTGACTTACAGTAGTAGGCATAAGGCAGTGATGTGCCTGAAGTGGTAAAGTAAACTGTAACTCCATTGTTGACGTCAAAGTGAGGGTATGAAAGTTTTCATATGAACAGCTGATAGAAAGCAATCATGTGTGATTATTGTGATACCAAATCTTGAGGGAAAAATTAGTGAAACATTTTATTGAGGTGTTAAGGACCCCAGCAGCAGCTTACTGAAGTGATAGTAAAAATTAGTTTCTGTTATACGGTTATACCATGTAATTAACCTAATATATAATTTTACAAACCGGAATTTTGTTCTATTATTTCCCAGATAAGTAGGTATGTAAGTATAGAGGAGGGGGCCTCTCTCTGAAGGAGTACCCACGGCTCCAGATAGCCTGGAAACGGCACTGACTACATTGTAAGTATAATCTATTTACAGATATCACATCTGGATATTATTTAATTATTTAAATTAATTTATTACTTAAATATCACTGATTTCACATCTGGTGAGAACCTTCATGCTGTCAAACGTATTTTGAGGAATGCTCATGATATACTGTGTCATATATATTGTATATATTTTCTTACGGATTATGGAATAATTTCTGAAATTATTTATCACTTTCACAGAAAAGTGGGTTACAGATTGTGAATTGTCCAATCAACTGGGACCATGTTGTATTTCTTCCACTTGGTTCATCTTAGTTTTGTTTCCGCCTGACTTGTTCATTCTGACGAAGGTCAAGCTTGTTGCTCCACCTTAGACCTACAGCTTAAATGTTGAATCCGAACTAAGACCAACCACGGGTAGTCAGAAATTACAAAGCCCTCGCCATGACTTGATCTCACAACCTTCCGGTCAGCAGCCCAACTTAGGATGTCCATACGTCCCGGTTTCCATATTTTAAGAGTTATTAATTATATACTATGCGAATGTGAAACTATAAGGTGTGTATTATTATATTTAATATTCATTTACCCTGTTAAAAAGTGTTTTCAAAATAAGCCTATAGGCTATAGGGCATAGATCCGCCCCTGGGGTCCCGGCTTTTCCAAGCATAAATCTTGACACCCTAGCCCAGCGTCTTAACCATTTATCTACCACCAGTTTTATTGTATGGAAGGATCAGTGGTGTAGTGCTGTGGGAACGCGTGGGAACGGCGTTCCCTTACTTTTTTTGGTAGACGGAACAGCGTTCCCTTACTTTTTTTGGTAGACGGAACGGCGTTCCCTCACTTTCAAATAAATCCGAACTTACAAATCTCTAATGTCATGAAATTGTAATTCCCAACCCTAGAAGAAATATGAGAAAGAATCATTAACTGCTTCATTTCTTTTAGCTTCGACTGAGGCAATGCTAGCCTATAAAGATCTGGTGAAACAGTCACCACGGCGTACCAGTTGTTAACTTTTTTTTAGTTAATCATTCCAGTTGTTAGCTATTTTTATTGATCGTACTGGATGTCGTATATCTAATGACACTGGAAATACTGCATCTTCAACCTTGGAATATATCCTAATATCCAATGCATATGACCTCAAAATATCCCTGAAATTGGTCAGATTTCAAAAGATTTCCCGGGGGGCTTACAGTGCCCCCGGACCCCCAGCTGTATGGGCTCGCCGCGCTCGCCATTGTCCCCCCCGCATCTGAGTAACACTTTCAAAATGCGTTCCCTCACTTCTTTATTTAGCACTACACCACTGGGAAGGATGAACAGCTGGCCTTGTTGCGCGGCGCCTGTCGTCACCAGAAATCGACCGCGTGGCCGTTGGATTCGTAATCAGTGATTAAGGCAGTGATGCTTAATTATGCAGAAGTACCAGATGAATCGAAAAAAGCTAATGTAGTACTCATTTACAAAAAGGGTACAACATGGATTTAGATCGGGAAGGTCTTGTTTGTCTAATCTCTTAGATTTTTTAGAATTTGTAACTGATCAGGTAGATAATGGAAATGATGTACATGTTATTTATTTGGATTTTAGTAAAGCATTTGAGAAGGTTCCACATAGGAGACTTCTATATAAATTAAGAGCTCATGGTATATTGGGGTCAGTTTTAAATTAGGTAGAAAAATAGAAGACAGAACAGAGGGTAATTCTAAATGGTCATGAATCTGGGTGGCAGAAAGTGAAAAGTGGGGTACCACAGGCAGGGCCGGCTTAAGGGGCGAGTCAACGTGGCACTGGCTCAGGGCGCTGAAGTTTAGGGGGCGCCAAAAATCGGAAGAACAACAGGATAAAAGAGACAAAATATCGCTATCAATCAACAAGAAACAAGTGAACAGTTTAAAAAAGGAATTTTACATAGAAAATTAGGGCGCGGGAGGTGAGGAGGGAGAGGTGTGGCCGTGGGAGGAGGGAAATGTAAACAATGGCTAAAACTTATCTCCGTTCCACGATGAAACAAGATCGGTTGGATGCGTTGGCAACCATATCAATTGAACATGCCATCACTAAGGATTTAGATCTGGATGAAATAATCCAAAGATTTGCAGCTGCTAAGGCCCGAAAAGTTAATCTTTGAAGCTGAAATTTTAACGAGTATGTATGTTATTAATGCTACTTGGTTAATGGTTATTGAATTCAAATTAATAAAATATATTTTTTATTTTAAGATTTTAATAAAATGTACTGAATGAACTAAACAATAAAATTATACAAAAAATGTCATTTTTTATATAAACAAACCTTTATATAAAAAATGGGGTGGGGGCGGGCGCCAAAGCAAAATTGGCTCAGGGCGCCACAACCCTTTGAGCCGGCCCTGACCACAGGGAACCACAGGGATCAGTTTTAGGTCCATTACTCTTTATTTTATATCTCGATGATTTGGAGAAAGGAGTAGGTTGTAAAATTTCTAAATTTGCAGATGATACAAAAGTAGTTGCTCCAGTTACAAATATGGAAAATTCTTATAAATTGCAAAAGGATCTTGATAGATTAGTTGCTTGGGCTAGTAAATGGCAGATGGAATTCAATGTTCAAAAATGCAAGGTCATGCATTTTGGTAGAAATAATGAAAACTTTAGTTATGAGATGCAAGGGAACTGGTTGGAGGATGTTAGAAAGGAAAAGGATCTTGGCATTATAGTTTGTAGTTATCTAAAATTTTCTAAGCAGTGCTTAGAGGCTAGGAATAAAGTAAATAAAATGTTAGGTATTATTAAGAGGAATGTTAGTTACAAGAGTAAGGAAGTCATCTGTAAATTATATAATTCTTATGTTAGGCCTCACTTAGAATACTGCATTCAAGCTTGGTCCCTTCACCTTAGACGTGATATTGATATACTTGAAGGCAGGGCCGCCAAGAGGGCGGGGAAGCCGGGTTAAATCCCCGGGGCCCGGAAAGAGGCGGGATAAAATCTAAAAATATTAATAAAGCAATTGATTAAATAACAGAGAGGAAATATAATTAATGAACATACATTTTATAGAGATTATCATACTGTATGTTTTGAATAGTGACTTGGACATATAATCAGTTTGCTTGTTATGTACACAAAAACATTCATAATAAAATACTGAGTAAACAGGGTGGCCATATACTAATTCTTCCCCGGGGCACGTGGCAGCTCTCGCCGGCCCTGCTTGAAGGTGTGCAACGTAGGGCAACCACCCTTATCCCGAACCTAAGAAGATTGGAATACAGGGATAGATTAAAGGAATTAGGTATGTTTAGTTTTGAGAGACGTTGTATGAGGGGAGATATGATACAGATTACAGATGTTCAAAATGTTTTCAGGTTTGGACAATTTAGATGTACATAACTTTTTCTCACTAGATACTGATGGCATAACCCGTGGGCATAATAAGGAAATTAGAAGACAGACTTGTAGACTTGATCTACGAAAATACTTCTTCAGTCATAGAGTAGTAGATTTTTGAAATGACTTGCCATATGTTGTGGTAAATAGTAGCTCATTACGCAGTGGCGGCTCGTGACTAAAAATTCTAGGGGTGCTGTCTCTAAGAATGGGTTGAAATAATTACTGAAAATAAAAGGATGAGCATTGAGCAATGAATAAAAGTTTCAACATTAGTTAATTTTAAGAAAAAATGTAGACACTTTCATGAGTGAAAGAGATAGTTTGTAGATTGTATATAGTGTATATTCTTGCTTCAGTTATATAGGCTACTATGGTGGTAGTAAATATTTGTATATTAATTAGCTGACTTGAGTTTGACATCCATCTTGCAAGATTTTATTATCATTAAAAAATGTAGGTCATGACTTGGATTACCTCGATAGGCCCGAGTGGCTTCATGTTTTCCAAATGAAATGTAACGAAATGTAACCACTGCACCACCACTCTGACTAATCAGAGCAGAGGAAAGAAAATATTCTTATACCTAAAGTCCGGTACTATTTATAAGTATGCGATTTTATATTTTATATGACTTTGACATTGCTTTAAAAAGTTCATTGTACTTCAAATGTAATGTTTGGGGTTTTATAGCTAGAATACATACTGTATACAAACTTTACATTGCTTAATTAATTTCTTATACTCTTAAAAATATAGACCTGCCATTTATTGCAGCATTTCAATTCAGAAAAAGTTGACAAAGAAATAATAGTGAAATATAAAACCAGTTTTAATTTGGCAACACTCAAGATAGTTAGCTCCACTGAATCCACTCACCATTCTTCCAATTTCTTTGAATTCGGGAATCGGGAGTCGGGCCTCACGTTGGTTTGAATTTAGCTTAATTGTTGTTAGAAGAAGGAGCTTGTTAATTTATATTAAAAGTAAGTGTTCGGTTATATTCCAATTTGTTGTTGATTTGTAAGTACAATATTATGTAGTAATTTTACTATTATTTATCGCATGATGATTAAAATATTTGGAGATTAATTTAGGCTATCCACAATGATGCATGAAATGAAATTATTGTATTTGTCAACGGTCTAGATCTAAGTTTGAATTAAAAGTTTTATTAGAAGTTTTGTGGTTAGGACTTAGGCCTATGGTTCACTAGTTTTAATAGATTAGCGTAAGTTTTAAGGATCCTTGTTGTAGACGTCTTTTTAAAGTTGTTCTAAAAGTTTCATTTAGATAATAAGTCACTTGGTTTTCGGTTTAAGTTATTCATCAGATAAATTATCTACACAAAGCATGAAAAAAATGTCACCGAACTCGGCGACGCCCCGTAGCTGCATAATTATCGAATAATTTGGGACGCCAAAACAGGATATTGGGTTGTGTTTTATGTGTCATTTTACACACCAAAATACATTTTTCTAGTAGTATTTGATGTGATTTGTTCAAATATGACCTCCATTTCCGTCGGAAATGAGATCCAACAAAGTTATAGTACTTTGAAGTTTGGCTCATTTTCAAGGGAAATGGAAGTCAAAATCTAAGCAAAACACATCAAACATTACTAGAAAAATGTATTTTGGTATTAATTAACCTAACCTAGGTAATTATTCGTTTTAGTGCTTTTCCTCCTTTCTGAACCAAAACACATTTTCCTGGTGTTTTGTGGTGTGATTTGCTCAAATCTGAACTTCGTTTCTTTGGGAAATGAGCCGTTTTGAGAAATTTTAAAATTGAAAATTTCTCAAAAACGGCTCACTTCCCAAAGAAACGAAGTTCAGATTTGAGCAAAAAACACCAGAAAAATGTGTTTTGGTTCAGACCTAACCTAAACTGACCTGACCTAACCTAACCTGACCTAACCTAAACTGACCTAACCTAATCTAAACTGATTGGGTTTTGTTGCCAGACCGTAATATCCAGCTCTTCGTCTTTCCAACAACACTCAATATTTTGAATGTGAACGGTGTCTTCCACGAACCGCTGTGAATGGTTGACTGTCTGGTGAATGTAGCCTAGATTTCCAAGTTGAGAATACGCACGCCACTCGTCGGAATAGATTGTAGTCCTAGGCCTAATATGTTGCTGGATCAGGCGAACAAGAGTTGTTGCGTCTCTCTGAGGAACCGCAAACAACAGTAGTTTTTTGGAACTGCGTTCCAAGGTACCAAAAACCCAGGCAATCGCAACCTTCGCAAACCATAATGAAAACCAGACTAAAGCATTCTTGAATGAGTATGTATTATGAGAGATTCAAAATGTACGTCTCTGATTGGTTGGATAAGGTCACGTGAAACCAAAACGAGATGTAATTGGTTGTTTTGACCTATGTTTCCTAATTTTGCCATGAGATGTCTCCCCATAAAACTGGAGAGGGCGACGTTCGTTAAAATTTTAACAGCGTTAAGAGCTAAATACTCGGTCAATGGCCTATAATGGCTGCTTTTTACGTCTAAATTTTTTTTTTTTTTCATAAAAAATAATTATTAAATTTTTGATTTTTATCAGTTTCCCTGAGGTTTCAAGGTGTCCTGAATACGAATGTATATGTTAAATTGTCATAGAATGTCTCCTTCTATCGAAAACGAATATTAACCCTAACCTAACTGGCTAAATGAGCCTAGAGTATTACCTTATTATGGATTAGGTGGTGGATACAGACGAGAGCTCGTTTAGCCAGGGTTAGGTTAGGTTAATTAATACCAAAATACATTTTTCTAGTAATATTTGATGTTTTGCTTAGATTTTGACTTCCATTTCCCTTGAAAATGAGCCAAACTTCAAAGTACTATAACTTTGTTGGATCTCATTTCCGACTGAAATGGAGGTCATATTTGAATAAATCACATCAAATACTACTAGAAAAATGTTTTGGTGTGTAAAATGACTGTGATAAAACATATAATTACCGGATATTGCTCCAAAGGGTTGGTGTACGAAGTAATTGGGTCCTAAATAACCAACTAACCTGGGTGAAAGTCACCCTGAATGCCTTAGCCTAGTATAAAATGGATGGATCACTGAAACTTGGTGTCCCTTAAACTTAATATTCATCACTTTCGCAGAGCCTATCACCTTGCAAAGCATGCATTCATCCACAATACCAACTCCTGTTTTCCTTTGTTACACACACACACACCCCTCGCAGAATATACACGCTGTCAATTTATTTCAATATACAGAAATTTGGATAGGCAACTTGTGAAAAATTACATGTGGATTGTAAATTTTGCAAGTGTATAACTTGGCCAAGACATGGGTAGGCCCACATGTAGGTTACTAGCCTTAAAGTAGTTTTGCAAATAGTTTACTGATAATTAGCAGACTTTAAATATTTCATAATTCTACATTATATAGGTACATAGCTTTGGTAATTATGCAGCTAAGGGGCGTTACTAATTTGTGCCCCCCCCCCCCCATATTTTTTCATGCTTTGTTAGTAGATATTGTGAAATGGAATTATGAAAAAAACCCAGTTTTAAAGTGTTTTGGATAAATAAGTACCACTGCACAAAGCATGAAAAAGTAGTGGGAAAAAACAAGAATTTATCACCAAATAATGCAGGGAAAAAAAAATTACCAATTAAAGCAACCTGACTTGTCATGTTGATCATGGTGGTGGTGGTGGCAAATTCAAAGTTTTTTCACATAATTTCCTTGAACTTCACCATAAAATATTTCCCTAGTATATAATTAATTGTAGTCCGATTATTTATTTATATATATATTTTTCTAAAGTGGAAAATAGTATGTTTATAAAGCCATGACACTCCTTAGCTGCATAATAGCCAATTGTTCAACCAACCAAAAGTAAATGGTCCTAAATTATTTAATAGCATTAACTGTTACATTAAATTTTATTTGGAAAACATGAAGCCACTTAAGCCTATCAAGGTGTAATCCAAGTCACAAGCTACATATGAAAATAAAAACCCACTCTAATAGACAGTTTATTTCCACGACAGTTTTGATGGCCACTGGCATCCTCCTCGGGTGGATACAGAAACACGAGGAGGATGCCAGTGGGTGTCGAAACTGTCGTGGAAATAAACTCTCTCTATTAGAGTGGGTTTTTATTTTCGTATTTTGACCTTCACATAGAAAAAAGTGAAGTTTTTTGCATTTATCACAAGCTACATTTTTTAATAAAAATCTTGCCAGATGTGAAACTCATTAGCTGATTAATATAGATATGTCAGAGCATCACTCAGAGGTCCAGCCTTTTCAATGGTGCCTCTGTCTTCATCCTCTGTGCTATACTTTAACCATTTGATATATTTTCCAGAACTTATATATTTGTTTTTTGTGGTCTATATTTTTCTTCCTAAAGATAAACCCCTCAGTAATCTATCTGCCTTGAATGGCTATTGTAATTCAATGGCTTTTACTCTCTCCTCCCTGTAGGCACTACATTCCAACAAGAAATGCTCCAGGTCTTTTTCATATGCACACACGAGGCATTTGGTGTCCTCTCCTATAAATCTATTTCTGTCATTGAGTTCTAAATTATTTGTTCTATATCTGTATAATATGGTTGAGGCTGGGGTATCATAATATATATCCTCCGTGTCCCCAATGTTTCTTTTCCATTTCCTATATATTTTTAAACTTTCCTTTCCATCCATATCTTTCCTCCCCTCATTCTCCTTCATCCACTTCCCCTTGTTTCTTTTACTTTTCTAAATATTTCACCTACCAACCTGCCTGTGCCATTTTTCAAGATACTGTTTACATAGTTGAGCTTTCATTATTCTTGTTCTCATCATTGATGCCCCTATTTCTCCCCTCAAACCACTATCAGCCATGCTTCTTCCTGCTGATAGTATTGTTTTGTAGTATTGTTCTGTATACTCCATTCTCATATTTCTGTAGCTGTTGAATGTGTGTTATTTAGTTCTATAATATTTGTTCCATATAGTATTGATGGCAGTGCCAAGCCTTACCTACAACCAGTTTGTTACAACTCTTCTATTACTGAGTAGGTTATGTTTGCCATTTTCTATGCCTTTTGGAAACAATTTTGTGTATTAACAGGGCTGGGGAGTCGGCACATAAAAAAACCAACTCTGACTTCAATTTTTTGTCTGACTTCTAAATCTGCTATGATGATAATTACACGAGGCATTTCATCACCACCAGGTGAATCATCAGGCTACTTTTTAAACCCATAACCTGCAAAGTTTGATTCTAATGGTTGTAGCGATGCCATTATGGCATAAAACAAAAAAAAATTAAATTTAAGACTCACAAAATAAAAATTTCATTAAATATAATCAAAAATATAAAAGTATTCCTGCAAAATTTATTAAACTAAGGCCAAGGGTGAAAATCTAAAATTTACAAATAACTTGTTCTTAGGAACAGAATTGCTTCTGCTAGATCCTCTTTCATTGAATTCCTTAAATCTGATTTAATTATTTTCAGTGCGGAAAACAGTCTCTCCACACTGACCTGAGTAGGTGGCATGGCTGTTACTATCATAGCTGTATCTCTTAAAATCTCTGGATATGCAGGGATGACCTCTTGTATTGTCAGTTTAGATGAGTGATCATATTTTTCCACTTCTTTTAGGCCATCAAAAAATCTTGCTTAAATTTCATTAGTTTAATATCAAAAGGTTGCCTATGCATGTTTAAGCGGTGATGCTTTGCTTTTGAGTGTTTAATTTTATCTAAATATTTTTGAAAGTCTAATTCTTCATCATTTGAAGAGGATGAGAGGGACTTACTACTCATATCTTCATCCTGTGGTTCAGGATTTTCAGGTAATAGCCCTTTTATGCGAATTGCAACCTCGCAGAGGGCCTCTTTTTTGCTTCAGCAATTTCTTTGGTCAACAAAATTTGGTTCATTGGATCTATGTAGACAGCAGCTAATAAGATCTCATTTTCCAGTAGCAGACCCTCTTTTCTTCATTGAGGATACAATTCCATCAGCAATTAATCCTCTAGTTTGGGATAGATGAAATAATAAATTTTTCCATTCCCATAGGAATGTACCACGAGTTAAATCCTCTGCTTGCAACTTTTTGGTGACAGTATAAGGGTGAGCAAGCAGAGCTTCTAATTGTGTAACCTCCCTCTATTGAATTTCAGTTAGTGAAACATTGGGATTATCAATGTCTTCTAGGAAGGGTTTTAGATCAAGCCAAACGCTTAATCATCATATATGTGCTCCCCCAGTGTGTCACTTGGTCCAAAATAGCTCCCTTTCCTGCATATCTCTGGATAATAGCATCAATTTTAGAGGTCCTGGCTGCAGTGGCTTTTGAGAATCAGTTTCAGGAATGTCATCTTCATTAGCCACTTTTTCTTCAACTTTATTCAGCTTTTCTATTGTGCTTAGCATGTTTGAAGCATTATCTGTGACAATACATAGAATCTGCTCTTTCTTAATTACAAAGTCTTGTAAAACTTCCTCCACTAACTTCTGAAGATAGTTGCTGTCATGATGCGCCTCAGTGTCCTTTACTCCCAATGTCCGAGTTACTATTTTATTGTTTTCATCAACAAATCTAGCATTGATGGCAAAATAGTTAACTCTATGACATGTGGCTGCATCCATTTTAATAAATATGAAGCATCCTTAAGAGTTCTTTGAAGTTCTTCCTTTTTATTATGGCTTCTTCCACTATAATTTTTCTGATACTTTCTTTCCAGAGAAACTCCAAGTTTCTTGGCCATTTCTCCATTTAGGCCTAGAAAGACTGGTTATGAAAATAAAGTTAAGGCTACACCATTTCTTACCACCAGTTTGATGTGCTTCTTGAACTTTTCTGTGGTCATTGTTACGGTAACTTTGTCTAGTAAAGAATCTCGTAAGTGGTGCTTGTCATTCAGTAGATTTCTGATCTTTTGTTAACTTTGAAGTAGTTGGAAGGTTTTTATTACTCTCTCAATGACAACTTCTAAAATTTTGGGATGGAAATGCTGCAAATGTCTTCAAATTTGATGCTCTGGTTGGTGCATTTTAATCAGAGCCAGTAAAACCACTGGTGTTTGCTTCACACAATTTTTCACCATCTATCATACACTGACACGAAATGTTTCCCATCTGGTTATTGTAAAATATTCAAAAACTGCAGACTTTGTTGGAAGTGTCTTTGCTATTGTGAAAGGGGTTTTAGATTTGAAAGTTAAAAACTTATGAAATTTAGAAAGAACTCTAAATTAAATAAGCATTAAAAATAAAAAATATTATCTTAAAAGAAAAAATGAATTAATGGAATTAGTGTCTGAAATGGAAAACAGTGTTTATTATTTAAGTAGTTTAACCACCATAGCTGTCAGTGATATCGCACACAAAAACATATTTTATTAAAATTTATATTGAGGTTGGAGTTGGTACATTTTTACTGACTGACTCCAGCAGCACCAAAATTGACTTGACTCCACCCACAGCCCTGTGTATTAATTGTTATGCCCAGATATTTTATTGAATCTACCACTTTAATTCCCTGTATCTGCTCTGGTGCTTCTTTTTTGTTGAATATCATAAAATTACTTATTTTTGTTAATCTCCAGGCCATATGTCCCTATTTGTATTACTTTCTTGATACTGTCACTTGCCTCATCTGTTGACATTGATAGCTGGGTCATTTCATATTAATTCAGCCACTGGAGAATATGACCATCTCAGATTTTCATATTTGGTACATTAGTAGGTATGTGTGAGAAACTGAAATTCCCCAAATTTTAGAGCTGGCTGACCTTTGGTTGCTGAGATACAGGGTCACAAAATTTGGACTTTTGACCTGATTTTTTTTACTTAGTCAAATTTCAAATTGCTGTAGCCACTTAACTAATAAAGCTAGAGTTCTGAATCTAGTGTCATTTTGAAGCTCTTAAACAGTTTGTCATATCTCTTGTCATAAGCCTTTAAAATAAAAAAAAAAAAAAAAAAACCTTTGACCTTAACCCATTAATGCCCCATTTTTGTTTTTCTTATTTTGGCTTTTATTTTTGGCATTAGATATATATTAAACCCATTAATAGTGAAGTATAATTGAAATGACATGCAAGGCAATGAAAATTCAGGTGTCATTTTAAAAGGACAATGGGCAGATGCGAGTAAAGAAAACATAATTAAGCATGCTTTAAATTTTATTGAAAAAATATATCATAAAAGTAGAAATAATACTGCACTTTCATAAAATAAACTTTTATAACAAACAAAAGCTATATCTGAGAACTTGACATATAAACAGCTTGAACTAGGACTAAAAAAATGTATAAAATCCTTATACAATGCCAATAAAAATGTGAAAAAAATAGATAAAGAATCCTTATACAATGAAAAAAGAAAATAAAAACACAATCCTTTCAGTATGATTTATTTTGAATGGTATGGCTCAAAGCATGGGACACTGTGTTACATTACATTTGATACAAAAGCTTTTTGGTTTACCAGTACATGGCTTATTTTGACATCTTTGCTGATCCCTCCGTGCAATAATGTGGTTCAGTCCATCATATCTACTGTTACCCACACTGAGTTAATGGCTATCCAATATTTTTTCTACCTGTGCTGATTTTTAGACAAGATATTGCAATGCTTCTTTTGAATGTCAGAAGATCAACAGCATTTTCTCCAAAAAGATGCTTGTGAAGGAGCCAAGCATTTACTAAAGACATATCCACAACTCTGTTGAACAATGGCCAGTAACACTTCTTTCCCCTGATGCCAATAGAATGTTTTCCTATAAGCCAATCATGATGGTCTACACTGCCCATATAGTTGTAGTTTTTCAGAGCATTTTGTTGTGGAACCTTTACTTTAGCTTTTTCATTTTTATCCCATCTAGCTACTTTATTCATAGGTTCAATAGTATAAAAATTTGTTCCTACAGTTACACATTTGTTGTCATGCCATTTCACAAACAAGATTTTGCCATTTACATCATAAAAGAAATCATGGCTACCATGCTTAGTCTTTTTCATGTCACTTGTTGATTTTAGAGGATGGTTTCCAATTCTGTTGTCCCTTATGGTTCCTGTTCACAAATTCATAGTTTGTAAATGAATTAGGAGATCCCTGCTTGTAAAGAATTTATCAAAGTATATTGCCATTGAGGAAGGAATTGCTGTTCTCAATCATGTTCAATACTACTATGTATCCTAAATTGAAATCTGTCATTGATGTATCATTTGTTTTTCCACAGTACAAGTCAAAATTGTAGCAAAAACCTGAAGAACCACATACAGCCCATAATTTGTAACCAAATCTTATAGGCTTTCCATGAATGAACTGTTTCAGAATTGTGGCCATTTAGTAGTTTACAATCATTTCATCTACAGATATATTTTCTTTGAATACACTGAATTGCCTGAAGTTTTCTCTTATATCTAGAAGAGGTCTTACTTTGAAATGTTTATCATTATTTCTTTGAGCTAATGCATTAGTTGAAATGCAACATTGCTTTTATTTGAAGATATCTATTTCTAGCAAGAGCTCTCTCTGAAATATCCACTCCTAAGTCTTCTGTCAACCAGTAGTGCCTTTCAGCAGGTAATTTATGGTAGTTCTGATAGAAGAAGCATACCAATAAAAGCTTTGTTCTTCTTGACATGAGAAAAAGTTTTCATTTTTTGTTTCAGTTGTGTATCTGACACACTTTTATTATGATCCTGTATGGCATCAGTGTGTGTGCAAATAATTCAACATTTCATTTTTGAACACAATACTGCTTCATTCTACTGAAACTTTCAATATGATCGCTCTTCCTGTTACCTATATTTGCATAGGTAGGGCTTTTTTGTCTCTAGTTAGGATTCACATCTGTTAGTCCATTTTTTTGTTTTTGAAGAGGATTTAGTTTTTTTAGATGACATGTTTCTGCTTGTACGTTTAATTTCAAGACATTCTGGAATATCACTAATGTTTGCAATTCCTATTGTCACTTGTTGCAGGTTTATCTTCATCTGACAAATTGTTGACTAATGGAGGAATTATAACGATTACTATCTTCTGTTATCATACATATTGCCTCTTCAATGTTAATAGCTTTTCGATGTATGGACATTATGGAAGCTGCAAAATTGAAGAATAAATTATATTCAGCAGAGACTTCATATACAAACAAATTACACCATGTTATGAAAATTAATTTTGCTGGTTACATCTATCTGAGAATACGTCATTTATCTAAGATTGCACAATGTTGTGAATGCATTCAATAAAAAACCTACTATTGCATCACATTTTGAAATCTTATTCTGAAGGGATGTAAAGGAGCAGATTGTAGATTATGTAGTGAATATCATATATTCTAAATTTAACCCTTTCAGTACCTGGAACCCTGTATTATGTCATTGAGCAAAACATGAAAATTGCATGCATCCTTTTCTTTAGTCCCACATAGAAAACAAAAATGCATGTGACATGACTAATTCATTTCTTATCTAAAATATATACTTATGATTCATAACTTCATAAGTGACCTGATTTTTATGAAGTCATCTGCCCATTGTCCTATTAAAAAGTGACAAAATGGGATATAGCAGAATATTTTGAAAGTAAAAATGTATCAATATATTAGTGTAATGACAGTAATAAAGGTTTGAGCATCATCTCCTTATTCTAAAAAATGAGACCTTGGTGCAAGTCATTTTGTGATACAAGTTTCATCCCTAAAAAGCACTCAATGTTTCAAATAACTGTACAATTTTTGCCTTTTTTTAAAAATTTAAACGTAAATTTATCTAGTTAATAATATAAATGATTAATATGAAATTATTGATTTTGGCTAGAATAATAATCAATTTTTAAATGTCATTTTAATAGGACAATGGGTGTTAATGGGTTAAATAAAAAAAATGTACCATCCCTGATTTTTTCAATTTTTTTTACAAATGTTCTTACCAATGTGAAACATGTTCCTAAATAGTTAGAAGTGGCCAGTGAAAAGTATGAGCAGGAAGTACTTTTAATTAAAACTAACTTTTAAATAAATCCAGGTCTTTTGAGTTTTTTGATTGATAGAAATCTCTTGCAGATTATCCATTAGTTTTGTGCCTGAAAATATATGGTTCCATTTATATATATATATATATATATATATATATATATATATATAATGGTGTCCCATAAGTCCAGCATCATAGGAGAAATTCACATTTTTCTATTTCTACAAACCATAATTTATGCTCAGGATGCCAATTTCCCATCCACCATTCTGTTCAGTGACGAGGCTGTTTTTTATGGAAATGGTGAGGTAAATTAACAGAACACCGCTACTGGTCTCAAAACAACCCTCACTGGTATACCTCTTCAAAGGAACAAGGTGTATCTCGGGTGATGGTATGGTGTGGCATTTGGAAGGATCACATCATAGGGCCCCTCTTTTTCGATGAACATGTCACTGGAGGCACCTATCTATGTATGCTCGAGGAAGAAGCATTTCCCAGTATCTTGAATGAAGGAGGAAATTTCCCAACATGGTTCCAGCAAGATGGCGCTCCTGCACATTACAGCACCCAAGTAAGGGAATACCTGTACCAACAATTCCCTGGTCATTGGATAGGACATCGAGGGCCTGTGGAATGGCCAGCTAGAAGCCTGGATCTCGCGCCACTAGATTTTTATCTCTGGGGCCACTTGAAAGCGCTGGTATACGCAGAGAAAATTAGGAGAGTTGAACATTTGTGGCAGCACATTATTGGGGCATGTAACACCATTACTCCTGACATCATTCACTGTGTGCTTGCTGACTGGGTATCACGTCTGAATTTGTGTATTGAAAACAATGGTGGACATATTGAGCACATTCTGTAAATAAAAGCTTTTGTTTTGCCTTTTATTATATTTCCTATGATGCTGGACTTATGGGACACCGTGTGTGTGTGTGTGTATATATATATATATATTATATATATATATATAAATAAATAAATAAATAAAACGTAAAGAACGACGCTTGTATAGGAGATATTCCGCGCAAGACGAGAGAACGAAACAAATGAAAAAATGAGGTAACCACCCGGAATCGAACCTGGGATCTTCCGATTGCCAGTCAGATGCGATACCATTACACCATGGGGCCTCTTCCAAATGCCGTAATTCTTCTACATACTCGCAAAACCAATGCCCCAAGGGGCACCTACCGCATGCCATAACATTATATACATTCAACTGCAAAGAACACACAGTATAAATAACGTAAAGAACGACGCTTGTATAGGAGAGATTCCGCGCAAGACGAGAGAATATCTCCTATACAAGCGTCGTTCTTTACGTTATTTATACTGCGTGTTCTTTGCAGTTGAATGTATATAATGTTGCGGGAGGTGCCCCCTTGGGGCATTGGTTTCTGCGAGTATGTAGAAGAATTACGGCATTTGGAAGAGAGGCCCATGGTGTAATGGTATCCCATCTGACCGGCAATCGGAAGATCCCAGGTTCGATTCCCGGGTGGTTACCTCATTTTTTAATTTGTTTCGTTCTCTCTCGTCTTGCGCGGAATATCTCCTGTACAAGCGTCGTTCTTTACGTTTTATTTATATATATATATATAATATATATATATATATATATAATGGTGTAATCGGAAGATCCCGGGTTCGATTCCCGGGTGGTTACCTCATTTTTTTCATTTTTCGTTCTCGTCTTGCACGGAATATCTCCTATACAAGCGTCGTTCTTTACGTTATATATATATATATATATATATATATATATATATATATATATATATAATATATATATTATATATATTAATATATATATATAATATATATAAATAATATATATATAATATATATATATAATATATATATAATATATATATATAATATATAAATATATATATAATATATATATATATATATATATATATAATATATATAAAATATATATATAAATATATATAAATAAATATATATATATAAATATATATAAATAAATATATATATATAAATATATATATAAATAAATATACAGTGCCCGCGAAAAGTATCCGATCACCCTTGAAATTTGTATTTTTTACATAAAAAACAATGTTTAAATGTATACTAACCTTATATTAGTATTTTGTCATCTCTCCTTTGGTTTGGATGACTTGTTCTAGACGTTTTGGCATGGATTTAATCAAGTTTTGACAAACTTCCACTGATATTTCCTTGCACCATACCTTTTTGATGGCCTCTTGTAATTTTTCGACTGAGCCAGTGTCGTGGTATTCAACCTTATTTTTTATTATTAGCCACAGATTTTCTATCGGATTGAGATCTGGACTATTACCAGGCCAATCCAAAATATCAAATTTATTGTCAGTAATCCATTTTGTCACTATTTTGGCCCTGTGACATGGTGCACCATCATGCATGTATGTTTTTGTCCTTTGGATTGCCATTGCCATTAGAAGTTTATCCTATAGCATTGCTAAATACCGTGCACCATTCATAGTTGTGTTCTTCGGAAGAAAATATAAGTTTCCACGCCCATAGTAACCGAAACAACCCCAAACCATCACACTTGGAGGGTGTTTCATTGTCTTTAGGGTGTATTTAGGGTCCATCCTATTTGAGCCAATAGGCCGGCGAACCTTTTTTGGACAACTTCTGAATGTCAAAAATGTCGACTCATCGCTAAATAAAACCTTCTTCCAGTCATCAACAGTCCAATGAATGTATTTTTTACAAAATGCGACACGTTTTTTACGCATTTTTTCATTAATGAACGGTTTCTTAGCAGCATGGCGAGATGGTAATCCGAGTTCTTTTTGGAGCCGCTCCTGGATAGTTCGTTCAGAAACACCAGATAACAAATTATTCATATTAAATTTTATTTCTTTCGCAGTTATTGTTGGGTTTTTCAATACTAAACGTTTCATAAGTTTGTCTGTTCGCGAATTTATTTTTCTCGGTCTGCCAGATCGTTTTTTAGGGACTGGCGTGGTTAGGCCACCATTGTTCTTAGCCCGTGAAACCCATAAATTAACGGTACTTTGGGATATGTTTAATTCCTTAGCTATCTGTCTCTGTGATTTCCCACATGCATGCAAAGCAACAATAGCACCTCGACAATCACTCTTAAGTTGTTTTTTAGCACACATTATATATAAATTTTATTTACACCACTTTCTGTAAAAAAAAAAAAAAATCAAGAAATTTACACAAACAGTGAAATCTGACAAATTTGAGACACAGCCACCCGCAACGAAGGCTACCAGAACACTAATTGAGAATGCGTTGGATAGCTCTCATATCAGCGAGCAACCTCAAAGTTACCAGATGTCGCTAGAACAAATAGAAGTGAATTACGTGTCTCTGAATATTAAGGGAAATATTGTATTTTCTTGAGTGATCGGATACTTTTCGCGGGCACTGTATATATATAAATATATATATATAAATATATATATAAATAAATATATATATAAATAAATATATATATAAATATATATAAATAAATATATATATATAAATATATATATAAATAAATATATATATATATAATATATATAAATAAATATATATATAAATATATATATAAATAATATATATATAATAAATATATATATATAAATATATATATAAATAGATTAAATATAATATAAATATATATATAAATAAATATATATATAATAAATATATATAAATAAATATATATATAAATAAATATATATATAAATAAATATATATATAAATATATATATATAAATAATAATATATAAATAATATATATAAATAAATATATATATAAATAAATATATATATAAATAAATATATATATAATAAATATATATAAATAAATATATCTATAAATAAATATATAATAAATATATATATAAATAATATATATATAAATAAATATATATATAAATAAATATATATATAAATAAATATATATATAAATAATATATAATAATAAATAATATATATATAAATAAATATATATATAATAAATATATAAATATATATATATAATAAATATATATATAAATAAATATATATATAAATAAATATATATATAAATAAATATATATATAAATAAATATATATATAAATAAATATATATATAAATAAATATATATATAAATAAATATATATATAAATAATATATATATAAATAAATATATATATAAATAAATATCTATATAATAAATATAAAATTATATAAAAAAATATATATAAATAAATATATATAAATAAATATATATATAAATAATATATATAAATAAATATATATATAAATAAATATATATATAAATAATATATAATAATAAATATATTATAAATAAATATATATATAAATAAATATATATATAAATAAATAATAT